>MU225041.1:1070884-1097483 GCA_018584345.1 Thuja plicata | reverse complement strand
CATATACATATATACATATATATATATATATATATATGGAGATCTTTTGAGAAGCAAAGTATGGATGAGAGATTATGTGGATGTGATGCATGGATACATTATGATGTCAGAATCAGATAGATAGTGACGCGAGCTACAACTAGAACTACCTAAGCATAGAAGATTCTTGTTTGTTCATTATTGAGAAAATCAATGTAATAGAATAGTATTTTTTATTGTATGAGCAATGTACCCAATATAACTTTAATAGGGTTTTGTATTCCCCTAATAGGGAAACATACTAATGTAATATTCAGCTCCTAATAGGGCTAGGTCTCCTAACAGGGACACAAAAATCTTAGTGCATATTTGTGGGTACCATCCCCACTGGGGTTTTCCCTTGGCCAAGGTTTCCTCAAAAACAATTCATGGTGTTATGAGTTAGGTATTGTGTGTTTATGTTCTTTTTATTTCAACATTTATTTAAGTTGGAAATTAATTGGTTCATATTTAAAGTGTTGTAATACTGATTCACCTCCCTCTCAGTATTAATTAATCCTAACAATTGGTATCAGAGCTATTGGCTCTTGGAGAGAAAGCTTAGAAGCTTAAGGGAGATCAAGATGGATTCTGAAAGTTTGGAGGAAAAATTTAAAGTAGCACTTGAAGACCTTGATAAGGATAAATAAGAGAATGATGACTTGAAATTAAACTAAAAGAACAGCTTGAACTTTCTAGAAGTCAGAGACAATATCTTATGGATAAGATAAAAGAGGATTCAGACAATGATACTTTAGATCAGGTAAAACAACTTGAACAAGAGAAAGATACTTTGAAGCTTAATCATAAAACTACTTCCATTTAGATAGATAATGAGATTATACAGGAAAAGGATGCTAATATTTAGATGAGACAAATGAAGAATTAACTTAATAACTACAAGAAAAAGTATTTGGAATTAGAGAAATATAATTAGATCATAAAAGGTGAACTTGTTGAGGATAAGAAACATATTGAGAAACTTCACTTGAGTAGTGACTTGATTGGTGAGAAAAGAGATAGACAGAAAAATAAAGGAGACATGACTAGAGTTGGATTCAATGAAGCTGAATGTTCAAAGACTCAGGAAGAAAAATTAGAAGCAAAGACTGATGGAGAAAGACCTACTCTTGAAGAACCTAAAGAACATATCAGACCTTTTAGGGGTAGATGTTTTGGATGCAACAAGATTGGACACATGAAGAGAGATTGCAAAAGTAAAATTCCTTATAGATCTTTTGATGAATATTGCAACAATTGACATGCATATGGACATAAGAAAGAAGAATGAAGGAAACCTGATCAATCACAAATCAAACAAGATTACATTAGGAAAGAAATAATAGCTAAGATCACATGTTACAAATGCAATAAATTTGGGCACATTGCAAAGTATTGTAAGTTGTAGGTTAATTAGAATAGACCACCTCCCAAATGTTACAAATATCACAATCCAGGACAAATTGTGAGGTTTTGCAGATACAGTTGAGCTGATAATATAAGAGTACCACCGCCTATGGTTATAAATCAAAACATTGGTGATACTGGTAAGAGTCTTGTAGAATATATGGATGAATTCAAGAGTTATTTCAGAAAACCCGAAGATGATAACAATGGTAAGGTTTGGAAGGTATAAACAAGTGAGGTATTGGTTCAGGGAGAGTTAGTAGATACTACTATGCTTTCACCTGATGCTAATATTGATACATCAACCTAGATGGCCAAGCATGGCATTAGGGGGAACATTGGAAGAAAACATCATAAATCTATCCAGCACCTGATTATGTGGAGTAAGATCTTGCAAGCTTAGGGAGATTATGTGCAGATGTTGTGGAGCATATATCTGTGATTGAATGGTTTTACAAATCTATATGTTGTGATTGCCAAATTGATAATTAACTAGATTATGTGCAGAGATGAATTTATTGGGAACTGTGTCATTTCTTTACACAACAAAGTATAAGGTCAGTCCAAAGAAATTTTTTATACATCATTTAAAGAACAAAGCCTAAGGAGAATAGAGTTTAGAGAAAAATAATTATAGAAGAAAGTACATTGAGCATTTGATCGAAGCATAAATTCACATATCAGCAGATAAAAGGTATTTAGATCTTCTTCGAAGCTTTGGTTATGGATAATCCATTGATACTGAAAGACTTAGGTATAAATTTAAGAAACACCCATACAAATCAACTAAGGATGATCCCGAAGGTGCAGTTTTGAAAACACCCCATGACGTTCTATAT
The DNA here is from genome assembly GCA_018584345.1 of Thuja plicata. Classification (NCBI taxonomy): domain Eukaryota; kingdom Viridiplantae; phylum Streptophyta; class Pinopsida; order Cupressales; family Cupressaceae; genus Thuja; species Thuja plicata. The sequence continues at coordinate 1,095,219 of MU225041.1, read as the reverse complement.
GTCAAAGGCATTAGGTCTTACATTCACTATAAGTATGAATCCCTGGGAGATTATGAGATCTTTAAAGAGATGGAAGACATGATTGGAGAAGATGGTAAGATGAAATCTGAGTTCCCACATCTTGAGAACCTTAGTATCATATGAATAATGAAACTTTACAAATTTGACAAAGATGAATGGATTAAGATTCTTCTTAGCAGAGTGCACGATCAATTTGTTTGGATTGGAGATCATCCTATGAAGATTTGCAATGACCTAATTCATGGTATAACAAGATTGGATAATACCAGAGTAATTCCTGTTGCAGAGAAGAACCCAAAGAAAATGGTAGAAACCCTAACAAAATCAAAATGGGATAAGAGAGAGATTAAAATAAATGACATATTTCAGCAGGATGTCAGATTGATTATGATGATTCTAGGATATAAACTTCATTACAACAACCAACTTAATTCAGTATCAACAGATGTAATTTTGATGGCTTATAAAATGGTTAAAGAAAATGTTAAGTATAATCTATGTGAAGTACTTGCATAATAAGTTTTGGAAAATGTGAGGAAAATTAAGAAAGATAGGACTAAGGCATTCAAATTTGGATCTTTACTGGTACACATGTATACTCATATTGTGCATAAATTCCATGGTATGCACCCTAGATCCTGGAAAGACAATGAACCCACTGGAACATAGAGCACATAGAGAAACAAAAGACAAAATAGCACATGGGTTGATGGTGAGCTATTTGTGATGATTAAAATCTTGTAGAGATAGATGAAGGAAAGAGAGGATTCCTAAAGCATTGGTAGAGAAGTACAAAGAATCAATATGTTTCATGGTTGAAACTGATTGTGTTTTCTTTGAGGTAGTATAACCTATGAAGAGATGGTGTTATTCTCTGGGATATGAAGTTAGTTCTAAGGTCTTGACTATGCATGTTGAACACATTCTATCCTCAGAGATTGATCCATCTGAAGAAAGATGGGGAACCTATGAAGAAAATTCAGCAAAGATAAGGGAAGAACATACTAGAGATGTAAGAAAAAGGAAAGTAGAAAACTTGATAGATGATGTAGCAGCCAAGGCTGGAATGAAAAAAGAGGAGATGAAAGAGGTTAGAAGGAAGATGACAGAAAGAGTTTCTAGGTTGGTGAGCACTGCTCTTGAAACCCTTCCCCCTCTTGAAGTTGAGAAGGTAATCAGTTCACCCTCTACTGTGACTGATGTATCTGAGACTACACCTACTCCGCCAAAGAGAACATCACAGAGAGAGAAACTTGTGGAATTTCCTAGAAGAAACACAAGGTCTACTAAACATGCCTCTCCATCTAAGAAACAAATGGCAGAAGTTGAAGTGAAGGGAGAATAGAAGAATTTAGAAGAGAATAAAGTAGAAGAGAAGAAAGAAGAAAAGAAAGCAGAAGAGAAGAACACTGAGGTGAAACAACTCTGGAAACCTAACATGAAAATACTGGAGAAGAGAATAGTTGAGAAGGGAAATCTTATCTCTTTGATCATATACTATGAGAGGTATGACACATCAAATAAATTTTTTATTGAAGACATGGTGATATATCATTTTCTTGATTTTAAGAAGAACTTTATAGAAGTTGAAGGAAGTATACCTAAAGAGCTCTATGAGAATCTAGAAATAAGGAAACAGATAGCACAAATAGAAGATGAAACAATCAAGATACAAGCAGTTGAAAATATGTTACCTATTGTTTCAGTTAAAGAAATGGAAAAGATTTTAAAAGATTAAAAACCTTTACTGAGAACTAAGTCTAGATTGGAAAAGATAATGGGGAGAAGATATGATGAAGTGGTTGAGGAAACACAAAAGGCTGTGGAAAAAGTTATGATGGATACAAAACCTGAGAAGTTATCACCACCAAAGGCTACTAAGCCTAAATCTATTGAAAGAGGTGAGTCATCAAGGATAGATAAAATAAATCTTGATAAGTCAATGGGTGAAGACACTAGTGAATTTGTGAGTACTATGAAGCAACCCGATTTATTTGTCTCTGGTGTTCCTATTTCTTTGGATACCTTACAGGATGATAGTGACACTTTTGGGAAGGATACCAACATAGAAGGAAACATTGTTCCTAAAATGGAAGAGAAAGATAAACAAAAAGTGAGCGAAGCTAAAGCAGTGAAGGAGATTGTGATTAAAGTTGAAGATAAATAGGATATTTATGTAGCTGTTTCTTCATCTTTTTTGTTGGAAAGTGGAGATATGACTCTGAACACTGATGTTGAGAGTATGGATGAAGATGAGTTGTTGAAGCTATCCTTCATCACATTTTCTAAAGCGAAGGATAGATCTGAGTAGAAAGGTGAGAATATATCAAGGGTAATGGAAAGAGTAGTTGATACTTTCAACAAATTCCTACCTATAATTTTTTCTTTCCAATCAAAGGACAGTGCAAAAAACTTGAACAAAGTACTGGATGACTTTGACAGTCATTATGAGTCCTTGGAGAAGATCGTTGAAGAGAAAGCAGAGAAGAAGTACCTTGTAAAGAAGCTAGAGGAAATATGCAAGTCTATCTCATGGGACTTTGGCATATTGAACAAAACTATATCAGAGGAAATAAGTTGTGTATCACATGGAAGGAGGTTATAGAGTTACTGTATAAATCCTGTCAGACATCTGAAGAACATTGAGGAGATTATAGAAAAGGACAAACTAATTATGGACAAGATGATGGATAGTTGTGAGACCTCATCACACTCTATATCAAAGTTAGACAGAGAAGTGTCTAGGATATTGGACAAGATGAGTGTATTGGATACAGAGAAAGGGAGATTTGTGGGAAGACTTGGTATGCTGAAGAGTTTAATCACTCCTAAGTTATAAATTCTGGAGACACATATTTCTGACAAGGAGAAGGCAATGCGGGTCCTTAAAGAAAATTTGCCTACTAAGCTAAAGGAAACAAAGACATCTTTGTTTGCACTGAATGGGCTGATTCATGTGAGTCCTATACTGGTGAAGACTTGGTCAGAGGAAGTGAAGATCTTGGAGAGCTCATTCCAAGATGTATTAAAGATGGTATAACATTTTTGGTAAGCTCATCATTTTGTTATGTATTAGACATTTTTGTATACCTTTTCCATTGATGTCAAAGGGGGAGAAGAGAAGAAAAATGTATATAGTAGACATGTATGTATGGAGAAGAGAAGAAAAATCTATAGAGTAGATATATAAAGGAGATAAAGAATGATTGGTATTGACACTTAGTCATTTTTCACTAAGTGTTGCCATCAATGCCAAAGGGAGAGATTGTTGGAAAGTGTTTCATTCATGAGTTTTATGGAACACTTGAGGGTTATAATTTATGGCAACACATATGGTATGGATGGTCACTTGGAGTAGAACATATTTTTGGAGCTTGGGATTGCAAAATGACTAAGTACAAAAAGTAGAATTACAGAGTATGGAAGTACAATTTTGATCAGCGAAGATAGTATATGATGAATAGTGACATGCGAGCTTATAGGAAGCTATTTTGGGATGTGTATGACCTTCTTTTACAGTCGCTTGATTTTTGGTGTTGATCACAATGAGATACAAATAGTTGAAGATACGCAAATATAGAGTAACAGTGATACAGGGCAGATGAATGGTCGCAATGATTGAGGGAGTATAACTTGAAGTCCAAACGTGTGAGGTTGGATTTGGATTATGGATTACCTATGTTTTGATAGTGTATGGTCGACGACTTGGTAATTACTTTTTGTATAAGTATGAATTATATTTTGTGATATATATATATGGAGAGATTTTGAGAAGCAAGGTATGGATGAGAGATTATGTGGATGTGATGCATGGATGAATTGTAATGTCAGAATTAGACAGATAGTGATGCAAGCTACAACTAGAACTACCTAAGCATAACAAATGCTTGTTTGTTCATTCTTCAGAAAATCATTGTAACAAAATAGTATTTATGATTGTATGAGCAGATTTTTCAGTATACCTTTAATAGGGTTTTGTATTCCCCTAACAGGGAAATGTACTAATGTAATATTTAGCTCCTAAAAGGTCTAGGTTTCCTAATAGGGACATAATAATTTTAGTGCATATTAGTGGGTACCATTCCCACCGGGGTTTTCCCTTGGCCAGGGTTTCCTCAACAACAGTTCATGGTCTTATGAGTTATGTGTTGTGTGTTTATGTTCTTTTCATTTCAGTATTTATTTGGTTAAGTTGGAAATTAATTGGTTCATGTTTAAAGTGTTGTAATACTGATTCACCCCCCCCCCCTCTTAGTATTAATTAATCCTAATAGAAATGTTTTTGGCCCACCTCGACATATTGATGTTCTTTTTGTGCGCCTTGTTGGAACCTTTGTGGAATAATCTCCTCCGTCATGTTTTATAGATTTGAATGATAGGATTACATGGATTGTTGTATAAACATGGAAGAAATTTCTTCCAAAATATTTCCCAACATCACACTAGAGTGAAGGTGTAATATTGAATAAGATTGAGCTTATCATTGTTTAGGATGGATCATAGTGATGTTTGTGATAGTGATGATGTTTCAAAGCTAGGTTGTAACTATTTCTATTTCTATTTCTATTTCATTTTGTTGGGTTGTTTAGTACCATATATCATGTCACTTGTTCTATTTTCTTAATGGTTAATCTATTATGATTTCTTTCAAAACCTATTTTTTATCAATACAATTTTTTTACAAATATAGAACATTTGGATTTTTATTGTTCCAAGATTCTAATGGTGTGTTTATCCCTTCAAGGCTCAATAAGGAAAATTGTTCTAAATATTAAAAATATAGTTAATGGTATCTACTTAATACTAAGGTGCTAGAGATTTGGAGTATACCATGTAGTTGGTCATTTCCTTGAAAAAAATAATCTTAGATTATGCCACACATTTTTGTTTAGGACTATAGAGACATGAGCTACAACACAATATTCTTGAATTGTAAAATTGTTCAATATGAGAGTCAAAATAGTTACCACTATTATCAATGCACAAAACCTTGATAACATTCCTTGTTTATTTCTCTACAAAAACTTTGGAGTCCTAAAAGTTTTGAGATAACTTAGACCCATGTCTTATAAAGTACAAGCAAATTGTGTGTATTAAAAATGTTAGCAGTGCTCCAACATCCCTCACTAGATTCATGACATGGTTTAACTGCCTCCTATGGATTCTATAATTCTAGTGTTTGTATTGAGCATTGATAGGTCGATCTTTTGGTTTAACCAAAACCAAACTTGTAACAAGTGGTATCAGAGCTTGGTCACAGGTTTGAATCTCCTCAGTGAGTGATGCGGGCCTATGATGAGTGACATTGGGGGGATTGTTGGCAGTGTGCCAACATCCCTCACAAGATTTATGACATGGTTTAACCACCTCCTATGGATTTTGTAAGTCTAGTGGTTATATCAGGAATTGATAGGTTGATCTTTTGGTGCAACAACAACCACACTTGTAACAAAAAAATCATTAAATAGTGTCAAAACATAGATGACCCTATTGAAGGAAGGATGTGGAATGGACCAACCAAATCACCATGAACAAAATCTAGTATTTGTGAAGTTTTCTATATTTTTCCTTTGTCAAAAATTTCTTTGGGATTCTTACCAATGATGCAACCTAAAAAACATCATAAAAATTAATTGAAGAAAACTTCATAACCATGCTATATTGGTTGAGATGTTTCAAGTAACACTAGTTAAGATGAAATATCACTCACACAATAAATTCATAAAAATGAGAGAAAATTTGAAGGAGGAAGAGGAACAAAGTGATAAAAAACATAAATCTAAGATTAGAAATCTACTCTCCTTATTGCGACTATAGAACTATCATGCATCTCATTGATGACCATTAAGTGAACTCAAATAATTTTTTGGAACCTATGTGAATGATCTAATAAATTTATATGACATATGTTTATAATGAACACACAAAGAACATCTAAAATGTGGCGTTCCTTATATAAACAAATTATTTCCCACATACTTTTATAGAATGCTACCACCCATCAAAATGGTTAGTGTAGAACAAGGCTCCAAATATGTGAACTAATATTGAGATTAATCCATGTGGTGTGAAACACCTAAATCAAGAATCTAAAGGAAAAATAACAACTATAAGGGATTTGGCATTTCCTTTCCTCTTGTTGTTATCTTTTGTCTTAGTAGACCATGTGAAGTTTTCTTTACCGACTCAAGAAAATGATGTTATTCATCTTCATAATATTTTTTAAGTAATCAATTTTTTTATTCAAAGGATTATGTTTAGGATGACCAAGTATATTGTAATAGGTATATTTGATTTTCTCTTTCTCAGGCTTGTTATCTTTTGAACAAGAGGTCTGAAAAGTTTCTTTATTAGAAACAAGATTTTGATGATTTTTATCTTTCTTATTTTATTATTTCTATCATTATTCTATTTTTTTAATGTTCTTTTGTATCTTTGTTGGAAAATAAGGCATGCAACAAATAATTTTAGAGTGCCCACTCAGATGAAATTTTTTTGTTTCTGTGTGAGAGATATGACATGGTAAGCTGAATTCCTAAAGAATTCATGGTTGTATTGATGTAATGACAAGTCTTTCTCACAACCCTATCTTCTCCTAGGGTGTTCTATATGCCTCTTCTCTAGCCTATTAGGGTTCTTAGATAACCCTAGTTTTCCAAAAATTCTCCTCTCAAATCCTTCTCCTATTCAACTTGTCAGCATCATCTAAGAAATCAACTCAACCATCTATACGCTCCATGATTGTCTTATTGCATTTTCACACTAAGTGATCCAATAAGGCTATCACTATTCACCAATAGAGAGGGAGGACCAAAACAAGGCAATTGCATCCAACACAATGCCTAAGAACTTAGTTATCAATGAAAACCTAAACGAGTTCAAGAACTTGCTCCAAACTCACTAAAACAGGGCTACAAGTATTAGGCCTAATTAGGCACCTTTTTGCATGTAACTTGAAAATATTTTTAACAAGATGAAAAAACAACTCCAGATTCTCACACCCTTTTCAAAGACCTAAAGGATTTTCTAGGTCTTGCCTTCCCAAACTATCCATATAGAGGGTTACTATTTTCAAGCCTATATTTAAGGGTTTCACCATACACTGAGCATGTTAAAATAACTGAGAGGGGGGGGTGAATCAGTGGCGTCAAAAATATTCCAATAAATCAACCCAAAAAATTAGTACCACAATATTAAGCCTCTAGTTATCTTCACTCCTACAAGATGTATGCCTTCAAACAATTTATCAAATAACTATTGCTCGGAGTTCACTGTTAAACCTTATTCTTACTGTTTACCGATTAGCAGTCTTTCATTTACCAAAAAATAGTAAATTACTTAGAGTATATCAATCAATCCAGATTATTTATGTGTAATGCAAAACACTAAAGTAATGAATCATAAAAATATTGACACATGGATTTTTAATGTGGAAACCCTGTTAAGGGAAAAACCACTTGGGACCGGTAACCCAAAATTTTCACTCTTTTGAAGTGAGCTTGGTGAAGAGCCAACCCCATTAAAGGTTACAAACACATTGTTAGGTGTGACCTTGTTAGAGGATTTAAATAGAATAGTTTGTCACTTGATATCGGGCATCTCTATGCTACCTTCTATGACCAAACCCAGTGTAGTTTGTCAAATAGTATCTGGCATATCATGCTATCTTCATGATCAAAATTTTTGATACTCCTTGGGATGCATCTCAATATAGAAAGGATTGTTAAGTCCTGCTTGGTTAAGAGACTTTCTGAATCAATGGTTAAACTAAAACAGTAAATGATTTGTTCACACATACAACTTAGACTTGCAAATTTTCAGATCTATTGTAAGCTCATAATACCTTTCTGATCATTGTATCTTTTCAATACTTTTGCTCCACTTCTTTTTGCTCAGTGATGTTGTGCTTCTCTATTACTCAGTGTCCACAAAAATATTTAGCTCTTTCCTTAGCTTTATTGATCAGGACTGTATGAAGTTTTTCTTCATCAGTTTCTCTTCAACATCTTCTTTCTCTTTTCTATTCACTCCCCTAATTCATAATTAATTAGATTGTCTCTTTATAGACACGATATCACCATTTCTCACTTCTTGATTTTCTTGTTCTTGGCGTGATCCACAATCTTAGCCAATCTTTCTTTAAAGCTTTACTTTAGTTTTATCCCTTAGATTTCTCCTTTCCAACTAGATAAAACAACTTTAAATCTTTTACTTATCTCCAGCTTTAACTTGTCGATGAAAACAATGTTAACAACTAGTTAATTTTATCTTTAGCTCTGCCAACTAAGTATTTTGTCATTTCTGAACTTCAGTTAATTTTGGTTTTTTAACTCTTTTATATTTTTAGTCAACACTTCAGTTCTCTTTGGGCTTCTCCATCAGTGTTGTCTTTCCGTCGGGGTTGTCTATCCGTCGGGCATCACTGCAAAGTTCTACTTTTTGGGTAACACTGTAATTCTAGCCGTTGGTAATGCTTGTGATTCTGCTCATCAGTAATGCTTGTTGGTTTTCTTGCTCGGGCATCATTGTGACTTTTCTCTCAGGTTTCTCTGTCCGTTGGGTTCCACTAACCGTTGTTGTTTGTAGTCACATAGTGAATGGTGGTCTTTTATGCATTACTAAAATCAAAATCTTTATCTCTCTAATTCTCTAAAGTCTTTGACACTTTGTATATAACCAATCATATTATATAAGGTTGACATCAATGAAAATACAACCCATTAATTGAATTAATTTCTTGCATTATCTTTCTATATTTTGGTGATCAACTTAACATCTTCAAACATTCAATCAGTTATATGTCATCAATCTCCCCCTTTGGAATTGATGGAAATACACTACATTATCACACTATATTATTACTAATACAATATCAAATATATCAAGTGTATTTCATACATCTCTCCCAAATATTTTTATTCTATAACTAATACACATATCTAGCTCTCGGTAAGCTCATATAGCTTAGATTTGTTTCTTGCAGAGTGTGTTCTTCAATTTTTTTAATCCCTTTACTGGATATATGTAGCAAATTCTATTTATGTTCCTGATATGTACTCTACCTTTTCTGTTCCTCTTCTTGATCATCTATTTTTCCTTTGACAACAATCTCTCCCTTAGCATGTATTCTCTCTGTCATGTTACTTTTCTCCCTTTGATGGATATTTCATATGTAATCTATCCCTTTGGATAAAGATTAACTCTCCCTTTGAATTCTTAGGAACTTCTCTCCATGGATAATGATAAAATTTCTTCCTGATAATGAGATAATATCTCCCTTTGACAACAATGCCAAAAAATTCTTCCATATCATCTTCTATCCTTTTTTATAATATACTCCTTAAATTTCCCTATCCATCAGTAATACATTGACTCTGGTGTTCGGTGTAGCTATGTACCTTGCTATGTACAAATGTATCTTTACAGTCCATCTCTTTTCTTGCATCAACATGAATGTTCTTCTGATTGTGTTTAGGTTGATGCAATCTCCTAGTCAGTTTACTGACTGATAGACAAGGTTTGTACCCCTAGTCTCTGTCTCAGGTACTCAAATGTATCTTTTGGTAATGGCTTTGTGAATATATAAGATAATTATTCCTTGGATTAAACATATTCTAGTATCACTTCTTTTGCTTGCACTTGTTCTCTTAAGTAATGATACTTGATTGTTATATGCTTAGTCTTAGCATGCATGACTAGATTCTTTGATATGTTAATTGCATTGGTATTATCACAATAGATAATTATTGGTTCAAGAATATTCATATTCATACCTTCCAGCAACTGTTTGATCCATTCAATATTTGAGCAGTTTGCAGTAGCATCCACATATTCTACTTCTGCAGTAGACTGTGAGATGCATCCTTGCTTCTTGCTGATCCATGTGACAAGTCTGTCACCCATGAAGAATGCTCTTCTAGTTGTGCTCTTTCATTCATCTAGGTTTCTAGCCCAATTAGCATCTGTATAGACTTGAAGCTTAAATTTTCCTTCTCTTTTATATTATAATCCATAGTCCTCATGAGTGTTCTTTAGATATCTCAGAATTCTCTTGACAACAGTCATATGTGACTCTTTAGGATTAGCAGAGAATCTTGCAACTATTCCAACTGCATGTGTAATATTTGGTCTGGTATGAACAACATACATTAGTTTTCCAATCATTGATGTATACAAGGTTTGATTTACCTCATTTGACTTATCTTCCTTTGTCAACTTACATCTTATTGCCATAGGTGTTCAAACTGGTTTGGAATCTTCCATCTTGAATATCTTCAGCACTCCCTTGATGTATTTGGACTGAGTGATATATATGCCTGCATCTTGTTGAAGAATTTGTAGACCAAGAAAGAATTTGATCTCCCCAAACATAAACATTTTAAACTCTTTTCTCATTTCATTAGCAAAGGATTTGCATAACATTTTATTTCCCCCAAAAATGATATCATCAACAAATATTTCAGCAATCAGAATATTACCATTGATATCTTCTTTTAAGTACAAATTGCTATTTTCACTTGTTCTTACAAATTCAATGCTAATGAGATATGAGTGAAGTCTTTCATACCAGGCTTTAGGTGCTTGTTTCAATCCATACAAGGCTTTATGTAGTCTACATACCATGTTTCTCTTGTCTGGATCAACAAACCCTTCTGGTTGTTCAATGTATACCTCTTCTTCCAGTATTCCATTTGAAATCCATCTAGTATACCTTGAATCCTTTGTATGCAACACAAGAAAGAATAATTATTACTCCTTCTATTCTAGCAATGGGTGCAAAGGTTTCACCATAATCAATACCTTCTTCTTGTGCATACCCTTTCATACTAATCTTTCTTTATTTCTTGTAACTTCTCCATTCTCATTCAGCTTGTTTCTAAATATCCATTTGGTACTTATGGCATTCTTGTCATCTGGTCTTGGTACTAGTGTCCATGTATAGTTCTTCTCAATATGTTCTATTTCTTCATTCATAGCATTGACCCATTCTTTATTTTCAAGTGCAGTATTAATAGATTTAGGCTCAAAATCACAAAATAAATATCTAGTGTTTAGTGACTTACTTCTTGTTCTCATTCCAGCCTTCATGTCTCCTATGATCTGATTCTATGGATGATGTCTTCTAACATACTTGGCAAGTTTCGTTTCAGCTCTTTTTCCATCATTCTGATCATCATCTTGACCTTTATTCTAATCTCCATTGCTTGGAACATCACCTTGAGGATTTTCTTGATTTTCGATAATTGCAGTCTGATGCTCGGGTGCAATGATCTATTTCTCCAGAGTGATACACTTTTTCTCAGGTAGAGTGTCAATTTCTTCAGTGTAAACAAACCTGTTGTGGTCTTTTGGTTCTTTTATACTTTCCTTATCATTCTTTTCTACAAATTCATCTATTCTTATATTTGCACTTTCAATGATCTTGTTAAATGACTTTTAAGACATTTATAAGCCTTACTTTTGGTGGAATACCCTAGAAAGATACCTTCATCACTTTTTGAGTCAAGATTTCCATTTCTATCATCTTTCAAAATATAACATTGACTACCAAAGATTCTAAAGTAACTTACATTGGGTGTGTAACCATACCCAAGCTCATAGGGTGTCTTCTTTATGTCCATCTTCAATCGTACTCTATTCAATGTGTAGACAACAGTACTGACAACTTCCCTCCATAAATTTTGAGTGATTCTTTTCTCAATCATCAATGTTCTTGCACAATCAACAATTGATTTGTTTCTCCTTTCAGCAATTCCTTTTTTCTTTGGTGTTCTCAGTGCAGAAACCTGTCTTTTAATTCTATGCTCATTACAAAAATTAGTGAATTCATCTGAAATAAATTCTCCTCCTTTATCTGACCTTAAGCATTTCAATTCCTTACCACTTTGTTTTTCTACCATAGCCTTATACCATTTAAACATCTTGAATGCTTCTGATTTATCTTTTAAGAACATAACTGTCATCATTCTAGAATAATCATCTACAAAGAGAATGAAATACCTATCTCCATAGTAACTCTTTTTCCTCATGGGTCCACATAAATAAGTATGGACTAATTCTAGAATTGCATGATATGTATGGGCTTTACTCTTGAAACTATACTTTGTCATTTTACCTTTTTGACAATTCTTGCACATGATATGCTCGGGCTTTGACATGCTCGGTAAGCCTCATACTCTTATTTTATTTCTTATCTTTATCATGTTGTCAAAATTCACACGACATAATATCTTATGCCACAACCATATGTCTTCATTTCTATCCATTAAACAAGTGGTGTAAATGTCATCAAGATAGAAAAGGTTACCTTTTGTCTGTTCACCAGTTCTGATCAACCTTCTTGATTCATTGAAGATCTTTTCCCTTTTATTATCAAATGCTACTCGGTGACCTGTATTATTCAACTCTGAAACCCTTAATAGATTGTAATTCATTCCTTTTACCTAGTAAGCATTTTCACATTTGATCAGGTTATTCAACATTATGGTTCCTTTACCTTCAACTAGACAAGGTGTGTCATTAACCATTCTTACTGATCCACCATTATAGTATTCAAAAGTTTCAAACTTTTGTTTATCACCAGTCATGTGGTGAGTGCAACCACTATCTATAATCTAGACATCATTCTTACTAACCTTAGATATGAGTGCAGCCTCTACATACCTTTCTTCTTCTTTGTCTGAATCATCCTTCATGGCTACAAATACCATCTCAATGTCTTCTTCAAATTCAATGTCAGTATCATCATCTCTATTCTCAGTCAGGTAACAAGCTTTCTTTCCTTTGTCCTTGTAGTCTTGGGTATCTCTTGTGTCTGTTAGGAATAAGGTGTCTCAACCTTGGATAATTCCTATTCTTTTTTTTTTTTTTGTAAAATGTATTTCTTGCAAATAATGTAATTAAGTGTGAGTGTACATGTCTAGTTGGCATGTTGATGTGTCACTCCACTTGATGTGTTGGCATCTTGAATTGTGTGTAAGGAGATCATGGCTGAAATAGTTATGACGGATTCCTATGACACGTAAGAGCTATTTCTAGAAGATTCAATGACGGGTGAAGACATGCAATGACATGTGGCAACTGATAAAGTTGAGTACTGTACACCCTTCCATAATCGCGGGGTTCCTATTTTCTCAGAGAATGGTAAAACCCTAATACGGCTATCTTTAGAAGTTGCCCTAAAAAGGAAAGCGCATGATATAAGCCTTTTTGAGGGTTGTAGATGGATATAGGAAAGAGTGTATCATTGGTATAATCTGGTGCTACTAGATTTGTTTGTGTGTGTCGATTTTCTCCTGAAAGAACTTGCATTACAAGTGTGTTGTAACCGTTGTGTTGAAGATAATACATTGTGCAGGTTTTGGAGTGCTGGGGTTTTTTACCGAAAGGTTTTCCCTAGGGTAAGTCATTGTGTCATTCTCTATTTTCTGTATGTATGGTATATGGTTACAATATCATTATTAAAGTAGTTAACAAATCTGAAATTAAAAGGATTTAAAAGAATTTGCACAATACTTTCCTTTAGAGATTAGTGTAGGAAGCTGTTTTCGCACCTAAGTTTCCTTACAGTGTCAGATTGTCAGTTTTTTGGGTAATCTCTATTATCACCTCAATCAAACTTATTTTCATATGTTCTGTCATCTTTTCTTCTGTTAGGACATCTTGCAGCAAAGTGTCCAACCTCTTTACAATTAAAACATACAAGTGGTAGTTTACCTTTGTATCTACCTTTGCCTCTCTGCAATATTCTTGCCATTAGTGCTTCAATCTCATCAAGTCCTTGATCCTCATTATCAAATTCACTATCATTTGTAATAGTGTGTCTATGACTTGACTTACTTATTTTCAAACAATATTTGAATGCAGACTCCATAGATCGTAAGACACTATTATCAAACTTATTCATCTCAAATGAAATCAGTCTACCAATCATAATATCTAGAGTAATAGTATTGTTTACAACTGATCTCATTTCTTTTATAGTAGATACTCTAATAGCATAGACAGGTAGTAAGGTTCTTAGGATTTTACTTACCACTATCTCTTCTTCAAGTACACCTCCAACTCCTAGAATAGCATTTACTACCTCATTGATTTTGTAGCTATACTGAGTGATATTTTCTCCTTTCATCCTTAGGTCATCAAACCTCCCTCTTAGGCTTTCTACCTTGTCTCTTAGTACAATAGTGTATCCTCCATGTACCAGCTTCAATTTATCCCACATTTTCTTTGCAGAGGTATAGGTTTTGACATCTTCAAACTCAGCATCAGAGAGTGAGGAAGAAAGTTCTATCATCATGCAATTATGCTCATTCTTTTCTCTCAATTTATCAAGAGTATGAGGTCTTGTAGGCAAAACATATTCAGTATCAAGGTGTTGAGTAACATCATTACCAATACCTGATAGGTGGAGTCTTATTCTACTTTGCCATGATGTAAAGTTGTCTTTATTCAACTTGGGCACATATCATTTGTTCATCTTGTGATCTTTTTCTTGAGATGTTAAACTCCCTTGAACACAAGGTCTGATACCAATTGTTAGAATAATTGAGAGGGAGGGGGGGGTGAATCAGTGGCCTAAAAAATATTCCAATAAATCAACCCAAAAACTTAGTACCACAATATTAAGCCTCCAATTATCTTCAGTCCTACAAGATGTATGCCTTCAAACAATTTATCAAATAACTACTGCTCGGAGTTCACTGTTAAACCTTATTCTTATTGTTTACCGATTAGCAGTTTTTCATTTACCAAAAAATAGTAAATTGCTTAGTGTATACCGATCAATCCAGATTAGTTATGTGTAATGAAAAACACAAAAGTAATGACTCATAAACACATTGACACATGGATTTTTAATGTGGAAACCTTGCCAAGGGAAAAAACACTTGGGAATAGTAACCCAAATTTTTCACTCTTCTGAAGTGAGCTCGGTGAAGAGACAACTCTGTTAAAGGTTACAAACACATTGCTAGGTGTGACCTTATTAGAGGATTTAAATAAAATAGTTTGTCACTTGATATCGGGCATCTCTATGCTACCTTCTATGACCAAACCTAGTGTACTTTTTCAAATGGTATCTGGCATCTCATGCTATCTTCATGATCAAAATTTTTGATACTCCTTGGGATGTATCTCAATATAGAAAGGATTGTTAAGTCCTATTCAGTTAAGAGACTTTCTGAATCAATGGTTAAACTAAAACAATAAATGATTTGTTCACACATACAACTTAGACTTGTAGATTTTTAGATCTATTGTAAGCTCATAATACCTTTCTGATCATTGTATATTTTCAATACCTTTGCTCCACTTCTTTCTTCTTGGTGATGTTGTGCTTCTTTGTTGCTTGGTGTCTGTAGAAATATCTATCTCTTTCCTCATCTTGATTGATCAGGACTGTATGAAGTTTTTCTTCATCAGTTTCTCTTCAGCGTCTTCTTTCTCTTTTTCTATTCACTCCCCTAATTCATAATGAATTAGACTATCTCTTTATAGACATGATATCACCATTTCTCACTTCCTGATTTTATTTTTCTTGGAGTGATCCACAATCTTAGCCAATCTTGCTTTAAAGCTTTACTTCAGTTTTATCCCTTAGATTTCTCCTTGACAAATAGATAAAACAACTTTAAATATTTTACTTATCTCTCGCTTTAACTTGTTGATGAAAATAATGTTAACAACTAGTTAAGTCTATCTTTAGTTCTTCCAGCTAAGTATTTTTTCATTTATGAACTTCAGTTAATTTCAGTGTTCTAACTCTGATATTTTGGTCAACGCTTTAGTTCTCCTCGAGCTTCTCTGTCAGTGTTGTCTGTCCGTCAAGGTTGTTTGTCTATCAGGCATCACTGCAAAGATCTGCTCGTTGGGTAACACTATAATTATGGTAGTTAGTAATGCTTGTGATTCTTCTCATCAATAATGCTTGTCAGTTTTCTTGCTCAGGCATCACTGTGACTTTTCTCTCGCGCTTCTCTGTCCGTCGGGTTCCACTAACTGTCAGTGTTTGTAGTCACATAGTGAATGTTGGTCTTTTATGCATTACTAAAAGCATAATCTTTATCTCTCTGATTCTATGAAGTCTTTGACACTTTGTATATAACCAATCAGATTATATAAGGTTGACATCAATGAAAATAAAATCCATTAATTGATTTAATGTCTTGCATTATCTTTCTGCATTTCGGTGATCCACTTAACATCTTCAAACATTCAATCTGTTATATGTCATCAGAGCATACCCATCAAGGTTCTATTTTTCACCATGAATAACTCACCACCAGAGCTTCCCATTGGATTTTGGGTTTCTCCATACACATGTCCTCCTCTCCACATCCTCTGATTGAAGCAACCAATGCTTTCAATCACTCATATTGCCTCTGCAATTCACTGTGATCCCTAGCCATGCAACCCTGGCTTGCCTAGGACATCACTGTAAAAATAGAAAACAATCTTTCCAGTGCCAAAACTTCTCCACACATATAGTAAAAGGAGTCACCTCACCCATCCCAAGAGCCTGTACAAGTGCCACGGTGGAATGATGAGCTATGAACCCATTTACAAAAACTATCTGGTTTAGACCAGTGACAGTGCACAAAACAAAAGTATTTACAAAAGAAGTGGAACAAGAACAAAAAAATAACTAATCACATGAAAAATCAAGTAATTACATAATCTTACTCATGCACCATTCATAGTGCAGAGTTCAATCCATTAAAACCCTAAATGTGTACAAAATGCTCAACTGTAACCAAATTTTAAATTACACAGTCTATACACTGACTTCCAAAATGCATCCAACCCTACACACAGGTTGGGGGAGGCCTTATATAGTTGACCATGGCACAAATCAAACACTATTTATGATAGTTATACAACCAAATTCTCAAAGATGCATAATTGCAAGAATTGTTGTCAATGACAACATTGACAACTTTTTGATTCTTGCACTCAAACTTGGTCAGCACACTATGAAACTTATCCAAATGCACTATTATGCCTATTATACCTTAAAATATCTCTCCTAGACTATAATAAGCAGAAAATCCATTATTCCACCATTCTTGTAACACTTACCTAAATTGGACAAATCATTGCTTTCCTAAACATCAAATGATCTAGTTTGGTCTTCTAACCAAATCAAGACACCCTAGGACCTATCTAGTCCTATTATTTCACTATTGGATTGGCTAAGACCACTATAATATAAAATATAAATAGGAGCCCTAGGTTACCATCTAGCCTTACCTAGGTGCTCTTGCACCATACTCCCCACAAAGGAAAGTTATGTCACTCATGTGGAAAAAATGTCTTTAGAAATGCCCATCTTCTTGAAATCTGTAGCTGCAACACATGTTGCCTCTGAATCTGATTTGTGCAACCACTTGATGAGGTGTTCCATGTACACCTTATGTCTGATAGTCTTCTTGAACCTTAAATCCAACAACTTTTCTGCTTTTCTCTGCATCTTGGGGGGTAAATCCTCTTGTTCTACATCCTTACCAACCTATTCTCTGTTCACATATATCTCAGTCAAAGGTCCTCTAAAATTTATCAAGCCTGCCACATTGAAAACATGTGAGATGCTCAATTTAGTAGGGAGATCCACCTTATAGGAATTATCCCCATACTTTGCTAAGATATTGTAGGGTCCCACTCTTCATATGTAGTTTTGTAGGCATCCCCTTCTGCAACCTAGACTTATTTAGATGTACCATAACATAATCACATATCTCAAATTGAACATCTTTTCTCTTCTCATCTACTTTGGCCTTCAACTTTTGGGTAGACTCCAATATAGTCTTCCTCACCGGCTCTTGGATCTCCTTCATAGTTTGAGTGAAGTCTTCAGCATGACCACTCCTATACTCCATAGATCCAAGGTTTCTAAGCTCACATACACCCCTTGGGTGCATCCCATAAACAACTTGAAATGGGATTCTACCTGTTGTTATATTATCACTGTCATTATAGGCATATTCTACTTGGGGAATGACCACATCTCATGTCTTCCCATACTCCTTGGTTAGGCACATTAACAAGTTACCTAACACCCTATTAACCACTTTAGTTTGGCCATCAGTCTAAGGGTGGTAAGCTAAACCAAATGACAAGTTAGTACCCAATCTACTCCACAGTGTTTTCCAAAAATGGCTCATGAACTTAAAATCCCTATCTGATACAATACTTAGGGGTAGTCCTCCTTAAATAACAAGTGTGCAATGTTACTAGCATCATGTGTAGTCCTACAAGGTATAAAATGACCCATCTTACTAAATATTTCTACCACAACATAAAAATTGTCATGGCCATGCTTTGTCTTAGGTAAACCTATAATGAAATCCATGCTAACACACTCCCATGGTATGTTAGGGATTGAAAAAGGTTGATACAAACCTGCATTGCTAGCTCCTCCTTTTGCTTTCATGCACACTACACACTGTTCAACATACTTGGTTACATGTCTCACCATCTTTGGCCAATGGTAAAACCTTTGAACTAACTCTAGGGTTTTGTTCACACCAAAATGGCCACTCAAGCTTCCATTATGCTTTTCTTGAATGAGATATTCTCTCATTGAACCCTTAGGAACACACAATTGGTTCCCCTTAAACAACAATCCACTCTGCAAGGTAAAATATGAAAATTGACTATGAAAGTGATTCTAAAAATTAGAGCATACCTTATAGGCTTCACCAAAGTATTCATCTTCCCTATAAAGGTATTTGAAACTTTCCATCCCGATGCTCTTCAATTGAACTTCTTGAATGCTTAGAAACCTCCTGCTCAGGGCATCTGCAACCTTGTTCAATTGTCCCTTCTTATGCTTTATTGTGAATGTGAATGCCTAAAGGTATTCTATCCACTTCAAATGTCTATTACTGAGCTTCTCTTGTGTGTTTATATAGCTCAAGGCCTGATTATCAATAAACACTACAAATTCTTTGGGTAACAAGTAATGTCTCCACTGCCTAAGAGACTGAACCAAAGCATATAGTTCAAAATCATAAGAATAATATTTCTCCTTGGATTCATTTAGATTTTCACTAAAGAAGGCTACTAGCCTACCTTCTTGGCTTAACACACCCCCTACTGCCATTCCACTTGCATCACGCTCCAAAGTAAACAATTAATCAAAACTAGGGAGTCTAAGGATAGGTTGTGTTGCTACTTTCTTCTTCAACATTTCAAATGCTTTATCTGCTCCAGAAGTCCATTTGAACTTAGTCTTTAGACCACCCTTAATGGTGTCTAGCATTGGTGCACAAATTCCATTGAAATCACTTATAAACTTTCTGTAAAACTGAGCTAACCCATGAAAGCTCCTAACTTTTGTCCCTATGGTTTGTGTGGGCCAATTCAAAATAGCCTCCACCCTACTTGGGTCCATCTTCAATGACCCTTGGGATACAAAAATCTTAAATACACAAGTTCTTGCTTGAAAAACTCACATTTCTCAAGGTTGATTGACAAATTCTCTTCTTGTAACCTTTTAAGCACCATCTCCACATGCTTCACATGTTCCTCTAATGTCTTACTGAAGATAAGTATATCATCTAGATATACTACCACAAATATCCCTATCAAGTCCTTAAGCACTTCATTCATGAGCCTCATGAATGTGCTAGGGGAATTTGAGAGGTCAAATGGCATAACTCTCCACTCATACAACCCATCAACAGTCTTAAAATCTATCTTCCATTCATCCCCCTCTTTGATCCTAATCTGGTGGTACCCACTTTTCAAGTCCAACTTAGTGAAATACTTTGCCCCCCCAAGACAGTTCATCAAATCCTCTATTCTAGGAATTAGAAATCAGTATCTAATTGTGATTATATTAATAGCTCTAGAATCAGTAAAAAGTTTCCACTTACCACCTTTCTTGGATTCTAAGACCACTGGTATGAAACATGGACTAATACTCTTTTGTTACCCTATTCACTTTGTTGTCATAAGTTTTGTCAAAGTCATAAGCAGCCAAGTCTAGTCGGTAAAGGAAATGGATAGTACTACCGAGTAGGAGAAGTTAGTCGGTAATGTAAGTGAAGGGCGGAGCAGTCGGTAAAGAAAGTAGAATCAAGCATCGAGTGAAAATAGTCACCGAGTGGAAATGTTATTTGGTCACAATTACCGAGTACTAAGTTTGAAAACATACACCGAGCACCGAGAGTAGTAAGTTACCGAGCTGTTGAAGCATTTATTTACCGAGCAATGCAGGCAAGGCAACCGAGAAAGTAAACTACGTCAAATATTGATAAGAGCACATTCAATGAATTGACAAACGATGTCAAAAGAACCTATGACCACTAAAGTCAGTTGGTTACAGAATCTACAAACCAAATTAATCAAGAACAAGATGCAAGGCAGAGATTAAGTAGCAAAATAGATATTGTGAGTTCCAAGAAGGGAACAATTCCCAAGGTAACAATCAGGCGGTTTACCGAACGGAAACAAATCTTAAGGATGATTGAACGACTGAGATTGACCAAGGAAAACCTAATCAAGGAGATTAAGAGGCAAAAAGAGAGGATACCTAAAAAGTGAAGAATCCTTATGAGAACAAAAAGGGAGTAAAAAAAAAGGACAAAAAAATGGAATGGTGTTACTGTTATGGGGTATAAAAGAGTATGTGAGATAGCACCGAGTACAAAATTTGCAGAAGGAAGGTTTGATGATCTCTTCACTGAGTAGATTCAAAGGTAAAGAATTTAGAGCATAAAGAGTCTGATCAAGCATAACAGTTTGATGCATTATTTCAGACAAGTTCAAAGCATTGTTGAATACATTGTTTTTGTTATTTTGTAAATCCCACCACTGGGTAGATCCTTACAGAACTTATTTTGTAAATCCTATAACAAGGTACAATTCTTAGAGAAGAATTTGTGAAATCCTCTAACAAGGTAGACTGCATAAGTCTTTATACTCTTAACAGAGTAAGCTATCAGAAGTAGCTAAACATTGTAGCTCTAACCGAGCAACCTTTTTACTGTAGAAGTGAAGGATTGTGGGTGTCATCCCCACCGTATTTTTTTCCTCTAACCTATTAGAAATTAATCTTTACTTGCATTATGTAAGTAGGAGATTCCTATGGAATCCCTACACCTATTTTGTCCTCTTGTGAGGATAATTCATTTTATGTATTTTATTATCCCTTGTTTGTATTATTTAAATGGGATAAACCAAGGTATCCCTTAGATTCCTCCCTAAGAGGAAATAACATAAGTGGCACACACTCTATGAAATGTGGCATACATAGAAATGGGAGTTACAATGTAACTCCCTCCTCACCTCTCTATTAAAGAGATGGCTCTCCTTCTCTCTTTGATAACACAATTCATCTTCTCGAACACAAGACAAATTCTTCTCAAATATTATTGTATGAGCTTAGCTCTCTCTCTCTCTCTCTCTCTCTCTCTCTCTCTCTTAGGCATTTGCCATTTCATAATTCACGGGGTTTTTTTTACGCTTTTCCCCCTTCAAAAATCTTGTCTCCTGGTTCTTGTTCTTTATTGGTGTATGCTCCTAGTTTTGTTTAATTCATGGTAATATTCCTTAAACCTAACTCATTGGATTAAATAATTTCCTCACTCTTTAGTTTTATTAATATTGTTATTTTCAACATGGTATCAGAGCAGGTTGGTTTAATCCTTTTTTGAGTGTACAGGTGAAGGAGCTACCATATCTTAGAGCACTCCAAATTTCGGAGACCTCTTGAGAGAGTTTATTTCATTTTTTTTTTTACTAATCTTATTGAGAAAAAAAAATTTGAATTTGTGTGCAGGTTTCCCAAATTTTTTATTCAAAATTCTATTGATCTACAGGATTCAATATTTTATCTCTGTTTTTATCTATATTGGTTGTCTTTTCATTTTTTTTTGCAGATTTATCTATAATATAAATCTTCATCTAACGTTTATTGTCTGCAACTTTAATATATTCATATCTCTTACTGTTATAATTTTTTATGTTTGCTATGGTAAACAACATCTAGTTTGTTTTTTATCATGTTTTCAGTCTCATCTTTGTAAAGCTTTGTATCTCTTTTTTATCATATTTGCATATTCTCCTTGCAGGCTTATCTCTATTTTTTATTTAACAATCTCTTTTCTATGCAGATTCTAAGCAAATCTTTAAAAAATAAAATAATTAAAAAAGGCATTTGGCTCTTTCCAGCGCAACCTCTCTGTCTCTTTCATGTGCAGCTGCTTATGATCATTATTCCCAAAAAATTCATTGATATCCCTTTTTGTTACTGAAAAGGGAAGGCCTCTGAGTTTCAAAATCCCGGTGTGTTCCATATGGTCCTTGTCTGTTGATCCCTTTGAATAACTAGAGGGAGGAGGAGCAGCATCATCTGCCTTGGGCTCATTCACTTCATTTGCAATGGCATTATAGTAATCTTGCTTCTTGCATCAGAAAACTTCATCATATTGCCTTCCCATATTCTAAACCTCTACCATGCGCAGCTTGTTGGCTTTACATTCTCCTTGGTTTAGAGTCTCAGCCTTATTATCTGTCCAGTCCTTTTTGTTGTATAGCATTTCTAGCACTTTCTTTGCGCAGCCCTTCACGTTGCTTATTCAACTCTAGTGCAACATTTGTTTCTTCTTTACAGCATATTTCTCTTAGCTTGTTCTATCCTTGCTCCACTTGCTGCTCACGCAGCTTTCTTTCTTCTCCCTATCCCACAGTGCAACGTTCTGTGGTATCTTGTCTGATTTATGTTTGAACTAGTAGCTTATTCCTTGTGCAGCCAAGGTGGGAGAATTATTTTCAGATTTATTTAAAGTAGCTGCATGTATTTGAGTTGGAGCAGCATGTGGAGTTGTTCCCTGTTCTCCCACCAACTCCTCTCTTGCACAGCTTTTACACTCAAGTGACTCATTCAAGAAGCCAGAAAGATTCCAGGCAGTCTTTTGCTATTACAAAAACTGGTAACGTACAAAATTTGCATGCTAAAGATATCATTATCATTCCTTGCGCAGGTTATTATTTCATCCTTTCATTTTTTGATATATGCCAGCTTTCATCATTTCTCTCCACATTAATCATTATTTTATTACTGCAAGTTCATTCTATTATCAATTATTAATTGGTGCGTTTTCATTCATTATCCTTTTTTTGTCTCTTTGCAGACTATTTGTCTTGTTTAACCAATGTTGCAGGCTTATCATTATCTTTTTTGTTCTGATTTCTTGCAGGTTACTTCTTTTAAATAATAGTTGCAGGTTAATTATTATTATTTTTAAAAAAGAGCTGCAATATATTCATTATTCTAACCTTTTTTTGCAAGAGGAATCTGATTTTTAATCATTCCATTCTTATATTTATCATATTTGTTTAATGTTTTAATTTTCAAATTTTATTCTTCAATCTGAGTTTAATCTTTAAAATTAATTTTAAAATTTTATTTAAACGAAAAAATTTATTCGGTTATATATCTTGTTTCTCTTCATATTTCTCAATTTCATCTGGAACTCATTTCCAGTTTATGGTTATAAACTTAATTCTTCAGTTAATTCTTTATTTCATTGTAATTAGTATTTGTTTATCATAATTTAAAAAATTAAACTCTAACCAATAAGTTTAAACGATTAAACAAAGTTTCGGCTTGATATCCTTTTATTTTGCTTAAATCCATTCTACCTTTTATCGTTCTAAACATAATTCAATTTATGTTTTGTTATTTCATTATTATTAAAATTTGTTTCTTCAGTTTAACGAAAAATTTAATTTTTTTTATTGTTAAATTTTCTTACATACTGATATTTACTAATCGCGTTAAATTAGTTTTTTGGATTCATCATTATATCTTGCAACTTGTATTTAACTTTATTTCAATGAATTTTGATAATTAATCATGACAACATTAATGTTGAATTTTAAACTTACAATTTCAAATTATTCTGTTTGGAGGACGCACATGTCTATTTTTTTTAAATCTCGCCACCTTTTGAATATTGTGTCTTCACCAAATTTGAAACCAGCATCCACCGCTCCTCAGGCTGACCAGGATACCTGGCAGTTGGAAGATGAGGAAGTGTTTGGTCTAATTGGCTTCTCTTTAAATCCAGACTTATATTACCTTATCTCCGATTGTACTGAGGCTCATCATGCTTGGCATGTCCTGGAGAACACATTTGAAACTCACCAAAACTCTACACCGCACTGTGACATTATGTATATCCTTTAAATGACTTTCCTATTTGGGATGACCCATGTGATGATGTTTGTTTTGGGGATGATCCCCTCGCTTCCTATTTTCCTCATAGAAATAACATGTTGCCGGTTGATGATGTTTCTTATACTTA
>MU225041.1:1046022-1069895 GCA_018584345.1 Thuja plicata | reverse complement strand
TCAAATATTATTGTATGAGGTTAGCTCTCTCTCTCTCTCTCTCTCTCTCTCTCTCTCTCTCTCTCTCTCTTAGGCATTTGCCATTTCATAATTCACGGGGGTTTTTTACGCTTTTCCCCCTTCAAAAATCTTGTCTCCTGGTTCTTGTTCTTTATTGGTGTATGCTCCTAGTTTTTTTTAATTCATGGTAATATTTCTTAAACCTAACTCATTGGATTAAATAATTTCCTCGCTCTTCAGTTTTATTAATATTGATATTTTCAACATAACCAAGGATTTCTGCGTGACCAAAAATCATGGTGTTATGGGTCTATTTGTTTATGTGTGTACTTGAGGTGATTTACATGTTCTAACTTGCTTTTCATTTATAGTTTTCATTCGGTAAAGGATGCTGAAGTAAGACAGATTTAGAGTATAAAAATTTTAAGTGAACTAATTCACCCCTCCCCTCTCAGTTCATACTCTTGTATGACATTTCCAATAATTGGCATCAGAGCTTTGACTCTTGAGCTAATGGTTTGACCACCTAAGGGTAAAAGATCCTAGACATGGAAAGTTATAGGAAAGCTAAGAGGATTGACAGTCTTGAGTATGAGCTAGAAAGTGCACAAGAATTGATTACCGAGTTAAGAAGGAAATTGGAGAAATCACTGAAAATGAGAAGAAAACTATATGATGAACTAAAAATTACTCAAGAACAGGTTGACACACTTGAAACAGCTTCAGAAGGTAGTCTGAATGATGAAAATGAGACAGCCATCAGAGAACTAATGGAAAAGAATGACTCACTTACCGAATAGCTAGATTTAATGAAGAAAGATCTTGAATCAAACAGCATGAGGATGACCGAGTTGATAGAAGGTAAAAGTAGTGCTGAGGATGAAAAAAGGATGATTGAAAATGACAAAAGATATGCTAAAGCATGACTAACATAAAAAGACAATGAGATCATAAGAATGACACAGCAACATCATAACATGACCAATCAACTTGTGAATGCCAATATAGAGATTGCTAGAAAGGAATTTGAAAATCAATCATTGAAATTAGAAATAGAAAGGTTGAACATTGAACTGACAAATGAAAAGAACATCAATGAAGTACTTAAGAAAAAGGAAGAAGCCTCTCAAGCTTTTGACAAACAACTCAAAAGTCAAAAGCAACCAAGTGACAAGACGGGTATTGGATTCAATGGAACTAACACTACTGACCAAGGAGAATCAACGAATTCATCAAAAGATAAAAGTACTAAAGCACCACCAAGACAAAGGAAGAAACCTCATTGCAACTACAGTGGAAAGCCCAGCCACACAACAAATATTTGCAGGAGCAGAGAAGGTAATGCACCCAGTAAACCCAAATTTGATGGATATTATTTTAGATGCAATAAGCATGGTCATAGAGCCTTTGAGTGTAGATCAAGGAAAGATAAATTTGATGGTTACTACAACACTTGCAACAAGTATGGACACAAAGCTGAAGAATGCAGATCAAAGACAAGGAATAGCAAGTGGACATCTAACCAAGAAAGATCACAATCCAACTGAACAGAAACATTAGTGCCATGGGACTACAATACCAACATCTCATGTGCATCATGTAGAAGGTACGGACACATTGCTGCAAATTGCTCATTATTTTTTGGAAGGAACAATAGGAAATCATGGAGGAGTTCTAGTATGGCATGCTTTCACTGTCACAAAATAGGACACCTAGCTAAAGATTGCAGGTACCGAGTCAACATATCAAACAAGAAAGAAAGTAATGACAAGAAGAGACCTACTATTGATGAGATAAGGGAACAAATTAACAAAACTTGGAAAAGAAAAGAGCAAGATGATGGAACCTCACTCAAAAAAATTGAAAGCACCTCACCTACCGAGATGAGTGCACCGAGCTGCACTTAGTTAGTAAAAGGTATGTAGGAACTGCTCACTAGATTCAAATCTTTAATTTAGTTCCTAAATTAAGAGAGCAGAGATCCATATTAGCATGCTTAGATGCATTCGGATATTCTACAAAAGTTTTTGTTGTGATTTACATGAAAGTCAGAGTATTTGGTTAGTCGGTGAAATTTGAATTTCACAAAGTTGGTGAATGCATTTATGACAACCTAACTTATTCATTGGAAACCCTAATTGAGAAAAAGCTATAAATATGAAGTTTTTCAAGTCACTTCGCACCTTACGCATTCGAGTTATCAAGAGCGAGTTGTAGAGCGATCGAGTCTTCATGCATTCAAGTGATCTCTGAGGTAAATTTCAAAGCAAGCTAAATCATCTACAGTTGTATTCATCGTTGTTTGCCTTCAACCAAGCTAAGCTTTCAAAAAAAAAGGATTATTTCCATCCCTATTCCTGCTCTAATGGCACCGAAGAAGCAAGTACCAGTCGTGGCAAAGAATGTTGATCCTGTAAACCCTAAACACAAGATGCCACCCATCAAAGCTATAGAAATTGATATGACGGGAGAACTGCCTTCCATTCCACCTAGGGTTATATTTATTGATGATGTTCGATCCTTCATCCACTACAAAATTGAAGATATTTGTGTTAATGAGTTGGACACTTCTTTCAACAAACTGTGCGACAATGGCAAACTGAGAGATGGAAACACACATCTGGAGAGCAAGGGTTTGGTGCATGCCCTTCATCTGCTGAGAGTCTTCAAACTTGAATGGATCATATTTGTGCTTAGCCGAGTACACGATCAGTTTATGTGGCTAGAGAAACCAGTAAAGATCACCAAGGATGTACTACACATCATTACTAGCCTACCAATTGGAGACAGACCAAAGGCAATCAAGCAGATTGACAAAGAAACATTGAGTGAGCTAACCAAAGCTCAATGGGATGGTAGAGCGATGAGAATTTCAGTGATAGAATATGTAGAACTTAACTTTGCATGTAACATCATTGCCTATCGAGTCTTCCAATCATCTAGGGTAGACAATGTACCCTGTGGAGCAGTTGACATGGCCTACAAGATTGTGAAGAAAGGAATGAAATTAGATGTTTGTGAGATTCTATTGAGGCAAATTGAAGACAACATGAACACAATCAGGAAAGCCAAGACAAACACTCTGAAGTTTGGTCCACTATTGGTATGTATATTTTTCTATTTTGAGAACTTTTTCCCATTAGTCGGTGAAGTAACATGGAGCACAGATAGGCCAATCATATATCAAATCAATGAATATATTTTAGGATTGGGAAACAATTTTAATTTGATCATGAATGATTACTTTGTAAAGTTTCAAGAAAAGATGCATAAAAGATTCAGGATTCCACCCCAACTAGTGGAAAGATATCATGATAATATTTTTTTTGAAGTAGATACCGATATGTGTATCATTAAGGCTGTTGAGCCAAGGACTATTTGGCTTCAACCAATGGGATATGAAGTTGATATTGACATAGCTGCATAGCAAATTGAGACATTGTTGAAAGACCCCATTGACAAGAAAGCTGACAGATATGGAACCTATGAAGAATTTAAAGAAAAGATCAAGCATGGTATAGTGATACCTAAGGCCATAAGGAAAACAAAGAAAATGATTGTGGAATTGTCACAGAAATTTGAAGTTGAAGATGAAGAAGAAGAAACAGAGGCATCACCCTCAATTGAAAAGAAGAGGAAACAACCAGAAGCTAATCCCTCACCAAGTGGCAGGAGCACAAGGGCCTCGGTAAGGGAAAAAGAAAAGGAACAAGTTGAGACACCCATACCTAGAGGGAAAACATATATGAGGAGTAAGAAAAATGTTGTAAAGCCAAGAATAAAATTGAAGCTTCAAGATGAAAGTGAAACAAAAACAAAGGAGACTGAGGCACCCAAAGTACCACAAAAGACATCGAAACCAACTCTTGATGAATCCATCGATTCATTAATGAAACATGGAGGTTTTGCTGGAATAAAACAATTGAGATATGAGAAATTGAGTGTAAATGATCAGGTAAGAATTGAATATGTTATTTTCACATTGAATAAATTTAGAATAACACTAATGGAAATTTCAAGCCAGCTTCCTGATGAGTTATACAATAAGGTAGATGGAAGGTGGAAATATGCATTGACTGTTGAAAAACAAATAAAAGAAAGATCATTAGTTGTGACAATGCCTAAATTATCAGTGCAAGAAATTGATGAATCTCTGCAGAACTATTCAAGGATATTTCTTGTGAAAAACAGAGCACTAAGAATAATGATCGGTAAGCTTTTAGAAGTTGAGAAAGAAACAAATGAAATGTGGAGAAAAATATTCAAACTAGATGCCACCAAGTCTCAAGAAGACAAGAAAACCAAGGGGACTACCAAAGGACAATCATCAAAAGGCAAGAAAGGTCAAACAGATCCCATTGACCTAACCAAAGATACTGGTGAAATAAATGTTGAAGATGCATCAGAAGAAGAGGATCCTACACAAGATACAACAAAGGAAGAAAATGCTATAGATACAACATATCAAAATACCGAGTGCATGGACATAGATGACACTCCAAAAACCAAAGAATCAGAACCAGTAATACAACAAATTCATGTGTATTCTAAGATCAGTACAGAGACCACCAAAGAAGGAAATGAATAGAGAAAAGGAAATGAATCGGTTCCCCCAACCGACACCAAAGGAGAAAAGCAACAAGACTCCAAAGAAGAGTCCGAGAAAAAGAAAGAGTCAGAGAAAGAGAAGGAGAGTGAGAAAGGGAAGGAGAATAAAGATACACAAGGAGACAAGAAAGAAAAATAAAAGCCATAAGGTACTCATGAGTCAGAGGAGAAATTCAAGAGCACAGAAGGCATAAACAAGTCTCCCACCGATGCACTTAAGGCATCTATCTCACCTTCAAGCAACAAGAATAAGAAGAAAAAGAAGAAGGAGGAAATTGACTTAACAGAAGAAATAATTTTGCCCCCTCCCGATTTTGCAAACATGAATGCTGAGCAATTGGCATCATATGGGAAACTATTGAAGAAAAAGGCAGCCCAACGTACAAAAGCTGATTGATGAAATGAGGAAGCAAGATGACATTCTTGAAGATGTCAAAGACATCTTTCAGTCTCTGCTACCTGATGCTACCATAAATGAAAAAGATAGTTTGATTCAGCAAGTAGGCAAACTTGCTCAATAGATAAAGGTACCGAACATGGATACCACCGAATCTTTATTGAAAATTCACAAGCCAAAGTTGACAAAGAGAATAATGGAGCAAATATTGAAACACATAGCAGACAACAAGGTAACTCTTTCTGAGCTATGTACAGCTATAGAGCATGCTTTAACTACAATTCTCTCATTATTTCAAATTTTTTGTCAAATTTCAAAATTTATTGAGGAAATAAGGAATAAAGAACAGTCGGTAGAAACTGAGTTAACCGAACACCTCAAGGATGTATCTATTGAACCCGGTTCAATCCAAGTATATTATCAGAAGATCAAGCGTCTCATGGGACTCCAACATGAACTCAAGAAAGAGGAACATAAAATTCGGAAAGAGTTATTGGAATTGCAAGCCATTTTGATTCCACATATTGAGGCTATGCAAAAACATTTGAAGAAAGGCAAGGACTTAGTCACTATGCCAGAGATGAGTTCACTTGACACAATCATAGGTCTAGTAGTGAACATAAATGAGCATATTATAGTTATGAAGACACTGAAGGAGACATGGGAGTCAGCATTGTCTGATCTCCAAACAAAATATAAGTACATTTTTGACAAGTAATTGATATTTTGGCACTTTTGTCAAAAAAGGGGGATAATATGTATGGGATAATATATTAAAAGATGATATTAAAGGATGATAATGTATGGAATACAATTTTTGAAGTTTATATAGCACATAGGGGCTCTCAACCAAGGGGGAGTTATAAGTTTTGAGTTTTGATTAATGACTTTGAAGTTTTTGTCAAAATGCCAAACTAATGACAAAGGGGGAGATTGTTACCCTATTCACTTTGTTGTCATAAGATTTGTCAAAGTCATAAGTAGCCAAGTCTAGTCAGTAAAGGAAGTGGACAGTACTACCAAGTAGGAGAAGTTAGTCGGTAATGTAAGTGAAGGGCAGAACAGTTGGTAAAGAAAGTAGAATCAAGCACAGAGTGAAAACAGTCACCAAGTGGAAATGTTATTCGGTCATAGTTACCGAGTACCAAGTTCAAAAACATACACCGAGCACCAAGAGTAGTAAGTTACCGAGCTGTTGAAGCATTTACTTATCGAACAATGCAGGCAAGGCAACCGAGCAAGTAAACTACGTCAAATCTTGATAAGAGTGCATTCAATGAATTGACAGATGATGTCAGAAGAATATACAATCACTAAAGTCAGTTGGTTATAGAATCTATGAACCAGATTAATCAAGAACAAGATGCAAGGCAGAGATTAAGTGGCAAAATAGATATTGTGAGTTCCAAGAAGGGAACAATTCCCAAGGTAACAGTCAAGCGGTTTATTGAGCGGCAAAAAATCTTAAGGATGATTGAACGAATGAGATTGACCAAGGAAAACCTAATCAAGGAGATTAAGAGGCAAAAAGAGAGGATACCTAAAAAGTGAAGAATCCTTATGAGAACAAAAAGGGAGTAAAAAAAAAAGGACAAAAAAATGGAATGTTGTTACTGTTATGGGGTATAGAAGAGTATGTGAGACAGCACCGAGTACAGAATTTGCAGAAGGAAGGTTTGATGATCACTTCACCCAGCAGATTTAGAGGTAAAGAATTCAGAGCATAAAGAGTCTGATCAAGCATAATAGTTTGATGCATTATTTCAGACAAGTTCAAAGCATTGTTGAATATATTGTTTTTGTTATTTTGTAAATCCCACCACTGGTTAGATCCTTACAGATCTTATTTTGTAAAGCCTCTAACAAGGTACAATTCTTAGAGAATAATTTGTGAAATCCTCTAACAAGGTAGACTACATAATTCTTTATACTCTTAACAAAGTAAGCTATCAGAAGTAGCTAAACATTGTAGCTCTAACCGAGCAACCTTTTTACTGCAGAAGTGAAGGATTGTGGATGTCATCCCCACCGCAGTTTTTTCCTCTAACCAAGGATTTTTGCGTGACCAAAAATCATGGTGTTATGGGTCTATTTGTTTATGTGTGTACTTGAAGTGATTTACATGTTCTAACTTGATTTTCATTTATAGTTTTCATTCGGTAAAGGATGCTAAAGTAAGACAGTTTTAGAGTATAAAAAATTTAAGTGAACTGATTCACCCCTCCCCTCTCAGTTCATACTCTTGTATGACATTTCCAATATCTTCTTGATTAACCCTTGGTCTAACAACTCTTGCACTTGTCTTTCTACCTCTAGGTTCTGATATGGAGTAAGCTTGTATGCTTCCTTATTTGGCAATGATGCACCAAGTACAAGGTCAATTTGATGACTTATCACTCTTCTAGGAGGTAAAGTTCTAGGAGTCCCATCACTGACAATATCTTTGTACTTTACAAGAAGCTCTCTAATTTCAAATGGCAATAGTGTTGGCAAGTTGACACTCAGGGTTTATATGATTAGTTTTGTGTTGTCATTATGGCAACAAAGTCATGTGAAGTTTTGACAAGTAAGTTCACAAACTTTGAAGATCAAGATTTGGCTAAGTATAGAAAACATAACAGAATAGAGATATTCAGTTGATCATAGCACCAACGCACGTGCGTACGATTGAGTTAGAGTATGTGCCTTTATAATTAAGCTTTATGATATGTTATTAAGCTTAGTATATACTAAGATATGAAAGTACAGAGAAATTATAGCAAGTTTAAGTGCCACTAGCAGTTCAGAAAATAGAGCATGAAGCTGACTTCAAATTTTGATAAGCGTATAATATTTTTTTTTGTAATGGCCATGCACCTATTGTAATATGTTTGTAATTATGTCTTTAACACTCATGTAAACACTCTTAAGCCAATTCATTTAGAAGTGTTGTGTATGTTTATTTTGGGTCGACTAAGGTCTTGTTTTCGGTTGCATCTATTCAGGCATGTATATATACTTAACATGATATTTTGTATTAAGTGTGAGAGTGGAAAAAATGCAGAAAAAATATCCAAAAGAATAGTATAAACAAATCAGCATGAGATAGAGCTCTTCAAGAGATTAGAGCATCAATGCATAAACGGAACTGATCAGACAATAGTGTCATAACAACAATTCATCTTTTGATATAGTGTATATCTGTTATTTGAAGGTTGTAGCCTTCATCCTATTGGGCAGTGAGCTCTGGTAGTGAGCCCCTCACCTTTAACAGGGTCATTGTACTTGCATTGTAAAGACTGCTCCTAACAGAGCAAAGGAACTCTAACAA
The DNA here is from genome assembly GCA_018584345.1 of Thuja plicata. Classification (NCBI taxonomy): domain Eukaryota; kingdom Viridiplantae; phylum Streptophyta; class Pinopsida; order Cupressales; family Cupressaceae; genus Thuja; species Thuja plicata. The sequence goes on along the minus strand of MU225041.1, from coordinate 1,061,580 downwards.
GTTCATAAGACTAGTACAATCATTTGTGGGTACTAATTCCCACTGGGGTTTTCCTCTGATCAAGGTTTCCCCGTAAACATATTTTGTGTTATGTGTCATTGTGTTATGCTTCATTTGTTATCTATTTGATTTAAGTTTCAAGTTTCTAAAATAAAAATAATTGACAAACACTAATTCACCCCCACCCCCCATCTCAGTGTTTCTAACAAATGGTATCAGAGCTCTGGTCCTCTGAAAGAAAGTTTAACCACTTGAGGAGATCATGGATTCAGTAGAAGTGAAACATCTGAAAAAGAATCTTGAAGCAGCCCTTGATGATCTTGACAAATCTGAAAAAGAAAATGAAGAACTAAAACTAAAAGTTGATGGCTCCCAAATGCTTATCAAAAAATTAAGAAAAGATTTGAAAGATTTCTCTACGAATGATTTGGGAAAAATGGTCAAAAATTTGAATGAAGAAAACATGTCTCTGAAGGACAAGATTGAAGATCTAAATGAATAGCTAACAGATAGCCTAACAACTATTGAAGAAAAGACCAAAGAAAGTAAACAATTAGATGAAGAACTTATGCAAGCAAATATGAAGATCTTGGAGTTGGAAAACATCAAGAAAAAGATAGAATCTGAATTGACAGAAGCAAAGAATGATATTGAAAAACTACACACAAGTTCAGATCTAATTCAATCACAACTCTATGCACAAAATTTAAGAGGAGATACTACTGGTGTTGGATACAGTGTAGCACAAAGTGAAACCAATACAATACAAGAAAGTAAGAAAGTACAAGAAAAATCTGCAAAAGTAAAGGCTACTGAGAATCTTATAGAAGCTAGAGAAGAATCATCTAAAGATGAACACAAGATAGTTAATAGAACTTTTTATGCCTATAACAAGCATGGAAATTTGGCAAGAGATTGTAAAGAGGTAAGACCCTTTAATGGATATTGTTACTCTTGTAATAAATTTGGTCATAGGGCTATACATTGCTAAACTAGTCAGAGAAGTCAATCACAGCAGAACCAAAGAAATCTGACTCAATACAATCAGAGAAATCAACCTTAGAGAAACTATCAGAACATTACATGTCAGATATGTAATTATAATGGACACACAGCCAAGAAATGCATCATGGTAAACAATATCAATAGACCTCCAATCATTTTCACTCATGTAACAAAGTTGGACATATATCAAGGTTTTGCAGGTCCAAAACACAAAGACAAGAAAAGCCTAAAGGATCATTATTTGAAGAATCTGGAAAAGTCAAGTTTGTAAAAGCTACAAAAGATTCAAGTAAAATATGGGTTGAAGTAAAGAAAGATGATTATATTAACAAGGTAGTAGATGCATCCATAGTGGACACAACTTCTACTTCTGGTTAGATGACCCTCATGGTCATAGGGGGAGCTATTCAATCTCTAAACCCCTACGTGGTTGGTATACTCACCTCTGAGCATTCAGAGAGAACAGGAGAAATAAGCATTGAAGTGTTGAAGGATAATCGTTGGTTGGTTAGAAAAACAAGTTGAAGTTGAAATGGAACCCTAGCCCAGATGCGTCATTTTAGAACTCTAGTAAAACCCTACTTAAGAAATCAAAAAGTAAGTATGGAAACCCCTGTAGTCTTTGACATCATTGAAAGGAAGAGATTTGTGTTTAAAAAGAATCCATTCAAGTCAGTGCTAGATGATGTAGAAGGTGCATTCTCCAAGACTCCGTTAGGATTCGTGCATGTAGAAGACATACACGCTTACATCTACTATAAGAAGGAGTCTGTTGGTGACAACAATATAACAACACTCATGGCATCAATGATGAAACCTGATTACTCATTCAAGGATAAATTCTCACATCTCACTAATAACCCTATTTTTTAGTATACAAATGTGCATGAGTTCTATGAACCAGAATGGGTTAAAATTCTACTCAGTAGGATTCATGATGATCTATTTTGGATTGGTGAAGTTCCTGTCCACATTACTACTGACCTCATTCATGAGATGACTGGACTCTCTAAGGTTGGCCCTATTCTTCCCACTGGAAAGGATGTCAAGAAATAGGTTGAGCAGGCATGCTTATCTAGAAGCGATAGGCATCGGATGACTGTTGATCCTATTGTGGAGAAAGACATCAAACTTATCACCATGATACTTAGTTACAAGTTTCAGCATGCAAGCAGACTTAATAGTGTATCCACAACTACAGTTCTGGCAGCAATAAGGATGGAAAGAGATAACACACAATATAATCTTTGTGAGATATTGTGCTCTCAACTAATTGAGAACATCAAAGCTATCAAGCATGACAGAAGCAAAATATTCAGATTCGGCTCATTTCTTATATACTTATACTTCCACATTGTTGGTAAGGTCTCTAATCTTTGCCTAGACAGGAGCAAACCTACTTTGTCTCAAATTTCATTAAAAGCTACATCAGAAAGAAATGTAAAGGACTCTATGGATATGGAGATCAAGACACTCAGAATCAAGATGCAGAAGAGGTTTAGAATACCAGAGAAGATAGTTGAAAAATACAAGGAGACCATATGCTTCATGGTGGAAACTAACTATACTTGCATGGAAGCAGTTGAGCCAAGAACCAAATGGATTCACCCACTTGGCTATGAAGTAGAAGAACATGTTTTGGAAGGATATGCACAAGTTCTTTTATCTGCGCCTAAAGATCCAAAAAGAGCCTAGATGGGGTACATACAGAGAGAAGACTAATCAAGTTGATTATGTCCTATATAGTGTAGACAATAAGAGGAAGGCATCAAGGATTACATCTAACATCCTAAAAATTCATGGTGTCACCCAAGAAGACCAAGATAAAGCTAGGGAAGCTAAAATTGCAAGAGAACTTAAGAAAACACCTGCAAAAGTCAAAATAGAGAAACCAGATTATATCCACAAGAAGAAAAAGAAGAAGTCTGATGAGAGTACATCTACACCCTCTACTACTATTAACCTAGAACCCTCTCCACCTTCGGTACCAAGCAAGATAACTATAAGAAGGAAGAAAGTTCCCATAGGTCACCCATCCTCAAGGACAACACGGAGCAAAGTAAGGAATACTCAAGCCCCTCCTGAGGTAGGATTCAGACCTAGTCTTGAAATCTTAAGGAATAGAATCATTAATGAAGGAAGACTAGATTCAATTACAAATGTCTATGACAAGTACCAAGAGATAGATAAATCAAAAATACATTCTATGATTATCTCTCATATGATCAAGTTTAAAAGGACAATTCTGGAGCTTAAGACAGTCATTCCAGACAAAGTATGGAGCATACTAGACTTATTGAAAAGACAAGTAATAGAAGAAGATATGAGGATTAGAGAGGAAACATTAGATAATCTTCTCCCTATTTTCTCACATGATGAGAAGGAAATAATGTTAGATATGGTAAAACCTCATCTAAGAACCAAAACAAGAACTCTTCACATTATGAACAAAGAGTGTGAGTTGGTTGGTAAAGAGAATGAAAGAGCATTCGAGAAAGTGTTTTTGGACAGACACATGTATCTATCAATGGCGCCTACAACTAAAGTGACTCCAGTTCCTTCTAAACAAGAAAAAGAACCAAAGATTCTTAATGTGCCTATGACAGGTCCGCAGGATTCTGCGCCCAAAGTTCCATCACCCTCTAACACAGTAAAAGATTCAAATGAAACCATTTTGATCAATGATGTTAAGATAACAATGATAGCTTCAGATAATGACTTGAACTAATTTGAAAAATCATTTTTTAGCACTGAAGAAGTAGAGAAGGTATGCACTGATAATACTACCTTGCAACAAGATGAAGTTATTTCTAAAGATTCAACAGATTTGAATAATGAGGAAGATAATCAATCTAATGAACCACCCTCTATGGAGATCCCAATCAAAAGTGAGAAGACTTGATCAAAATCGGTGTATTAGCCATGGAGAAAGCCAAAGAGAAACAAATTATGAGAAATCCTCTCTTTCTTGAGTCAGTAAACATTTTGAATAACCTAGTGCCAACAGAGAAGAAATTGGCAAAGATTCAGTCAGTTGATGATGTCGATAGCATCTTGATAAGCTTCAAATAAAACTTCACAAGTATAGTAGATTCAGCTGCTAAAACTACAGAGGATAAGTACAAAAAGGAAATATTAGATGAACTGATCAAGAACTTCTCATTAGATCTCAACTCATTGAAGATTGGTCAAACAATTCTAAAAGAGTTAGTAACAAAAGGCGGGAAGGTGATAGCTAACTATATGGATAGAGGCAAATTCACTTTTGAGCACATCAAGAAGATTGAGGAAGCATACATCTTGGTTGAAAACATAAGGAAATTAGTTGGAACATCCTCCCAAGACATCAATATCTGCAACAACATCTATCAAGGGTAGATAGACAAGATTGAAAAATCCAATATAGAGATCAGCAAGATAAGGACCAGGCAAACCCAACTTAGAAATACACTTGCGCCCTCCTTAGCTGTATTAATGAGAACATCAAACACATTGATGCAATTATTGTCACATATGATCAAGGCCCCTGCATGGATCTAAAAAAAATGGAGAAGCTCACATATGCATTATGCACCCATCTTCATACTGTTGATGCACTCAAGGCATTTTGGTAGCAAGAAATCAAGAATCTTCAGATTACGTACCCAGATGTATACTCGGAGTAAGTACTTAGGGACTTTAATTTTTGGCACCTTTGTCATTAATGTCAAAGGGGGAGTAGTGTATATAAAGGAGTATGATGTATATAGCTGAAGGTATGATGTATAGTAAACTTACAGTTTGTTTTTTTGTTAAATCAAAGATTAGTAACTTGGCCACATTCCTTTGTTGCCATTAATGACAAAGGGGGAGATTGTTGGAAAGTTGACACTCAGGGTTTATATGACTAGTTTTGTGTTTTCATTATGGCAACAAATTCATATGAATTTTTGACAAGTAAGTTCACAAACTTTGAAGATCAAGATTTGGCTAAGTATAGAAAACAGAACAAAATAGAGATATTCAATTTATCAGAGCACCAACGCACATGCGTATGATCAAGTCAGAGTATGCACCTTTATACTTAAGCTTTATGATATTTTATTAAGCTTATTCTATACACACATGGTAAGATATGATAGTACGGAGAAATTACAGCAAGTTCAAGAGCCACTAGCAGTTCAAAAAATAGAGCATGAAGTCGACTTCAAATTTTGATAAGCGTATAATATTTTATTTTGTAATGTCCATGCACCTATTGTAATATGTTTTTAATTATGTCTTTAACACTCATTTAAACACGCTTAAGCCAATTCATTTGGAAGCGTTGTGTATGTTGATTTTGGGCCGACTAAGGTCTTGTTTTCGGTCGCGTCTATTCAGGCATGTATATATACTTAACATGCAATTTTGTATTAAGTGTGAGAGTGGAAAAAATGCAGAAAAGATATCCAGAAGAATAGTATAAACAAATCAGTATGAGATAGAGCTCTTCAAGAGATTAGAGCATCAGCGCATAAATGGAACTGATCAGACAATAGTGTCATAACAACAATTCATCTTTTGATATAGTGCATATCTGTTATCTGAAGGTTGTAGCCTTCATCCTATTGGGTAGTGAGCTTTGGCAGTGATCCATTCACCTTTAAAAGGGTTTTGTAAAGACTCCTAACAGGGTCATTGTACTTGCATTGTAAAGACTACTCCTAACAGGGTAAAGGAACTCTAACAAGTTCATAAGACTAGTACAATCATTTATGGGTACTAATTCCCACCGGGGTTTTCCTCTTATCAAGGTTTCCCCATAAACATATCTTGTGTTATGTGTCATTGTGTTATGCTTCATTTTTTATCTATTTGATTTAAGTTTCAAGTTTCTGAAATAAAAATAATTGACAAACACTGATTCACCCCCCCTCCCCCTCTCAGTGTTTCTAACAAATAGTTCTTTTTTGGGCTTCTCTTCTTCCTTAGGATTAAGAAATATGGCATAGACTTAACTTCCTTCATCTTTAAGGGCATTTATGAATTCATTTCTACTACTCAACAAGATACTAGTATTCTTAGGTTGTGGTTCATCTTCTTCCAACAAGGACTGTATCTTAAAAGTTCTGCTATCTTTCTTGAAAGATATGGAGTTCTCTTTCCCATCATACACTGCACCCCTGTCATATTTCCAAGGCATGTCTAGGAGTAGATGACATGCATCCATAGGTAGCACATCACATAGTAACTTGTCCTTGTACCCTGCAATAGAAAACTCCACCAAATTTTTCTCATTCACCAACACACTCTGGCCCTCATTCAACCACGTCACCTTGTATGGATTGACATGAGGTATCTTTGTAAACTTGAGTTTGTTGAAAAATTCCTCTGATATAATATTGTCTGTAGAGCTTGAATCTACAATCACTTTGTAGACTTAACCAATAATTTCACATCTAATCCTAAACAATGCTCTTCTATGTTTGGCTCATCCTTAACTGGTTGTCCAATCAGAACCCTTGTGAACATCAAGTTTTCTCCCATATCTGACTCAATGTGATCAACCTCTGGTGCTTTGACACTTGTTGTATCCTCTTGAGCATATGCAATCCTCTTTCTATTGTTAGAAGAAGTGGCCTTATCTGGGAACCTATAGGTAGGGTGACTCAATTGGCCACAATTGTAACATTTCATACTTGCAAAGTATGAGTTGCTTTTGTCTGAACCCCTTCCTCTACTAGAGCCTCCTTGAGTACCTCTTCCTCTGGTATAACCCCCTCTTGGATTAGTTTCACTACCATGCTCTTTCAACTTGGAATCTCCCTAATTTCTTTGTTCATTACCTCTACCTTAATAACCACCTCTATGACCCCCTTGGTCGCTACCTTTGCCTCTACCTCTGAGATTAGAGTCTCCTTTCTTCTTTTTCCTCTCTTCTACCTTAAGAGCTAATTGGTGGCACTTTTGAACAGTGGTTGGAGTCCACAAACTTATCTCCTCTTGAATGTTCCACTTTAGACTACCCAAGTATCTGGCTACCTTGATAGGTTCCTCTTCTTGAATCTTGGACCTAAGGGATAACTTCTGAAATTCCTCTATATAAAAGGCCACATCCATGTCCTTTTGCTTCAAACCTTGTCTCTTTCTATGAAGTTGAATTTCATAGTCTTCTGGCAGATATTTCTCCTTTACCCTGGTCACCATGGCTTTCCAGTTAGCTATAGGTTTCTTACCCATCCTAACACTTTCATCTTGTAAATATTTCCACCATGTCAATGTTGATTCTCTAAGCCAAGACTTTACAACTTTGATTTTTTGTGCCTCTATGATACCTTCACACTCGAAATGTTTTTCCATCCCCTCAATCCACTCCATCACTACTTCAATATCCATTTTCCCACTAAATAGTGGTACACCTTCTAATGCCTTTCCTCCTAGGGCTTTGATGGCTTTCAAGAATGGTTATTCATTCAAAGGAGGGTCTGGTTCAGGGATGATATCTTCCTCAACAATATTTTTGCCTCTGTCACTGCTTTCACCTTCTTTTACATTATCTTTGGCATCAACTACTTCTTTTAGTTTCACTCTCATTTCATCTAGGGCCTCTTCAAGGAGTCTGTTCTTCTCCTTTTTCTCACCCATCTCCTTAGCTAACTTTGAATTAGTCACCATACTGATCTCCCCAACTGATTCACCAGTATTTAGAGACATACACCAGTTCCCAAATCATTAACTTGCTCTGATACCAATCTGATGTAATGATAAGTCTTTCTCACAACCATATCTTCTCTTAGGGTGTTCTATAGGCCTCTTCTCTATCCTATTATGGTTCTTAGCTAACCCTAATTTTCCAAGGATTCTCCTCTCAATTCCTTCTCCTATTAAACTTGTCAACATCATCTAAGAAATAAACTCAACCATCTATATGCTCCATGATTGTCTTATTGTATTTTCACACTAAGTGATCCAATAAGGCTATCATTGTTCACCAATGGAGACGGAGGACCAAAAAAAGGCAACTGTTATAGGATTTGAGATAGACAAATCCACAGTTTGCCAAGAACACCTGCATGCAAATGACCTGGTACAGGAAGGAAGCTGAAGAGACAAAAAACAAAGCTTGGAAAATCTCAAGCTGTGTGAGAGAAATTGTATTCCAAGATAATTAACAAATAATTACAAAGTTCAACCTATAAGGTGAAAAAAACCCTAAAAAGGTAAAAATCTAGGTTGCGCATAATAATTAATATAAATATTAATTATGATGCACCTAAGAGACAACTTAAGTAAAATAGAGTAATAAACAACTTAATTAATTAAATAAAAGTGATCTAATTAATAAGTGAAGACATATAATTACTCTAAAACCCCCCCTTAAGTGAAGCTCAGGAGGTAAGCTAACCTAGCACAACTATGAAAGAAGGAAATGGGTCCCGACAACAAGGCTTGATTAGGTACCCAATACAAAGAAATCTCTGTAAACCGGAGACAAAGGAGAAAACCCAGTGGGAAAAACCCCTCTTCAAAAATAGATAGAACAAACATGCTAAAAAAAATGAAGGAAGGCCTCAAGAAGACCCCCAAAGGACAACTTCTGTCACCCCAAGCATAGAACACAACTGAAGATAGTGCAGAGATGCAAAAGGTTTAGTGAAGATGTCAACAACCTGTGCGTCAGTGGGAATGTACTCCAAAGTGAGAACACCATCCTGAATCTACTGACGGATGAAATGTATATGAAGCTCAATGTGTTTAGTACGCTGATGCTCCACCGAGTTGTGGGAAATGTGAATAGCACTTTGATTATCGCACCATAGAACAGTAGGACGATCAGGAGGAAAACCAAACTCGGTCATCAACTTTCGAAGCCATAAAATCTCCTGACTAGCATGCACTGTAGCTCTGTACTCAACCTCTATAGATGAAAGTGTACAAGCATTGTGCTTCTTACACGACCATGTGATAGGACCAGAGCCAAGACAGAAAAAAATCTAGAAGTAGACTTCCGATCATCAACATCACCAGCCCAATCTGAGTCAGTGAAGCCAACAATGTGAGGAGCCCCTGATGTGTAATGAATGCCATACATAATAGTGCCCTGAATGTATCTCAAAATACACTTGGAAAATTTCCAGTGGCTCTCATGAGGCTCATGTGAAAACCAAGAGACAAGACCAACTACAAAGGAGAGATCAGGACGTGTGTGTCAGGTACAACAAACTGCCAACCAACTATCGATACAATGTAGGATCCGCTAAAGGTGAAGTGCAAGAGGTAGAAAAGGTAACACCCGACTAAAAAGGTGTGGGAGAAGGCTTGCAAGAAAGCATGTCAAAGCGCTAAAGCATGTCAAGAGCATACTTCTACTGGTAAATAAAGATCCCAATAGAGGACTAAATAATCTGTAGACCAAGAAAGTAGTGTAACGGACCAAGATCAGTCATCTCAAACTGCTCCATCAATGCATGCTGAACATCCTGAATCATAGAAGATGAGCTACCTGTGATGCGAAGATCATCAACATATATCACAAGGATCAAAACCTCATCCTCAAGACACTAAATGTAGACTATAGGATAAGAATGGTAGCATGTGAAGCCTGTGGAAATAAGAAAAGAGTCCATCTTCTCATACCAAGCTTGAGGGGCCTGTTTAAGACCATACAAAGAACACCAAAGTTTGCAAACCAAGGAGGAATCCTGCACAAATCCCTGAGGCTGCTCCATATAAATCTCCTCAATAAGATCACCGTGCAAGAATGCACTCTTCACATCCATCTGAAAAAATGGGCCATCCCTGAGAAGCTGCGAGGGATAAGACAAGGTGAATACAGTTCATCTTGGTGATAGGGGAAAATGTCTCAGTGTAATCAATACCCTCAACCTGTGAAAACACCTTCACAACAAGAAGTGCCTTGTACTTATCAATGGAGCCATCAGCAACAAACTTAGTACAATACAACCACTTGCATCATACTAACTTTCTTCCCTTAGGAAGAGAACAAAGATCCCAAGTATGATTCTTCATCAAAGAAGAATACTCCTCCTCCATAGCACTGTCCCACTCAAGATGTCCTTTTGCTGCTGAAAATGTCTGAGGATCACCACAAATGACATGAATTAGAAGGCTAGAACCCACAATATGAGACCACATGTGACGGGAAGATGAAGGGTCACCAGCTAGAGATCTTGCAACCTCAACTGTAACACGAGCCCATCTAGGCATTTGTGGAGGATCCTATGGTGGAGGTAAATGGGGATCACCAAGATCATCATCCTCATCATCTTGAAAAGAATCTGGAAGGGATGAGGGAGTAGTGGTAAGTGAAGTAGACTTTGGAAGCAGGGTATCTACTGTAGGAAGGCGCTCATCAAACTGGACATCCCATTGAAATAGGACCTCTCTAGAATCAGGATCAAACAACCTGTACGCCTTAACATCCTTGCAATAGCCAACAAAAATGAGGTGTTCGCTCTTCTGCTCCATTGCTCTCCTCTGAGATTTAGGCACAAATGCCCATGCTTCACTACCAAAAACTTGGACTGAAGATACATCAGGCTTGACATAAGACCAAGTCTCCTCAAGATTCATATGTCAAACTATCTTGTGAGGCATCCGATTCTGAATATAGTTGGAAAAATTGACTGCCTCTGCCCAAAAGATGAATCCATGGACCTGGACTGAATCATACAATTAGCCATCTCCTGGAGTGTTATTTTCTTTCTCTTTTCCACGTCATTCTGCTGAGGGTTGTAGGGAACTAAAAACTGATGCTGAAGGCCATGTTCAGATAAAAAAATCCCTGAAAGCTTGGTTCACATACTCCCCCCATTATCTGTGTGTATCTACCGAATAGAAAGACCAGATTGCTTCTCCACAAATGTCTTAAAGACTCGAAATGAATCAAAGACATCAGACTTGTACTTTAGAAAGTAGACCCATGTGCGCTTGGAGAAGTCATCAATGAAAGTAAGCACATATCTGGCACCAGAAAAGGAAGGAGTAAGAAATGACATGAGGTCACTATAAATCAACTCCAATGGTGCCAAAGCACAATTAGCTCATCCTTGAGGAAAAGGATCCCTATGTTGTTTTCTAAGAAAACAACCCTGACAAACACCATCAGTGCAGGAAATCTGAGGAAGCCCAAGAACAAGTGCCTATGTGCTCATTATTGGTAAACAGATTGTTCTTTTGAATTTAACTCTAAAATACCCAAAATGATTAAGAACAATTGAATACAACAGTTGGAAAATTGTTATTGAAAAACCAATTTCCCTCTGAATTTAAAGGTACAACTCCCTTATATGAATGATTTTCAGTGAATCTTGATCTTTCCTAATCTAACAGAGGTATGTTCTTGACCCGAGAATAGAAGAGGTAAACCAAGCTAAAACCAGACGAGAAATAACTTAGGCGGGGTGAATTCAACTTTAAATCTAGCCCACTCTGAGATTTCATCAATCAGATTAACTCCCAAAACTGGTAATGCATGAACTTTTACTAAAAATGCAGATGCAAAACTAAAGATTAATGATGAAATGTTGATGAATCAATCTATATCACATAAATGTTTCCCAACTCAGGATAACAATAGATCTTCCCCTAAATTAACTGTATCAAATCATAACACAGAAATCTAGTTCAAATACAGATTACAAATCTGACTTCAAAGAAACATTTGAATTTAATATAAAGACAAATGAAATGCAATGGAATAGTTAAAGAAATGGTATTCAGAGACACACAATTGACTCATAAAATTCTATCTTTCACACCAAAATTTAGTTGACCATTGCATTGATTTTGGAAATAATACATATAGAGTCCCAAATTGGGCCGTTACAAAAAAGGGGGGGTAACCGAAACGGTTCACTTTCCCAACTAGAAATCATAACAAAAGGTTTATCCATTATAATATCAATCAAAATTGGGTACAAAGAGAGAATCTATTCAAGCTTCAGTTTCATTCCCTTTGCCTAATTTAGCCCTATAGGCAGTGACAGCTATGATAACTCTGATGAGCTCCTCATGTCTATTGACGTAGACATTGGTATATCAGATGAGCCACCTAGAATGCTCCTTAGCTAGGCTCTTAATTGCATATGTCTGGTCCTTCAATTCTTCCAAGGCTTTATAAATACATCCACTCAACTATTGGAGTTCTGGCACTTTGTCCAAATGGGTGGAAGATTTCTCTGACAGCTTGTGCACATAATCAGAAAATTACTTCTACATATTGGCCAATCCTATCATTTCTTTGCCTTGCCCACTCATCTATGATTCTATGTACAAACCTTGAAGAATCTTAAAGTCTTTGTTCTATTCTTCTTTGACCTTAAAATCTACTTGCTGCAACCTCGTCTCAGCCTAGATGATCATCTCGATTTGGAACTCTAGGCTTTGAAGCCACTCAATTAGAGGTTCATCTCCCTTTTAAAAAATCTTTGCTTTCAATGCCTCTTTGGTCTTCATTTTTACTACCACATGGAGCTTCACTATACACTCTTAACACTTCACTCTCTCAAATGTGAGAGTCTGCAGATTCTTCTCAATGTTGTTCATTTTTGTCTCCAATCTCAAGAGAGCATTACCCAACTGCTTGACAACTGCCAATCCCTCAGATTTGAGTCTCTCAACCCATCCCTTACTGATCTACACGAAGTGCCTATCCTCTTGCAACTTGGCTATTATGGCTTGATTCTCCGCGGTGTTGGGATCAAATGTGGTCTGAGTACTGGGGATACTAGCAACTAGAGTAACCAATTGCCGGATGAAATTAGTCAGCTCACTGACTTTGACCTTAAGTTATACCTTTGTCATTCATGCTATCAAATCCCACAAATTTGGAAGCCATACTTCAAATGATCTAATTCGGGAATGAAGAATATCTTTTCAAGAATGCAGGGCAAAGAACAACCAGTATCAAAGGCTTCAAATTCAAACAATTTGTTAAACAAATGGTAGCTCCTGTTGGAAACCTCCAACTGATCTTATAACTTTTGAATTCCTATCGTTTAACGGCCGACTTTTCATGCCACATGAATGAAAAGACCTCAACATTAATGAAATAGTTTGTTATGAAGTAAAATGACTTTATTTGAATTAATTACTTTTCTCTTACGGGCCGTTTAAGAAATGTCTTTTCACTTTAGTAACTGCAACGGTAACTTTCCTGAGGTAGCGGAAAATTAATTTTCCACTTCTCCTTTGGGTGGAGAAATGCTTTTTGGAGTTCTCCCTATTCGAAAATTTGCCAAAGGAGATATTTGGCATGTTGGGGTGCCAAAATGACATGTGTTGATTTCATCGGCCTTCTTTATATCTTGGATTCTTTATGAGATAGATTCCTCCTCAAAATCCCTTCATTTTAATGACTTGGCAGAAAACGTACTCCGTGGGTCGAAACCCGCCTGTTGGAGTAGTGGAGAAGCCATTTTCCACTTTTTCGCCAACAGACTTATCTCTTAGATTTCTTTCTATTTAATCATTTCTCTTGGCTTGTAGAGGTGTAGTTCTGACATTGCAGTCCTTCAAAGCCTAAGGGATCCATTTTAGAACTGCACTTCCTGCTGAGACATCACTTAGTATTCATCGGCGGAAAATGCACCCTGCAGATGCTTTTCCATCGGTGGAGAAGCCCGAACCCAATTTTTTGCCAATGCTACAAAATGAAGAGTTATGGCTGAATACTTCAATTGCATGTAAAACTAATGTTAGAAATCTTTGAACCATGGCCTTTACCAGATTGGGAACTTAACCTAACCAATGAAAGCATGATCTCAAATATAGATTCCCCCGGGCTCACAAAAGAGAAGTCAAATTTGGGCAATCCGATAAAGGTCTCCTAGCTTAAGGGGATAGCTAGACTTAGACTCAGGACTCACATGAAGCTTTCAGGACCACTACTACACATCGAACATCCACTTTTTTCTAACGGTATGTGGACAAAAGGTGGGGCAACACTCATCTGCTAAAGATATCTGTAATTGACATGGCCCAAACACTCATGCCAAAGTCTGCTCACTGAATCTGCATATGCTATAAGATAGGAACCTATACCATCAGAAGGCTCAAATCCATCAAATCTATATAGGATGTTGAATCAACACTCCCAGTAGCCATAATCAAATCAGAATCATGTAAGTCCCAAATAACCACATCATGTGGTGAGAACTCAACTGTCTTACCAGATCCAGAGTGGAAAATCTGATAGATGGACAATAGGTTTGTCGAGATGTTGGGAACAAATAGAACATCCTGAAGAGAACCCCTAGCTAATGCAACATAACCATAACCCAAAACTGAAAGATGTGATGAGTTCCCAACAGCAATCTGTGAAGTAGAACAAGGAGCAAGTGAGGTGACCAACTACTGAGTGTGAGTCATATGGTGAGAGGCACCGGAATCTAAAATCCAGGTGGGCCCAGAAGTCATTGCTCGTGCAGTAAGAACATGACCTTTCCCTGAAGGGGAGGATGTGGACTAAGGAGAAGAAATGTGATGCTCCTGCATGGCTTCCTCTAAAGCCTCCAAATGTTTCCAACACCTATAAATAGGATGTCCATCCTTATCACAAAAACTATAGGTTTCAACTAATTTCATCTTTGTCTTGGAGGTAGACTCAATAGACTTTGAAGAATATTTACCCTTGGAAGGGTTAGCTGGAGGTTTTGAATAAGTTTTATGTGCAATTTTGGAGGAATACTCACTTCCTGCTGAATCTTTCTTTGGTTTAGCTTTCTGTTTTGGTTTCCCCTATGAAGACTAAGCAACCAATTCTTAGCTTGAAGATCCAAAAGCATCCATCTGTTAGATCTTTGCATGTTCCCGTGTCAACCGATCACAGAATGTCTCAAAGGAAGGCATGGTGTGTCTGGCACCCAAAGCATCCATAGTGGAGTAGAAAGTGAAAGAAAAGATCTGATACTATCCTCTCAACTTTGAGAGTATCAGGAAGATACACTCATCATCTGTCTTGTTCCTCCCACATCCCTGCAAAACTGAATGCAGAGATTTGAACTTCATCAAGAAGTCCTCCATAGTGGGAAAGCTAGTAACACTAGTAAATTTGACCTCAATTTTTGACGACAATTGGTCAAAATTTTGACAGTAATTTCGACCAATTTACGACCAAAACTTTCGTTGGTCTTTTTTTGTCAAATTTTCAACGTAATTATAAGTGGTCAAAATTTTGACCAAAACAAAGGTCGAAATTTCGACTATAGCCCAAGCTGTCATTTTTAGTGCATTGTTCAAAATTTTGACCAATACTTCCACCAACGAGTGGTCGCAAATTTTGACCAATTAACCGTGGCACTAGTCAAAATTTTGACCAATGTTAATTACCCGTGGCATTGGTCGAAATTTCGACCAATGTTAATTTTAAAAAAAAAAAATTTTTATATATATATATATTTTTTTTTTTTTTTTTTGGGTTTTTTTTTTAAATTCTATTTGGGCATGGCATAATGTTATGTTGTTTTTAATAGAAACATAGAGGTTTTGAGGTCCTTGATAAGCTCAAACTTCTTCAAAATAGCCTAGAACACATTTTCCACATCAGATGGCAGATCTTCCAGCCACACA
>MU225041.1:994728-1045733 GCA_018584345.1 Thuja plicata | reverse complement strand
ATCGATTCAATCCCACCTGGCCTTATTGGCATAGGACCTTAAATGCTCTTCTCGAGTGACAGATAATGAAGTTGAAGCCGGATAGGGATTGAACGACTCCACTCTGCGCGCAACTGGCGGTAATTCATGAAGTGTAAAATGAAGTTGCATTTTCTTTTTTTTTTACCTTTATGCACGTGTTGGTCGCAATTTCGACCAACACGGGCATAAAAGTAAAAAAAAAGAAAAGTTAACTTTTATATTGCGACCAAACAAAACCATTTTGCAAGTTGGTCGAAATATTTGGTCGCAATTTAGGGTCAAATCTATTAGTGTAAGAGTCAAAGTGGTCAAATCTGCATCAAGCTGTAGTGCCCAGAACTCATTCAATGTGCCAAAAAAATCTTTAAACTTGCCCAAAATAGCCCAAGGAGTGGTCAAACCATCCAGGTAAAACATGAGACTATCGGAGATGTTCAGTGCAATAAAGCCCATGGCTTCATCCATTTTTTTTTGTGCTGAAGAACCTCAAAAGGGCGCTGCAGAATAGGTTGGTGTTCATCCATACATGACCATAAGCCACGTGACATAAGCATCTTGGTCATGTGTGCTTTCCAGGTGTGATAGTTATGTGGTGTCAGCCGGGCCACAGATGGGTCCCACATTGAGAGAAGAAGATAGAAGTAGAAGGGTCTTTTCTGAAGTAAATTACAGAAAGTAAAATGCACCCCCCACAATGAATAATTCTATCCCCTGTACACCAAAGAATAACTAAATAAATCATGAAAAACAAGGAGAAAACTTGGACGTCAGATGTAGAGATGAAAGAAATAGGAGCCTCTACTTCGATGCCAAAAATAGGAACCCAAATGGTCGAATCAGCAAATGAAACCAACATCATCGTCTCTGTCTCAGAAAGAGATTTTTGATGATATTTTATTTTCTGAAAAATGACACCATATGCAAAAGTTATGGCCAAAAAACTAACTGCACCTCCAAAAATGAGCTCTCTGGAAAAACACAGAGACAACCAAAAATTTGACGGTCAAATGACCATCGCAGCTCCCAAGAATAAATTTGATGGTCGTCTACACATTAAGGGCCTGTCACTGAAAATTTAAAATTCTAACAAAAAATGACGTTAGCAGTTGCATTGGTGACATCACCTGTTGCGGCGGTCGGTGGGCAGAGGAGTGGCGGCGACAGAGTGATGGCCGGGCGTAGGTGGCACCAGAGCAGAGCTGGGGCGGTGGTCGGGCCATAGTGGCTCTCAAACAGACCACTGGCGACACTATGACGGAGGCCGGGCATGGGCCAAGCGCTGGTTGTACGGCTGGCAGCGCTTAAAAACATGCATTTTAGGCACATTTTTCAAGGTTTTTTCAAAAAAAAAATTATTGATTTGTGTGTCGTACGACCTAGGAGGGAGAAATTTTTTCCCAAAGGTCACTGTGGCCAAAAGATGCAAACTTTATATAAATTTTGAGTCTCCCTGGCCTTCTGAGTGCGATGGTGGCATCTGTTTTTGCTCAAAGTGCCCTAGAAAAAGTGCCTCTTCCAGATTGAGGAAGAAACCCTAGAGAAGCTGTGGTTTTCATTCTCAAATCACAACTTCAAGACCTTCAGACCAGGCAGCAACAAGAAAGCTTTGATACCATGTAGGATTTGAGACAAACAAATCCACAGTTTGCCAAGAACACTTGCATGCAAATGACCTGCTACAGGAAGGAAGCTGAAGAGACAAAAAACAAAGCTTGGAAAATCTCAAGCGGTGTGAGAGAAATTGTATTCCAAGATAATTAACAAATAATTACAAAAGTGTAATGCAAAACACTAAAGTAATGACTCATAAACACATTGACACATGGATTTTTAACGTGGAAACCCTATTAGGGAAAAACCTCTTGGGATCGGTAACCCAAAATTTTTACTCTTCTGAAGTGAGCTTGGTGAAGAGCCAACCCTGTTAAAGGTTACAAACACACAGTTAGGTGTGACCTTGTTAGAGGATTTAAAATTTTAGTCTGTCACTTGATATCGAGTATCTTTATGCTACCTTCCTTGATCAAACACTCACTTGGCCTGTCAATAGGTATTTGGCATCTCATGATATCTTCATGATCAAACTTTTTGATAATCCTTGGGATGTATCTCAATATAGAAAGGATCTTTAAATCCCACTCGGTTAAGAGACTTTTTGAATCAATGGTTAAACTGAAACAGTATGATCTGTTCACATATAAAACTTATACTTGTAGATTTCTAGATCTATTGTAATCTCATAAAACTACTCTGATCAATATGTCTCAGTTTATACCTTTGCTCCACTTTGATTCTTCTTGGTGATGATGTGCTCTGTTGCTCAGTGTCCGTAGAAGAACTTAGCTCTTTCCTCAGCTTGTTGATCATGACTGTATGAAGTTTCTCTTCAGCATCCTCTTTTTATTCATTCACCCAACACACCAGTTCGTAATGAATTGAGTTGTCTCTTTATAGACATGATATCACCGTTGTTAGGTTCTTGATTTTCTTGATCTTGTCGTGATCCAAAATTCTCGCCAATTAGATTTAAATCAAAACTCCTATTTTATCTCACCAAGATCTTCTTGCTAATTGGACAAAACAGCTTTAAATCCATTACTTATCTCTGGCTTTATCTTGTCAATGAAAACAAAGATAACTACCAGTTAAGTCTATATTTAGCTCTTCCAGCTAGATATTTTTTCATTTCTGAACTCAAGTTTATTTAGGTGTTTACCTCTTTGATAGCTTCGGTCAACACTCCAGTTATCCTCAGGCTTCTCCGTTGGTTTACACTATGTTTCTGGCCATCGGTTATGCTTATGATTCTGCTCGTCGATAATGCTCATTGGTGTTTTTTCTCAGGCATCACTATGACTTGACTTTCGGTGATCTCTGTATGTCGGTGTTCACTTACCGTCGGTGTTTGAAGTCATATTTTGAATGCTTGTCTTTTATGCATTACTGAAAGCATAATCTTTTTCTCTTTGATTCTCTGAAGTCTTTGACACTTTGATTATAACCGATTAGATTATATCAAGTTGACATCAATGAAAATACAATCCATTAACTGATTTAATGTCTTGCATTATCCTTCTGCATTTTGGTTATCAACTTAACATCTTCAAACATTTAATTAGTTACATATCATCAGTGGAATGATGGAGGAAAAATGGATTGGGAAGCTTGAGATTTTGATGGAGAAAAGAATGTATATTTTGGGATACAAGGACCCAAAATAGATGGAAAAGGTGATGAAGTATCTGAGGTAATGGATTTTTGAACATAGGAACCCAAAATAGACTTGGGAAACATAAGAGTTTGGATGGAGGTGTAGTGGAAGCCTTTGGAATCTTGAATGCCAACTTTAATTTTTCTTTTGTATGCAAGTCTTGTAAGAGTGACTTGGGAATCCACACAATATTTGTTTTTTTCTTTCTTTTGTAATGCTTTAGGACACATTTCTTCAATTAGGGATTTAGGAACCCACATTTTCTTTGATTCTTATTTTTTCTTGGTGGACCTTTGCGGCCTTTTGAATATTTCTTTTTTCTTTTCATTAACATGTCGATTAGATTGGACACCTTGATCTTTGTACATATGTGGATTCTTGGATTTAAGATTTTCATGTTTGACATCCAAGTTTCTTCCAAAGGTTTTGGGGTTCATGGATGGATAGGAATGATATGGAGGTTTCATACAGACAGGTGATTGGAAATTTCTCAAGTATGTGTGCCTTTGTTGACCTTGATTTTTGATAGGGTAGGTGGATAGTGAGCTAGAGCGGTTGGATAAAGTTAATGGGGGATATAAGGACCCAATATGGATAGAAGGGATGAATACTTTAGCTTCAGGATATAGGGGCCAAGAATGGATATTGAGGATGGTGAAGGCATATGCTTGGATTTAGATGGGGGAATGTAGGACTTATGAAGAATACCAACATCTTGAGTTTGATTCATGTATGAAAATTCACGATCTTTAATATTTATGTTCATATCAAGGTGTTTCTCAATAGATTTGATAAGAACAATAGGAGTGTGAGAAAAATTAGTATCATGAGGGGAATTAGGAGAAATTATGGTTTCTTGAGGTAGACATGGAGGTTCATGACGAGGATATGGTGGGATAATTTGATCTTGACATGAAAGAGGACCATTGAACAAATTGGAAGGGATGTTGAGATCTTTCTTTGCAATAGGCACATTGGAAATGGTGGAAGGGATATTTTTGGTAGTGATGGAAGGACTATCATGATCTTTCCTAGGAGGTGGATAAGATATAGGTCTTGGAGGGATACTTTGTTCTTGAGATGGAGGGGTATCATCTTGGAATAAGTGAAAGGGTATGAGGGGGTCATCATAAGTTGTTAGGGATATGGATTATTTCTCATATGTTGGAGGATATTGGATGACGTCTTGATCTTGATTTATGTTAGGACTTATTTCTTCATTCATTTGATTACCCTATTGACATGAATTCACTTCTAATGAAGGGATAGAAGTTCGGATATGCATGGGTATTTCTTGAAAGGACTTAATATCTTGGCATAATGGTGAGTTATATTGAGTGGGTGTAGTAAGTATTAAAGCACGTGATGGAATAGGATCTAGGATATTTGAAGTATGGGAGGTTTTTGTATCAAGACTTGGATTAGCTTGGATTTCTTTTGGAGATAGCCCTTTAGGGTAACCACATTCAACATGGTCAACATGAAAGATATCATCATTAAGTTCATTGTTTGATGAAAATGGTGTAACTGGTTGTGAACCTTAAAGAGATAAAAGAATGGTGGAAGAAGTAGAGGTTATATATGGGCCATTGTTAAACATAGGTTCATGATTTCGATCATACTTGGGATTAGTGTCTTGTTCTTCATTAGATGGGTCATTAGAATCTTCGATTTCAATGATACCTTTGTCAAGGAGATCTTGGATCTTATGTTTCAATTCCATGCAATTTGAGGTCTTATGCTTGTTGTGTATATGATATACACAATAGTCACTAAAGAATTCTCATCCCCTTGTAGTCACTTTAGGCATTGTGATAAGATTTCTTTCAACAATTTCTTTCAAAGTTGATTCATAAGATTCCCCAAAAGGTGTAAACTTTCTATCTAAGGGGTATGTGTTTGTAGAAGTAATGTCATATTTGAGATTTTATTTCTGACTTTCTGCCTTTTTTGTTGAATTTTAGCTATTTGCATTTGTATTCCTTGGATTTTTGCATTGGCCATGATTTCATTTATTTCTCGAAGGCATCTGTCAAGATTTGAGGTTGGTTCATCTCTTGCTCATTTTCTAGATTTTATGTCATGAATTTTTCTTTTGAGATCTTGCATTTGTTGAACCAAGGAAGCCATGGGCATGTATGATAGTTCTGATCCAATTCATATTGATGTGAAAAAAATGATCTTGAGTCAACCTTGAGTTGATATCCTCTTGGATATGGTTGATTTGGTATAGAATTCTAATTAGGGTTTGCAAATAAGTGTTTTGATTATGGTTGATCAATTTGAATTGTGTCCAAGGTGATGGAGCTTAATAGAAAAAGATATATTTCTACGATGAAGACTCAACAAGTAACCTTGATTTCTTAGATTCTAGGTGAAGGACCCGTAATCCTTGATGATGAACCTTCAAAACCAAAGATTGATAGTGTTTGGACAATACTTTGCAAAATGAATTAGTTAACAAAAAAATGATGCTGTTTCACTTGTTTGACAAAGGAGAGAATTCTGAGACTATTTTGAGTGAAATGGACTTAGTTCTAAAAATGGTATCCAAAACTACTTTCAAACTTTTTTCAAATTGTATGGAACCAAATGTGATACTGCAAAGACCATATGCTACACTTTTGAGACCAAATGCTACACTTCAGAGACCAAATGCAACACTTTAGAGACTAAATGCTATACTTTAGAGACCAATTGAGATGGAACTGTTGATATCTAAGTTTTGTTTTCAATTAGTGTCCCACACTTATTCATATTCAAGGCAGGTTGGTAGATCATCACTACGACCAAGCCATCTCACTAAGGCTGAGACCGAGCAGTAGTTACTATCGAGCAAGTCAGAGATTGATGAGTACTCAATGGATGCCAAGCAGAATGATTATCGAGTTGCATAGAAGAGTTAGTGTCGAGCGACATAGTATTGACCAAGCACCAGTGTTTGGTTATGCAAGTAAAACAATTTTTGTATATGTTTTTGGAATAGCACAAACACCAAGGTAAAAAAATTTAGATGACTTCTATGGAGCATTTAATGATTATGCACTAAGATTTAATGCATTAATTACACATTATTTTTATGATCATGGATCCATGTGCAAGACATACAACCAATCAATATTAGGGATGCCTAAGCGTCAAAATATGATAGATCTAGATGGTTGATCTGGATGATCTATATATGGGATGCTTCAAACACTAAACCATAGAGAGAGAGAGAGAGTGTGTAAGCATGTATGTTTGGATGCTGATGTGAAGAGAAGAGATCATAAGTATATGCATACTTTTCATATCTGAAGCATTGATCAGACAAAGTGACCAAGCAAAGTAGTGAAAGCAGAATAGAGATAAATCAAATTGAGAGATCAGTTAAGAGTTGGAAAGAGGAGATTTTTTATCAGAATTTGTAGTGCAGACCAAAGGATCAGGTATGGATACATTCTAGCAAGTGAATCAGGGTAAATCTCTTAACATAGTAGTCGTAACATGCCTTTGTAAATCTCTTAATCAAGTGCTTACTTTGTTGTAAGTTTAAATCCTTTAACAAGGTATATTGTATAAGTTTGAAAGCTCTTAATAGGGTAGACCCCTCACATGGTATATCATCAAAAGTGATAAAAACTTTGTATCCCTAATAGGCACACTTTATTACTGTAGTAGTGAAGATTTGTGGGTATCATCCCCACCCAAGTTTTACCTTCAAGGGTTTATGGGTTACCAAAATCTTTGTGTTATGTGTTCATGATTAGACGTTAGATCTTTACAACATTTCAATTTATGTTTATGAATACATGGTTGAATCAATTTGTTAAGAATTGGTAAAAGTTTTATAGATCTGATTCACCCCCCCCCCTCTCAGTTAATGCTTTCCCATATTATACTTCCAACAATTGGTATCTGATCTATGTTCTCTTAAAAGAAGTCTAACCACATGAGAGTTAAGATCTTGGAAATGGAGGCTTATAAGTTGGGAAAGGTCATTGAGAATCAGAAGATTGATATTCATCTAGCATTGCAGCAGCTTGAGACAGCTAAAGAAGAATTAAAGAAATCCTTAAAAGCTAAGAAGGAATTGGCAACTCAGATGAAAGATACTCAATATGAGGAAGAAGACACTAAAGGTCTATTTGACAATGGTGATTCAAAATAAATTAATGAAGTGATTGTAGGTCTATTGGAGAAGAACAACACACTGAAAGAATAAGTCAAAAGTCTGAAGATAGAACAAGAAACTCAATCAATAACACTATGTGAGGTCATTGATCAGAAGAAGAAAGCTGAGGAGAATAATACAATGGAAGAAGAAGACAAGAGACAGATGACTACCAGACTTGATGAAAGGACTAGTGATGTGTATAAGCTCAAAAATAGTCAGTTGGACATGGTCAACCAACTGTTATTTGCAAATCAAGAGATAAACAGAAAAAAAAATTGAAATCACATATCTGAGATCTGAGAGCAATCAACTAAAAAATGAGTTGAGATTTGAAAGAGAACTCATTGAGAGGATAAACAAACCAAATGAAGCATTGAGATACTTTGAGGAGCTAATGAGATCACCAAGAAGGAATAGTGACATGTCTGGACTTGGACATACGGAACACCAGTCTTCCACTGAAGAAGGAGAATCATCAAAGAGTGGAGAACTGAGGAATGCAAATTTGAAGAACAACAAGCCTACATATTATCAATGTGGGAAACCAGGTCACACAACAAGCATATGCCAAAGCAAGGATAGTAAGTAAAATCCTAAACCTAAATTCAATGGATATTGTTTTAACTGTAAGACGCATGGACATCAGGCACATGAATGCAGGTCAAAGACTAGAAATACACCTACTTCACCTAGATTCCAAGGACATTGCTACAATTGTTAGAAATTTGGTCATAGAACCCAAGATTGTAGATCCAGTGAAAAATCCAAATGGACATCCATGAAACAAGGCAATACACTGAGGAAAGGTAACACATTTAATTGGGATTATAATACAAGGCACAGTTGTCATTATTGCAATGAATATGGTCATGTTCCAGAGAATTGTATAAGTACACATTTTAGAGGTAAATCCAAGAGTTGGATGAATGAAAGTATGGTCTGCTATAGTTGTCACAAGATTGGTCATACCAAGAGAGATTGCAAGACCAGAGCCCCGACACCTATTGTTGAGAAAATAAGGAGCCAGGTGAATTTGACATGGAGAAAGAAAGAAGAAGCAAGTAGTAGTGGATCCAGTGAAGCCGAGATCACCCAATCCAATGGATCAGGTGTTCACACTACTTCAAATTAAGCAAAAAGGTATGTAAGGAATTGTTTTCTCAAAAATCTATATTTTACATCAGTTCCTAACATAAGATGTATTAAAGTCCATATTTGTATAAGTCAAGATGCATTAGGATAGATCTGAGACAAGAACTGAGCAAAAGAACTGTAATGAATATTTGATGTTGAGCTTCAATGTCAGCACATGTCAAGTTGCCATACCGACCGAGCTAATATGTCGACCGAGCGTCAATAGTGACCGAGTCACTATTATGATTGAGTGGTGTGTGATAACTGAGCAACTTAATCAAAGACCGAGGATAGTTGTTATCCACCTACCACTGCATGAAGCATTTAATGAAGCCCTAATATGATTGTTTGAGGGTATTTAATCAATTCATGAACTCATTCTTCATTTCACACAGTGATTTAGAGTTTGTAGAGCAATCTAAGGTAATACAAGAAGCAATTTGAGCTAAGTTTGAAAAGATTCCACCTGTGCATCATTGACTAGTATTGAGAAGTTTGAAGACCCTTTTGTTGTCGAGTTATATAGAGTATTTTTCGTGAACCCTAACTTGCAGAAATGGAAGCCAGTTCATTCATTGGATTAAAATGACAAGACAAGGCATTGATGAATGTTCAGTTGGTCAGGAGCGATGCGTGTGCACCACCAAACTTTTGAGTCGTTCTTGAACTATGATAAAGGGAGATCTTACGAGAGCCCTATCATAAAATCCACCAAAGGTACTTATGATCCATGATGTATGTGCATGTTATATGTGCAAAGTTGGAGAATTTGGTGAATTTGAATTGAGGGAAGTGTATGACAAATTATGTGAAAATGGAGTTCTAAAGGATGATCATCAACATATTGTTGAGAAAGGGTTAGTCTGTGCCCTAGAGTTCCTGCATGAATTTAAGGTCGAATGGATCAGGATTGTGTTGAGAAGAAAACATGACATGTGTTTATGGTTGGAAAATGGACCGATAAAGATCACCAAAGACATTATTCACCGAGTTACAGGTTATCTCATCATGCAAGGGAAGCACACAATGCATTGTCAGAAAAAGGAGGATATTGAAAAGTTCACTTTGGCCAAGTGGAACAAATAAGGGATGACAATTTATACTATCACCGATCCATAAATTGACTTCAGATTCAAATTCATTGCACATAAATTCTATCAATCCAGCAAATCAGATAGTCTCCCATGTGTTGTAATCGATCGGGCATGAAAAATAGTAAAGAAGAATCATACCTACAATCTTGTCGAGTTAGAGATGACTCAACTTGCTGAGAACCTATCAGCTATAAGGAAGGCAAAGAACTCTATGTGTAAGATTGGTTCCTTACTTGTTTGTATATTCTTCTATGTACATAACACTTTTACTACAATTGGAAATGTTGTATGGAGTCAGGACCGACCAATAACAGTTCAAATATATGAGTTCATTCAGCAATTAGGAGAAAATTTTGATATTGTTATGGGAAACTACTTTGTGGAGTTTAAGAAAAAGATGATACTAAGGAGAAGAATCCCGGTATCACTAGTGGAGAAACATTATAATGATGTTTTCTTTCTAGTTGATACTAATAACACATATGTGCAAGTTGTAGTACCAAGGGTGGCATAGCTAAGGCCATCACCTTATGAAGTAAACATAGATGAAACATCTGTAGTTATCATATCTCTACTTGTAGAGAATATTGATAGGAATGTCGAGAGATTTGGTACCTATGATGAAGCTAAATCTAAGATAACTTCAAATTTTAAGGTTGCAACAATAGAGAGGAAGAGAAAGAAAATTGTGAAGAATCTTGAGAAGGTACTAGGAGAAGAAGAAGAAGATGATGATGATGCACCAATACATATCACAACAGGTCAAGGAGAGGACCAATCTAGTGATTTTGAGGAAAGTGAGGATGATGTGGAAGTGGACAAAAAGGGAAAGAAAATGATGGTTGTTGAGCCAGCCAAGAAGAGGAGTTCACAACAGAAATCTACTCCTCCCACCACATCTCGATTGAGAACCAGGGCATCAATAGTTACTATATTTGTCAAGCCACCAAAGAAGAAGTTGGTTAAGGATACTGAAGGGGTAAGCTCAGGAAAGAGAAAACAAGTAAAAACATAATCTGAGCCGAGTCATCCAAATAGGAAACCGAGAAGAAAATATGTTATGGGTAAAGATGAAGAAGATGAAGAGTTGATAGAAAATGAAGATATCAACAATTTCAAAGTTGCAAAGCACAAACACCCTACCAATATTGATGAAATCTATCACAACATCTGTAATTCAGCAGGTTTGTTAGGTTTTAAGTTCATTAAGTTTTAGAAATCAAGCAAATATGATAAGGCTAAGTTAGAAGAAGGTATGATGGATATGTTAGTAACATACAAGATGACACCTTTGGAGATTGGGAACGTAGTTCCTGATGAGTTAGAAAATAAAATTGATGAGAGATGGCAACATGCCATGATGATAGAAAGGTAAATCAGAGAAGGATCATTAGCTCAAATTATTCCTGAGTTAACAAAGAAGCGAAAAGGAAAATTTTTGGATCAACATAGGAATAGATCCATTCCTAAATTGAGGTCTATTCAATACTAGAGAATGATATAGAAAATGTTGTGTAGCAAACACAAACGATATGGAATATCATCTTTGGATTAATAGTTGAAAAGAATAAATATGAGAGCACATCTAAGCAAATTGAGCTTGACAACAAAGAAGACATCAATAAACTAGATAATATTGAGGATAAGACACATGATGATGTTGAAGCTGAAATGATTGACATGACTAAAGAAGAGTTGAAGAAAGATGTTGACGATGAGGAGAAAGATAAAGTTGAGGAAAAAATAATTGAAGATTTGACCACTGATGAGGAAACACAAGGTTTGGATGCCGAAGAATAGGGACAAGAGGCACTCTTAATTCTAGATTCACCTACCGAGGAAAACCTTGAAGATAATGCAGAGGGAGATAAAAGAAAAGAAGAACAAGCAGATAAGTTTGCACTAGATATCTCTAAATCACTTGAAGAAGTCACCGAGGTGAGAGACTTTTGAGACAAAGGAGAAATAAGAACCTAAGGAGGAAGAGACAATACAAGCATTGGTACAATTACCTAATGTTTCTCCTCTAGTATCTACTGAAGTTAAGAGAGATGATACATCTGCCGAGAAGATACTCAATACTCAGAAGGAGATAGTATCAATTAGTGGTGATACTAATATTTTGAAAGATGAATATAAACCGAGTAGCAGCTCACCAGAGCCAATGAAGAAGAAATAACATAAGAAGAAGAAGGATAATAGATTTCAAGTTACACTTAATGAAGTTATAGTCATTCCAAAATGGGATACTGATAACTTATCTTATGAATAGATACTAATCTTGTAGGACTTATTGAACATGAAGAGGAAGCGAGAAGAATTGAAACGTGAACATCAACAGAAGCATGTATTACATGAGATTAAAGAAATATTTTTTGATGCATTTGAATTTGAAGACCTAAATGAGTAGGCACCTATCTTGGAAAAATTGGTTCATATTGTTCAGAAGGTGAACATCGATGACATAAATGAAAAAGAAAAACTCTTGCAAAGATCAAAGAGAAAATTTGAGGCCAAGGTACTTGAGAAAATTGAAGCAAAGCTTATCTAGAAGTAGGTTGCACTTTCTAATCTGGTCAACAACTTAGAAGAAGTAATAGAGAATGTTTTATCTTTGTACAAACAACTATGTGATACTGAATTCTTTACAAAGGAGAATCAACAGCTTATTCAGAAGCTATAGATAGATTTTAAGTCAACAAGACAATCACTGAGCATGGATGCAAGTTCAAGCTCTTTTCTTTTTAGCAAGTTGACACATGCCCAAGGGAGATTAGTCGAGCTTATGGCTAATGATGGAAGAATAAGGGAAAATTTGATTTAAATTCATACAATGTTGATACCTCACATGGAGGTTCTGCAGAAAGAGGTAAAAGCGGCAAAGGAACTATCACAGAAAGATCCACCTATGAACATTGTCGAGAGTTTGATTGATCTAGTTCCCGAGCTAGAAATCAAGTTTCAAGTTTTGGATTCTATAAGGACAAGTTAGGATAATGCTTTAGCTATGATATTACAGATCCATAAGCCATTTTTGGATAAGTATGGTTTGACCCCAACAACCCCAACAGAGTAAAGTGACAAGCGTGACAAAAACAAGGTGGAAATGTCATAGATTCAATAGGGGAAATGTAAGTACATATATACATATGTTGTATATATAGTGAAGTCTTTATGGACAAAGACCAAGTCAGAATCCTAGTATTATATTTTTTTAAAGGACTGAAAAGACATGACAAAGTGTTTTTGCCACTAATGACAAAGGGGAGATTATTGATCTCTAAGTTTTGTTGTCTATTAAAGTATCCCACATTTAGTCATATTCAAGGCAGGTTGGTCGGTCATCACTGCGACCGAGCCATCTCACTAAGGCCGAGACTGAGTAGTAGTTACTGTCGAGAAAGTCAGAGGTCGTCGAGTACTCAATGCATGCCGAGCAGAATGATTGTCGAGTTGCATAGAAGAGTTAGTGTCGAGCGACACAGTATTGACCGAGCACCAGTGTTTGGTTATGCCGAGTAAAATAGTCTTTGTATATGTCTTTGGAATGGCACAAACACCAAGGTAAATGGTTTTGTCTGACTTCTAT
This sequence comes from Thuja plicata, assembly GCA_018584345.1. Taxonomy (NCBI): domain Eukaryota; kingdom Viridiplantae; phylum Streptophyta; class Pinopsida; order Cupressales; family Cupressaceae; genus Thuja; species Thuja plicata. The sequence continues at coordinate 1,032,528 of MU225041.1, read as the reverse complement.
GGAGCATTTAATGATCATGCACTAATATTTAATGCATTAATTACACAGTTATTTTATGATCATGGATCCATGTGCAAGACATACAACCAATCAAAATTAGGGATGCTTAAGTGGCAAAAGATGATAGATCTAGATCGTTGATCTTGATCTGGATAATCTATATATGTGATGCTTCAAACCCTAATCCGTAGAGAGAGAGAGAGAGAGAGATGTTTGTAAGCATGTATGTTTGGATGCGGATGTGAAGAGAAGAGATTAGAAGTATATGCATACTTTGCATATCTGAAGCATTGATCAGACAGAGTGACTGAGCAGAGCAGTGAAGAGCATAACAAAGATAAATGAGATTGAGAGATCAGTTAAGAGTTGGAAAGAGGAGATATGTTATCAACATTTGTAGTGCACACTGAAGGATCAGGTACTGATACATTCTAGCAAGTGAATCAGGGTAAATCTCTTAACAAAGTGGTCCTAACAAGCCTTTGTAAATCTCTTAACCGAGTGCTTACTTTGTTGTAAGTTTAAATCCTTTAACAAGGTAGATTTTATAAGTCTGAAATCTCTTAATAGGGTAGACCACTCAGAGGGTAGATCATCAAAAGTGATCAAAACTTTGTAGCCCTAACAGGCACACTTTATTACTGCAGTAGTGAAGATTTGTGGGTATCATCCCCACCCCAGTTTTACCTTCAAGGGTTTCTGGGTTATCAAAATCTTTTCTTTATGTGTTCATGATAGATGTTAGATCTTTACAACATTTCAATTTATGTTTATGAATACATGGTTGAATTAGTTTGTTAAGAATTGGTAGAAGTTTTATAGATCTAATTCACCCACCCCTCTCAGTTAATGATTTCCCATATTAGACTTCCAACAGGAACCAAATGCAAACTTCTAGGAACCATATGCTGGACTTCAGAGACCAAATGCTACACTTCAGAGACCATATGCTACACTTGAGAGACCAAATGCTACACTTGAGAGACCAATTGAGATGGAACCAAATGCAAACTTTTAGGAACCATATGCTACACTTCATAGACAAAATGCTACACTTCAAAGACTATATGATACACTTTAGAGACTAAATGAGAGGTTTTGCAAACCATATGAGAGGTTTGACAGACCAAATGAGAGGTGTGACAGACCAAATGCACCAAATTTCCCAGATTTTGAAGAATAGGAGTAGGATTGCTGATTGTTTAGTGTTTTGAGTTCAAGTGGATGAATTCTTATAACTTTTAGGACACTTAAAACATAACAAACACAATTAAGCACCCATCTTATCAAAATTAAAACAACTATAACATCTGGTTGTTGTTCTTGTATTAATATTTCCATAAGTTTTGATACAAATAAACCAATTCATACAAGCTACCTAAGTACAATTTTGGTTTCCATGGATAATGAGCAAGCTTGCTATTTAACCCGGATTTATTCAAGATTTCGTTCGAATAAGTTTTTGCATTTTACCTCTCTTTATGAGAGTCTCCCACCATCATAAAAATAATGTTTTGCACAATCCATGAGGATTACTAGAGGAGAGCTATTGTACACAAACATTTCGTCAATCACCCATTAAGGATTAATTTTTTTAAGATTATCGTGGGTTGGATTATCATGGAAAAAATGATTGTATCCCACTTTGGGTCATCCCTCTCACCGTCCTTGATAAGGCAAATCTCGGGAGGCTAGCCCACTATAGTTTGAAAATGAATGCACTAGTTGAATTGAAATGAAACAAAGGTAGGTTTAGGAGTTTGATCACCCCAAGAAGGACAAGAGAACATCCCTTATTACCCCTATTCTTCAAACACAATAAGCATGACATTCATTTTTGGACCTTTATCTAATGCAACTTAGGTACGCTTAGCATTTTGATCATCGCGAAAAGGTGAGAGCATAAGCCAAAATACCTTTGTTCACAAGAAAAATGAGGTCTTCCTATTTATATTATGTGTTTTTAACTTGAAAATGCCACAATTTAAGCAAAGTACATGAAAGCAAAGGCTTAACAATGACACCTTGTTTGAAGCTTAATGCACATTTTTTAGGCTTTATGATGATTTTTTATGTGTTACCTCAATGATCGTTCCAACTCCTTATCATCCAATTCTCTCACGAACGTTAGTTCAAAACCAAACGAACAAAGTGAATGAAAATCGGAAAAAATACACCTTGATTTAAATGAAAAGTACTTAGGCTAAAGATGAAAATTTAGTTTGATACAACTTGAGAATTTTTGTGTAATGTTCATAAGCTTTTAATTCTTCATCTAATGTTTCCAATACATTTGCATTATGAACCTTCTTTGTGTATTTTTTAAACCTTTTAGACTCTTTTTCTTGAAAGTAATTAGGTGTCCTACACGTTGCCTTTTGGACTTTCTTAAAATTAACCATATTCAAAGAGAAGAGTCACCAAGATGGATAAAGGAAGTATTATAAAAGGCTTGATAGAGATCAACAATCTTCCAATACATGTTTTGTGCTTGAACTTTGTCCTCCAAAAGTTCTGATTCGATGGATAATTGTACTCTGTTGGCATCCTTGTACAATCTTTTCGCCTCTTTCTCTTGAAAATGATTAGGTGATTTGTATGTAGCTTTCCAAAATTCTCTTGATTCGATCTCTTTAGTCATCTGCAATTCCTCAAAAGCATTAATTAGTTCTCAATTTTTATCAATCATACAATCAATTCTAATGTTTCCTATCATAAACCAAATGCTACGAAACAACTACCAAATGAGATGTAGAACTGACATAATGAGATGCAGAACTAACCAAATGCTATGCAGAACTGACCAAATGCAATACAGAACTAACTAGATGCAATACAGAAATGACCAAATGCTATGCAGAACTGACCAAATGGTATGTATAATTGACCAAATATTATGTAGAACTGACCAAATACTATGCAAAATTGACCAAACGCTATGCAGAATTGACCAAATGTTATGCATAATTGACCAAATGCTATGCATAACCAAATGTGAGACTCTTTGAACCACATGTGAGATTCTTTGGCCTGTATGCGAGATTCTAGTGACCATATGTGAGCTTCTGCAGGCCAAATGTGAGATTATGTAGGCCAAATGCAAGATTTTGCAGTCCAAATGCGAGATTCTTTAGACCAAGTGCGAGATTCTACTAGTTTCCAAGGACCTGCAATGTCAAAATTGCAAAACCACTCAAAATATGATGTTAGAATGTGAGGCTTGGGTCCCACCGTGGGTGCCAATTTTAGTATGCATGTTTGATCTACACAAAAACTCAATGAAACATTAGTAACAAGTTAGTCAAATCAATTTGAAGATAAACTATGATGAAACAAAGTGAAATGACAACCTATTGAGCGTCTTATTGCTCTCTATTTCCAAGGACTATTGCTCTCGGTTGTATTAGAGATCCTAGTGACAACTTTTAAAAATGATAATGATCTGTGATGAATGATGTAAAGCTAAATGATGCACAATTTGATCTATGATGCAAGATCTTGGTGAGAAACTAAGCTAAATGCAAATTGCCATTGTAACCCTACTTAACAATGCTCAACATATCAAAATGCTAAATGCTAATGGATGCACAATTCAACAAAAATGCAATTGCATATGATGCTAATGGATGTAATAGTGGAGGTAAGTAGATGTGAATTCATTGTGGTAATGTAAATTGGTTATTTTAACTTGTTTATGCCTCCTATTTATAGGATTTCCCAAGGTGTATGGGGTAAGTCAAGAAAACCATTGTCAAAGTATGGTTGAGGTTAAGGATTAATGATGTGTCCTCTTTGACTGGACGGAATTGATTTATAATATTGAGTAGTCAAGATAGCAAAGCCTTTTTGCAATCCATGTGTTTGTTTTCCTCATTCCCCATTGGTTGAGTGATTTTTTGTCGCATAGTGGTGGGTGAGGAATATTAGGATTTAATTAATTCAAAAGAATTAATTACTTTAGCCATGATTGGTTTATTGAATTAAATTTAATCAATTGATGAACTAAGTAATTAAATAATTAATTCAATTACCTAGTTATTTAATTTATTGATTTAATTAATTCAAAATGACTTGTATTTGATTGATTTTTGCTTTGAATTGTGTTGACCACTTTTAGGTGTATACATTAGCCTTTCAAAAAATTTAATAAATCAAACTCTGACAAGCTGATAAATTATAATTTGTGACATTAAAAAGCTAGCTCTAGTTATACATGATAATTCTCTAAATTTAGTTTTGGTCAATAGAATTAGGGTTTTAACTAAATAGTTATATATCCTAAAATTTTGACCACCCAAGATTACTATTTATGACCTCCTTGAGGATGTTTGAGAGTTAAGAAATTTTTGTAAACTATGAATTTATGCAATTTTAGAGTGAGAATCTTACCAAACCTTGTAATTTTGCAAATTTTAAAATCAATCAAAGGATCGTGCCTGCTATTTTCATTGATGCTTTGATAATTAAAAATGAAATGTGACATTTGGTTTTATAAATTAAATAATCCGGTGAGATATGTATTCAATTGTACTTTTCATAAAGTTTTATCTTAAATCAACACATGAAATATGGTGATTTAATCACATGCAACTCAAAACATTTGAGATTATAGTTTTCTTAGATGATTGCATCAATGGTGTTTATGGTTGTGTAAAATATTGACCATAAGCAATGTTGTCTTATGATCCCATCTAACCTTTTAGATTTTATAAATGACATGTGGCTTGACATTGTCTATTTAATTCATTTAGATTTTTATTTTCTTTTAACCCTCGACATATTTTGATACTTTTTAAATCACACATTAGGCATTAGAATATTGCAGATCTAGGTTATCTTGATATATGAATTAAGAAAAATTTTAGATTCTAAAAGGTTAAATCATTGATAATCAAATAGATTTGAATCATTTGCTTGCTAATAGTTTTTCATACTTGGTTTTACTATCAAATGTTCCCTTGTTAACAGATCACATAGGCCACTTAGCTATCCAACATAGTCAAGACTTGAATGGAAAGGAACCTTGGAGTGAGATTTCCTGCTTTTTGAGAGAGGTAGAGTGATCTATTGTTCTACTTAGAGGTGGTTGTGCTAAAACAACTGTCAACACTACTCACTATAAGAACATCAACAATTATGACCTCTAGTAGCTCTATAATTTGTCAATCCCCATAATTGTTCATTGCGTTGAAATGTCTTTATGTTAGCTTACACTACAACTAAGCAAAATCAAATAACAAGAAATAAGAGAGAAAACCTTCTCATTAATAGTTGCTTGCCTAAACATCATCCAACATATTCAATGGGCCAATAAAAATAACTTGCAACAAACATATAACTATATATTTGATTCCCTAGCTTAGTGCTATTCTTGACCACCACCAAGTAACTTATAAATTCGAACTCCAACCATATACTTGATGGCCACATTTTTGACATTCTAACATTGTTAACATCAATATACATTGTTTGAACCAAATGACCCTTAGTAGAAGATTAAAATCAATTGACTTGCAATAAGCTACCAACCCAACAACAACAATATTTAAATAAAATATTTAAACTAACAGAGTAATATTCATCTTCTTCAAATTTACTCTCCCATTTTATTGAATTCATAAACTATTATTAATTAATTAACCTAAAAGAGCTTCTTTTTCCTTACAATTAGATACTTATTGTTTATTAAAATACTGACATAGTAATATTCAGCTTCTTCAAATTTACTCTCCCATTTCATTGAATTCATAAATTATTATTAATTAATTAATCTAAAAGAGCTTCTTTTTCCTTACAATTAGATACTTATTGTTTATTAAAATACTAACATAGTAATATTCATCTTCTTCAAATTTACTCTCCTATTTCATTGAATTCATAAATTATTATTAATTAATTAACCTAAAAGAGCTTCTTTTTCCTTACAATTAGATACTTACTGTTTATTAAAATTTGGTCCTCTTTCAGTTATTATAATCATTATATGTGAAAGGGATCCAAAAAGAAGACCTCCGAGATCCCTAGGGCATAGTAGATTTAGGCGAGTAATTAGTATAAGTAATATTCTATGTTTATGATGAATGGATGATTCCTCAGTTTGTCGTGTGGTGGCAATGTCAGTCAAACATCTCGCTCCTTTTATCATTCCTTCCACTACAAAATGCATTCAGATACAATGCTCACCTGACTAATTCATAATATCCTTGAAGCAATCAGTTCAATGGCGGCTGCTTCTCTCTATTCTATTCATTCTTGTTCTTCGGCGTCCCAGAATGCCCACTTGAGTTGCAGGGGCAACGTTTCCTTCCAAAATAAATTGAGTAGAAGAAATCCTGCCAGTCAGCAGCTCAAATTGAAAGGATGGAGAAACGCACCTCAGAAGTTAGGAGCTGGGTACTTGTTTGCTGTGAGATCCATGGCCGCTTCTTCAGATTCCACCAACACCAGCAGGCAAATGGAGGTAGAATATATTTTTGAATTCCTAGGATAGAGTGTGTTTATGTGGATTTCATCTGAATTCCGATATGGGCCATTTGCAAACTTAGTAAAATTGTATTTCAGTACTAGAGGTCTTTTAAGCCAAATTGGTTTAGAAGATTGTTGTTATGTAATTTTTGTCAAATTTAAATTTTATGAAACAGTTTGAGGAAGAAATTGCTTAGGGGCCGCTCGTTCCTCGCAATTTCTTTCCGAAGCTTGTTTTGTAAAAGTTTGTACCTATCTTCATATGTGGTCTTGCTCCCCTGGATTTCCTTTGTGTGCACTTGAAACCTGCATTAGAATTTAGATGTGGCTTCATGGTCCCACAGAATAGTACGTAATGGTGTATGGGGATCAATTCATTATATTCATTTTATACGGGTATCCAGTTTGAGAATGAATTCTCCAAGTTTTGTTTGTTTTCCTGGGTTTAAGATTTTATGTACTGGATTATGTGTGGATATGTCTGAGTATCTGTATAATTTTATAGGAGTAATTTGAAAGAGAATTTACTTTATCCTCTTGTTGATCTATCCTACACACTTTACAAACCTTTTTTTCTACGGGTGTCTTAAGTGGGTCCATCTACCATTTCTATTGTGTAATTCATATGAATTGGTTTTTCATTTTGCAGTCGTGTCTTTCTTTTCCAGGATGATTATCTTTACACTTTACAGGACTGGGAGAGGAGGGAAGGGGTTGCGTAAGGGAAGGGGAGAGGGTGGATATCATTCTTATCATACTGGAGTTTTTTCTTACCTTTAGTTTTATCATTTTTCTTGAATGGCGGGGAGGGGAAGGAAGGGCATGCTGGAGGGAAGGGGAATGTAGATTTGTAATTTAAGGTCAATGACATTCTTGTCGTATCAGAAGTTTTTCTCAATTTTATTTTTATCATTTTAATAGAGTCTGTCAACCTGAGAATCTAATCTCCCTCTAGTTTTCAGTCGAACTTAGTCTACCCTATACAGCACAAATAATCTAATCTCCCTTTAGTTTAGTCTCTTTAATAATTGACACTGTAAACTTAAGAGAAATATTGTTTTTAAATGTTTAATTGTGCATATTTGCAGCTTATCTATGATCCAATGGAACGCATAGAGAATTTTGAGCAGTTGGGCACCAGCAATGATCTCTCCCGTCTAACTTTGTTCTCACCATCGAAGGTACTGGACACAGAGCACTGCAAAATACAATATAGATTTGCCTTTGCTTTCCCTACTCACTAAGAACTAGCTTTTCACTTATTGGAAATGGGTTTATACATATGCGGTCATTGATACAAAAGCGTAGCATATTGAATTTTTTGTTTTCCTACTGAGAAAGGATTTGCTTTTCAACATTTGAAGTGGGATTATAGTTTATACGTTGTTGTCACTGAGATGAAATTGTATGATTTTGTTATGCAGATAAATGTTTTTCTCAGAATAACAAACAAGAGATCTGATGGTTTCCATGATCTTGCATCACTTTTTCATGTCAGTATACTTTGCCTTTTATGTAGATTTTTTCCTTTATATTAAGCATTAAAATAAAGTTATCTCACCACAATAGGGTTACACATCATGCTCTGGTTTAAAATTCAAGATATGTGATAAGAGGTTTCCACATGAAGGCATGAATAAGTGGGCACTAAAGAGACTAAAAGAGGACAATATCTACTGGTAGTGCTGAATTTTGACTGTTAAATATCTGATATGATGCTGTGTTTATTAATAGTTTGTCATCAACAGTGACATGAGTGAGATCGTTCTTGGCTGATTGGCAGGTAATTAGCTTAGGTGATACAATAAAATTTTCTCTATCTCCATTGAATACAAAGGATAGCTTGTCAACCAATGCTCCAGGTGTTCCACTTGATGAAAAGAACTTGGTAAATTTCTGCAACATAATCTTCTGTCTCTTTTAATTCATGCAGAAATCATTAATGGCCAAATTTGTTTCAAGCTTAAGTTTATATTAATACACTGCTTTATCTATGTTAAATTTTATAATATTAGTAAATTTAAATTAACAGAGAACTATTTTGGAGATGTTTTATTGAAGCATATTAAGAGTAACATATAAGCATCTTTGGCTTTATAAATTCATTTTTTGGTATAAAATGAAAAAACCACTTCCTTTTTTCCTTTTTCCTTTTTCTGCTTAGTCTCAGAGATGTTTTATTCACTTGTATCCTTGTGTATTGAGAACAGATCTGGGTGAAATAAAGGACATCCTCAAGCAACCAAAGTTCCTCTAAAAAGCAATTTTTTTCTCTCTTGTATTGCTTTAACTTTCGATCTGCTTATTTTGCAGATCATCAAAGCACTTAACCTGTATAGAAAGAAAACAGGGTCTAAACAATTCTTTTGGGTAAGTTATTTGATCGCCTTGTATAAAAATGAAAAAAAAAGAACCCAATATTTCTAATGATCCTAATGAAGCAATTTAGGATAGATTTGATCTAAATTATTCAGATTTTCCTTTTTCGATTTACTACATTTGAAATGCACTTTTTGTGCGCACTTCATCTTACTGTAACAACTATCACTTCCAGATTCATCTTGATAAAAGGGTGCCAACAGGAGCTGGTCTAGGAGGTGGAAGTGGTAATGCAGCAACTGCACTTTGGGCAGCAAACCAATTTAACAATTGCCTTGCCAGTGTTGAGGAGCTTCAGGAGTGGTCTGGGGAAATTGGCTCTGACATCCCTTTTTTTTTCTCTCACGGAGCAGCATATTGTACCAGTAGAGGCGAGGTATGCTGAAAATAACTACCCTAGCTTGCTGTTTACAATAGGTATACCAAATGATATCTATTTAAATTGCTAAAACAGAGAAGCATTGTTACTATGAAAAAACTGAACTCTTTTTTACAGACTACTGAATAATAATTGTAAAAAAATATTAATTTTTTATATATATTGCAGACAGATGACAAAAATTTACAATATATGAGCCTATAGGCAAGACATCACAGTAGTAACACCATACCAGGTTTAACGAAGAATCCAACGTTGATCCAAGTCTAGGAGCATTGAAAATAGTAAATACTACAAAACATTTATAGCATAGTCCTAGAATGCATAGCTACTTTAAGAGTTTCTTAAGGAATTCTTGAGCAAAACAACTTCATTCTTCCCTTCCTGAGAATCAACTAAAGTCTAAATCATATTGTGATCAGCCAAAGTAACCTTAGCATCATGACAAACAAATGCCTCATAGACTGGCTGATCCCACTTAGTCATTGCAGCATTATTCTTCATCCAGTTGTCAGTCATAAAAGATGGAGAGTGTTGTAGATTCTTTGTCAAATCTTCTGGGACACCCCGATTTACCATCTGCAAGTCTAATTTATTCTGCTTGTGAGTATTGTTTAGGGAACCAGAAGACCGACTATCACTGTCAAAATTATCAGGCTATCATTCAACGTGTCCCTAGTATCTTTGTGTATGGTGACAGAACCTTGTTTCAACAGCTAATGACAATTTTTCTTTGAGATAACGTGCAAAGCAACAGAGGAGAAAGTGACTTCATGATAAAAATCACCAAGTAACCTCTTTTTACCCTGAAATAACTTATTGTTCCTTGCTTTCTACAAATACCACAAGACTTTATTAGTTAAAACTAACCAAAACTTTTGATAATCTTCCCAAAAACTATTAGGATAATCAACATGGTCTAGTAGAATACCAGTCTAGGAAATACAATCTTTACTAGCCACACAGACCATCCTCCCAAGAAGGTATTTCAAATACACTTGGCAAAAGAGAAATGAAAGAACAAATGATAACAAGATTTGTTGACATTGCATATAGAACATGGAGACAAAAAAAGTAGAAGCCAACATTGTGATATTGCTATAAGGATTCAACTGTGTAATTCTCGAGTCACTCATTGACCCATGTTTCATGAGTAGTGATTCGCAAGAACTCTTCTCTCATGAGAATAAATGGAACACTTAGCACTCATTGCATCTAGGTGATGCTCACAGGGGTGAAGCATTGGGCCTTCCCGGGAGCTCACCCCATCCCAGTACTACTCCAACTCAAGTGTGCTTAACCATGGAGCTTCCTCCAAGGTTAAGCCCACTTAGCTTGCTACCATTCAATTTCTGAAGATTCAAGAGCCGACAAAAACAAGACTTTTTAGTTTTATCTAAGAAGGCCAAATGACACACAATCTACTTTTTCAAGTTTTACATGAGCCATTAAAATCCTATTTATTATTAGATAGTAAAATATCTTGGGCGATAGACAATTTATTATATAAGGCTTTATTGGAGATATCAGTTAAGGGAGGGTGATTATTCACTTAATATTCTTATGGTTTCCAGTATTGAAGAAAAGATTAATAGGCTCAGGAAGTCTCTGCACAACCTTGGCAATCTTCTGTGTGACTCAATGATCAAAAAATCATTCTTAATAACATCCCAGGACTTAGGAGGTTTATAATTAAAACAGTTGCGGAATACCTGAATACTTTTGGGGCACCAACATTTAGCAGAGCGGCCTCTAGCAAGAGATAGTGGCTTGTTATTATAAGAAACTGTCCACCAGATGGACCTGAAACTTGGAATATTGCTATCATTCTTGGAGAATGCTTCATACCAACAGGAGTCCTATGCTCTTCAAATATTACCAAAAATTAAAGACCTTGCAGGCTTAACATAAAAGTATCTGAACAACAAATCAAAGGGGAGGATAACTTTTTCAGTTCTTATTTTTAGGAACAACATTGCAAATATTGTTTGTAGCCAAAACCTTCCAAGTTTCATAGTCATACCCATCCAAAGCTCTAAGGATCCACATGACTACCACAGGTAACCCCTAAATTGTCAAATTCCTAAGCCCCATATCTCTATAATGATGAGGTTAACATCACCAATTCCAATCAACAACATACATCTTCCTATTTTCTTTTTCATCAAACCATAAGAAACGTCTTACAAGCTTCTGAAGTTATTCTACACAAGAATTACAGAAAGTCAAACATAAAGATAATAGATATGAAGAAGTGAATACTTTTTGACAAACTTGAAATCTACTTGAAAGAAAATGACTTTGCCATTTAGTGATTTTCTTTTACAACCTTTTGAAAAACCCAAGTCCGCATGTCACTTAAGGAGGACCAACTAAAGGAATACCTAGGTACTTAATGAATTTTTTAGGGCCTCCCCACTCCCTCCAATTATATTGAATTATTAGGGAAGATTATTCAACCAACTTAACATGATCGATTTCTGAGAGGAGGGCTTTGAACTTGAAGCAAAACAATACAAATCAAGCTTCATCATCATGTAGAGAAGTTCTCTTCCTCTGAAAAGGGGATCAAGGAGATATCATCTACAAACTTAAAATCTATCAAATCAGAGCCATTGTGAAATCTAATATTAGCCTTTCACTAGGGGATCATTGGAAGCATCTCTAAGTAGGTAATGGATATTCTAATTGCAATTACAAAGAAAGAGGGGGCAACCAAACAACCTTGTCTGATTGATCTCTTTAGATCAAAGGGTTGAAACAATGAACCACTAGCTTCCACATGAGCAAAAGCATTTTGGAACAAAACTTAGGGGTCTTCATCCATAGTCCACTAAAAGTCACCTTAGCCAGGATTTTATAGGACATGTTGAGTAGGGTCAAGGTCTCTTCTTCTTGACTTAAGATTTCTCTCCACCCATAGGAAGCAACTTAATAATACCTTTATTAATATCCATCCCTAAGAGCTAACTAGGATGACTTTTTTATGAGTTCCCAAGAGATTTAACTAGCATTGCAATCCTTATTAGTTTAGTAAAATTCAACTGGCAGATATCCACACCATGGGACTTACCATTTATTAAGAAACCAATGACAAAATTAATCTCTTCAAAAGAAGTATTAATTTCCAATAATATGGCATAACTTTCTTAGGAACAATATATCCTGACAATTTCTTGGCCCACACGTTATCATCCTAACAACCATCAGAAGTAAATGTTTATGGAAAGAGAGAAAGGCAGATTTTAACGTCAATTAGATCATCAGACAACACCCCACCAGCCGCATTAGGAGTCTAGGACCAATTTTTTCTGTAGCATGCTTAGCTTTGAGCAATTTAAAAGAAATACTTGGTTCCCTTGCCCTCATACTTGATCTAAGACAATTTGGGTCTAATTTTAGTCCCTTGGGCTGCATAGCTTTGATTGCATCTTCCATCATGATTGGGGTTATTTTGCAAATCTCTCCTTTAATCTAATAGAATCTTATCCAAATTCCCTAGTAAATTTGCTACTTTTCAGAGCTCTAGATTTCCCATTCATTCTAAAGAACCTGTGCCACATAGAAATACTTTTATGCCAAAGAATAATTTTAGATGAGCCTTTGACAAGATTTCTAAGAAATCTGATACCATCCAAACATTGACTTTCTTGAAGATGAATAATATTGATTATTGAGCTTAAACACCTTTCCTTCTTTCAAGCAATTTGGTGAGATCCCCCATTGAGCAGAAGAGGAATTTCATTCTGTTCATGATGCAACAATGTAATTGGGGCACATGATAACATTATAAACAACTAAAGGAGGGATAGGAAAAAAAAAAATTTCTGGATGTAAAATCTCTCTAGTCTAGAATATAATCTTTTACTACCACTTTGGTTATTGCACTAGGTAAACTAGATGCCTCTTACCATCTTTCTTGTTTTTACCAAGAGGATCAACTAAATTGAGCATCCATTTCATTTTAGATCAAAAGACGAGTTCATTGCCTTTCCAACTAAATTTGTGCCACCTCATTTTTCCTCATTATTTTCACTCAAAAAAATCACCTCCTAAAATCCATGACACCTTGGGTAGGTTATTTGCCAACTAGTTCAACAAACTTATTCTATCTCTATAATCAATAATCATTAGAAGCATACAAAAAGATACCAAAACAAGACTCATGATAGTCGACAATTACCCAAACAAACTTGTTATAGGGAGAAGAACCATTATCCACAACACATGAGGTCTATTTAGGGGGAATAAAAATAGAATAAACTCCCCTCCCTTTATCATGCTTAATAGAAAAGTAAGAAGCATTCCTCCAAGTGAACTTGAAAGCACAATCAAAAGAAAAACCAACAGTTTTTGCTTCTTGCAACATTAAACAATCCAAACTGTTTCTAGAATTTAAAAGCTATCTCACCACAACGCTTCTATCTGCAACTTCAAAAACCCTAACATTCTATCATATGCACTTTAAATTCATTTAAAGGATAGGTTAAAGGATGTCTTAGGGCCTTCGAAAGCTTTTCCTCTTTACTCTTTTACTAATTTCATTATTCAAAATGGTGGAATCATTTTGCTTCTTCTTTCTAACTTCTCCACCAGGTTCTTCACCCATTTCAAAACTTTTCTGTTGGGAGCACCTTCATCATAGATCATGGGTGTAATTCCTCCCCATCCTTAGAATCTGGAATATGGCTAACAGGTCCAAGTTTTTAGCCTTCTGGAGCTTCCTATAAAAACCAGGTGATTACTATCAGATGCACTGGCATGGATGTTAGGTTTAGGGACTGTTTGACTATCTTGGAAATCTGAAAGATCATTCTCAGGGCACCTCTGAGATCCTTCTATCTCAACTATAGAATCAAAAGTTTGAACCTTCGCATCAGCTACTTTCTCTTGTAACACAAGAAGAAATCAGTTGAGAGGAAGAAAGAACCATTTTAAACTCCACAAAGGAAGGAGAGTCAAGCTTCCATAAAGGAGCCTCCTCCATATCCTATATATAATACCAGCAACCTCAAAATTTGGAACTTCATGCATGTCTTTTTCCATGGAAGGCATAGCAGTATTAGGTTTAGGCACATCCTTCCCAGGTTCAACAAGAGGGCAATACTTACTTAAATGTCCTTTGCGCAAAAACCATGCACTGAATCGTCCTATTTTACTAAGTAAATATTGAAACACTTTATTCCCAACTTCAAAACAAAAAACTTCGGGAATATCTTCATCCAGTTAACAGAGATACAAAACCTGGTGTTAAGATGTGGCAGGGTGAATCTCATTTCATTTACCTGCACCTCTTCTCCTAAGGGTTCCAAGGCATGAGATTTAAACAACCCAAAGTTGAGGTGGAACATTCTGAACTTTAATCTATTTAGGGATTGGGCAAACAACATCTAAAGGATTCAAGTTAGGTTTGCAAGAAAATGTTTTGGCAACTGAGCGCTCCATGCTCCAGAAAGGGGAACTCAGAACATGTCTCTGTATATTAGAATTCTTAAGTATGACCGTTAACAACCCTGTCCGCACCATTCTCCACAAGGTAACGTAAATACCTACTTTTCAACCCCATACATAGGCAACCCAATTGCCAAAGAATTTCCTATATGGAGGGGTACCTTATTCAAGCACAAAAAGTTATAGCAACACTGTCATTCTGTCCTCGTCCTTTCCCACATTTACATTCATTTCAGAGATAGTGGTAACAACCAAAAATTTCTTTGGTAAAAGAGGATACTAACCACATCCCTTTCCTCCTCTGAAGGCCATATTACTGTTGAAGTCACTGTTAAGGTCTTCTCTATAGCTGTTACATGCAGAATACCACACAGTATCGGTACCACAACATTCTCTTCTGCTTGCAGAGCCTGCTTGAAGGATTTTTGGAAACCCTCTTCAAGTTAATCAAGACCATTTTTCCTCTCTATGACAGTAATCAATGCCTTTTAATATTTGGCATTTTTCTTGTTTGTCTGCCTCCATTTTCACCTCCCTTAACTCCACCTGCACAGGCCATTGAAAGTTGACACCTCCTAATTAGCTGCCATACCTAGGATATTAATGATCACGGAACACTTATCAAGGAAAACAAACAAATCAAAAGAGATTACCAGACACACATTACGAGACAAATAGAAAATAAGGACAGCCCTATATAAACTGCCCACAATTCAAACAAAAAGCACAAAGAGAGCAAGGAACATGGTCACCAAAGGGACAAAGACTGCCAATCTGACTACTTTGCACAAATAAGCGGTAGCTCCAAGAGCTCACTTGGAGGATTACTTGTGTTTATCAAGCAGATCTAGAGCAATCCATTCCTCCTCTTCTCATGCTTCATACAAATAAAAATTATTAGATTCACATAATGGAATGCTAATGATAGGAATGGACACATACCAGAGGTTTTCTGGCAATAGTGGATGCTAAGTGAATAAAAAAAATTTTATAACATAAACTGCTAATAGAAGAACATTGCTACTTGATAAATTCAGCTCCTACAGTAGCAAAACATTTGACATAGGACAGGTCAATTTCTGACAGAAAAAAAAATAATGGTCCAAGCTTTCATATAAAAAAGTTTGAACTAGTTGTTTTCTTCATACAAGCAACAGAGGTAGGGTCTAGAATTTCTTTTATCTTCTAAAGCAGGCACTTCTATCTAGACAGGGTTGGTAAACTATCAACCTTCCCAACATTTTTGTTTTATTTTCCCACCTGGTTATTACATCATTTCTAGATACTACACAGGTACAAATCAGTAATCTTTATTTTCAATTTTTTTCAACATTTTTTGGGAATTCATTCAACTAATGGATCAGAATTGATTGTTCAAACTTCATGCCCTTAGAGTGGAGGAGTGACAACAAGGTTTAGTCATTCTATACAAAACGCTTAAATGAAAAGAATGCTATCACAGGAAATCCCTTCCTTAAAAGAAATCTTTCTTTGAAATCCAAGTGCTTACATTTTCATGGAAGTATCAATTGAAATTCCCTAGGATGCCATGTTGCATCTTTTGATTAAGCTAATTATAAATATTGTGGCAAGCGCTGTTAATAATTTCATTCTTAGTTTAATTTGATGTTGCCTTCATCATAGATATGTGTTACAGATCTTGATTCTACTATCAGGAGGCAACTGGTTTTTGTATGCCACACTTCTTGGTGGTACTTCCTCCTTGCTGTTACCATAATAAATGTTCGATTATGTTGCGATAGTTTCATTTGCATCCAGTAGCAAATTGATATTTTTCCACCACATGGCTCTGTGCCACTTCCTTCTATCTTTGTGAGGATTATGTTAGACATAACATATGCAATTAGGAACTAAGGTGTTTAATTGTCGTCATCATTTTGTTGCAATATGGGATTGTACTATTATGGTTTTGATTATATTAGTCTTTAGACATACTTCAAATTGTTGTACCTGTGTATTTCTCTTTGTATAAAGTAATGATATCTCTGGGGAAAGGAAATAACAAGCATTGACTAACTTGTCTGAATATTTTAGGTTGTGCAAGATATGCCACCTCCAATTTCCTTGGATACACCAATGGTTCTTATGAAACCACAGCAGGAGTGTTCCACCGCTGAAGTATACAAGGTATCATCAATGTTATGTTTAGTTCATAATGCACGATAGATATATATTTTTATTTCATTAAGTTGGATATTTTAGATCTAATTTGTTATGCTTTTATTTCAGCGCTTTCGATTGGATAAAGCAAGTACAGTGGATCCGCGTTGGCTGCTTGAAGAGATTTCAAAGAATGGAATTTCACAAAACCTTTGTATCAATGATTTAGGTGAGCAATAGCAGATGTGTGACAAGTTAAGCTGTTACTATTTATACATCTTTAATTAATAAGGTTATATGTTATTAGATTGGTCATTTCAATCCACACTAGTATTTTTGCATTCATAATTACTAAATAAATCTGACCTTTACAGAGCCACCTGCTTTTGAAGTGTTACCATCTCTGAAAAAATTAAAGCAACGAGTGCTTGGAGCAAACCGGGGCCAGTACGATGCAGTATTTATGTCTGGAAGGTAAACATGTGGTGTAGCTATAGAGTTATACTTCTCATAAGTTGCAATTGTTTTGATAAAACTGGAATACTTGAGTGACATGTTATGCATTTATTATTTGACAGCGATGTTATTGCAATACCGTAATACTGTTAGCAATTATTAATGAAGCTTGTCACTTCAATGGAATTTCCCTCTGGAATCATCATCCAGGGTCATTATAGTTTGGTAATCTTGTAAGCATTTAAGAATATGATGAATTCTAATTCATCTGATGAGACCTAAACATGTCACCATGCATATATTATCTATAGATGGAATTAATATTAGGGACACAGCTGTCATCTTAAATGCATGTTGCAAATCACTCGCCAATTTATGTATTTTTCAATGCCAGTATTAACTAGGTCCTTTGTCTTACTTTCATAAGGATTTTTTTTCATACACGGTTGTAATACTGTATCGTGTGTATGCTGGCATATCATAGTTTGGCCTTTTAGTGTTGGCAGAATCGGTGACCAACATTTTATAGTATGTCTGCAATAAAGGTGCTTCCATTACACTCAGCATTCGAAATTCTATATCATTTAAATTGTAATCCACCATGATATTTAGTGATTGACTATCATGTATAAACAAGCGTACTAATTTCCATCTTTTTGCTGACAAGCAGAAGATAACATTTAATTCATAACCTACAAATGAACTCTTCAATTTCCAGAAAACTTTACCACCATAACATATACTGTATTTCATAGGCTGCATTTAAGTCCAGCCATTCAACCTTGCTCCCTGTCAAGAAGAGTAAACTTGATTAATAAGGATCCAAAGTACAGCCATTTCTTTGGAAGCTTATCTTGAGGCTTTAGATGTCTATTTCTTATGTGTATATATATGCTGCAGCCTAGAGTTCAAGTTGTTCCAAATTCAGTATTCTGCAAGGAAAAGCCACCCCTCTTATCTTGTGCTATCCCATGCTTAGCCCCCCTTCATCAAGGGTTCTTATTCATGCATCTGATGTTAGACAATTTTAACTTCATCAACAAGTCAAGTAAGACTCTAGGGCCCTTTATCACCCCTGCTTCAATCATGGTATTACATTCAGTTGTTCTGCTCTTTGTTTGAGTGCCTCCCCCGTTTACCATCTTTATCATCTGTTGACCCCTTTATTTGTAGAAGCGTTGTTACCCATCCTGTCTTCTTCCATATTTTATTTTATTTTTTCGTATTTGTGGGGATCTGTTATGGGGCCCTAGTCTAGAAAGCAAGCAAAGGATAACAAAAGAACAAATCAAACCAAAAAACCTTCATTTAACTACCCATATAGGGATGTAGTAGTCAAACAACAAAAGCCAAAACATGGTCAAAACCTGCATTAAAAATGATCCAAAGACCAGTAAACTGATCAGCGTCAGAATCATGGGAGCTCTACAACCCCCCAATAATCAATTCCCATCACTGAAACTTATTCTTTCATCACCCCATTGAATGACTTGAATGTCCACCCCTCTGCCACAACAACATTGACTTCAATTTATTAGCCTGAAAACCATGTATGCTTTCTGTTCGCTTCTTTGCCCTGCAGAATTTTTCTCCATTCCAGTGAGGGAGAGAATATGCACTAGTCACTTCTAGGGAGCCTTAATGATGAGACACAAACAGGTGACAAAGCGCAGTGCACACATCCTGGCAATATGCAAATAAAGACTCAAAACCTTGAGACAGTTTAGGATTCTCCTCCCTCTAGCTGACAGATCTATTGCCATAGAAATCAGTGTCACATCACCCTACCCAATATCCTCTTCCTCTGCTATTACCTCCACTAGCTCAATATCAGGAGCAAGAAGCAACTTCTTCACCCAACTCCGCACCTCTGGAGATGGAATAGACTGATTAAGCTTTACATGAAAGTCAGCCAAAATAATCCCTCTACTTGGGTGCTCTGGTATCCCTTAGACATTCCTCACCAACTATACTTTTCACCAGCTTGAGCAGATTCTTGTTAGGGCTATGAAATGTTTTATATAGACAATGATCTTAGCTTGGGCAACACTCAAGGGGTTGTAGCCATGTCCTACATTTTCATGCACCATTAGTCAACCATGACTCTTCAAAAGACCACAATTCATTGGGCAAGATACTAGACTAGAATAACCAGCAAAGGCCAAACACCAAACATCTAAAAAGTAAGATGAATCCTTCACAAATAAACTCTTCACACATGTGACTGCCCTTGCCTCGCCAAAACATGATAATGGATCTGTCCTGACATGAGGAAATTTATCTCAATTCATCAATTGACAATGGACATGTATCTATTTGATGTTCATTCTATGTTACACGAGGATGCATTTCCTGTCCCCAGGGGACTCGTCCCCATCCCCGAAACATTTCGGGGACAGTGGGAGGAAAAGGAAACGTCCCCCAACCATTCTAGGAGGCTTGTCCTCTGAAAGGACTTTGTTTAGCCCATTCCAATCTTCAATCTTTTTGCTTATGAAAGAAGAGAACGGGGAGAGATTAATGCCTTGGTTAGCAAGCAGGTCTGCCACCTTATTCTGCTCCTAGAAACAATGCATAAATGAATCAAATCAAACTTTCAAATTTTCGAATTCAAACACTTCCCTTTCTGAATCCCTTTGCAAATGATTTGGGAGTTGTCCTTGATCATCAATTTTTTTCCTTCGTCCAAATGGGCCAAAGATAGGTCACTAATAATAGCCTCCCACCCAGTTTCATTATTCATCCCTCTTAACAAAACTAAGTATCCTTATTTGATCATATTGCCTTTTGAGGTGTGCAGGACAAAACCAGTCCTGGGCTTGATTCAGGCTTCCTTGAGAAGCCCCATTAAAATTCAGTTTCCACTAGTCTTCCAAGGAAGGGGTCCACTTAGTCTCACATTCTTGTTTCTTACAAATAATTGTCACATTAACAGGGATCCCATCTTCCTACTTATTACTACCTTCCTAGCCTTCTTGAAGCCAGCAAACATTTCAGTAGGAATAATCTTCCATAAATTATTTATATCTAGTTCTTCTTGGATTTTAGTTTCCAACATCTCCTCCACTCCATGGTCCTAGCATACAGTACAGCTAGTCAAGTATGCTTTTGGTTCTCATGAACAGGAAATTCTGATTTCTTTATTGCCCCCTTGCATGTGATTGCCCTCTTTTTTAGAAACGGTTGGCTTCACAAAGTAATAGCATCCTTTCTTGCCTTTAGTTTGGACTACTTGTTTCATTATTACAAACCTCTGAAACAATGGTTTGCTTCTTCTTAAGATACTCCTATCTCTCTTGCAGTTTGATGTTCTCCACTAATCCATTGTTCTTGTCAACCTGATTCTCCAGGGAATATAAAATAGGAATGTGTAATATATAAACATACTAACTATACGATATCAACCAGTATTCTTGTAGATGTTTAAGTGGCTAGATATATGTTGCCCCTATTGCTGCTGAGAGAAAATTCCTCAAAATGTGACGAAATTAGGGCTGTGCCGAAATTTTGAGATTCCTATTGCTATTAAATTCCTATTTATAATGATCCTAATGGCACTTATGCCAGACATATTGCTAGAATATGCGGGAAAAACATTAATAACCAAGATCTAGTGTAGAATAGACACTCAAATTTATTTTGACAAACCATTCAAGAATCAAACTACTAGAATAAGGACAATTTCCAACAATGAGAGAAACAAGTAGAAGATTGCAAGAGAAGAAATGAGTCAGCACAATATACATTAAGCAAAAAGCTCACAATACACCAATTAAATGGAAGGTGAGTGGATACATAAATGGAAAAGAGAGGGGACAACTATGACCAATGAGAGATGTATCATGCAACTCCAACTACCTAAAAGTAAGTGAGATTTACATTCATAGAAAATGCCATCTACCCTCTTAAATCATCCACTTCTAACTTCTAAGGCAAACTAAACAAATGTGTAGGAAAACACATAATTTCCAACAAAAAAATCTACTCTAGCACCCCTTCTTGAAAAGATGGGTCCTGTCAAATGAAGCTTGATGCAGTACCCATGTACACAGAAATCCACCCAAGGAGAAGATGCCCGCTGCTCCCTGCCCCAAGAAAAGAGAGATAAGCCTCCCCTCCACCCTGCACACACACAAAGAGAGAGAGAGAGAGAGAGAAGACACCTCCAAAGTAGAGAGAGAAAGCCCCCTCAAGAAGTAGCCCCCTACAAAGCTTATGAATGAAGAAACTTGCTTTTGGTAAAGGGTTTGATGTAGATTTTGGCAATCTGCTTCGAATTTGAATAGTATTGGAGATCAATGGCATGAATAAGCTCCTAGATATAGTGCATAGTAATCTCTATGTGTATGACCTATCAATGTTGGATCAGGTTTTATGAAATCTGAAAATCACTCTGGTTATCATATAAAAATGACAGATGACTTTTTGAACTAGATATCAAACTTAGTGAGAATATGCCTATGACAAATGTCCCCCCGACCTTGATACTTGTCCTTAGTGGAAGATAGAGCAATAGCGTGTTGCTTCTTGCTTGAACAATGTATAGGACCTGAACAAAGTGAGAAGTTGTAGCTTGAAGTGGACTTGCAATCTTAGGAATCACCCTGACTGGTTTGTATTTGTATACCCAACTAAGTCAATATCAATACTTGTTGTATGATGAATCCCATAATTGTGAGTACCTTGTAATTAACAAAGAATTTGCTCGATTGCCCTCTAGTAACTCATGGGTCATTTGTATAAACCAAAACACCATGCCAACAAAATATGAAAAAAATCAGGTCGGGTATGAGTCAAGCAAATGAGGCTCCCAACAAGCTAGTGATAAAGTAGAATCAATCAACAGTGAAGAACATTGTGCCTCAAATTTGACTCTAGAAGGAAAGGGACTTGAAACAGGCCTGTAGTTAGCCATGTGGAATTGTGAGAGCAAATCAAGAGCATGCTTAGATTGAGCAATATAAATTCTGAAAGCAAACTAAGATATCTCAATTCTGAGCAAATAATGCAACAAACCCAAGTCAGTCAAAGAAAACTTGTCATAAAGGGTCGCCTTTCACTATTGCAATGGAGGTTGGACAATACATTGTAATTAGTAAGTCATCAACATACAAAACCAAGACTAGGAGAGAATCATTTTGCTGCAATATGTAGATGTTTGGATCAGAATGGCATCTAAAGAACTCGATTATGAGAAGGAAGAAATCTGACTTGGTGTACCAAGCCCAAGGAATCTGTTTTAGGCTATAGATAGGTTGTCAAAGTTTGATAACTATAGAAGAATCTTGTAGAAACCCTTGTAGTTGCTCCATATATATCTCTTCATCAAGGTCATCGTGAAGAAAAGAACTCTGAACATTAATTTGGTGAACCTCTTTAGCGGTCAATGTATTGTAACAATAACAAGTGAGCTGGATAGATTTCATCTTTGCAATTGGTGCAAAGCTCTCAGACAAGCCAATGTGAGGAACTTGTGAACTCCCCTTTATGACTAGTTGTTCCTTGAACTCATCAAGTAACCTATTTGCTGCAAATTTTGTCTAATATATCCACTTACATCAAACAAGCTTCATTCTTTTAGAAAGGGGGACTGAATCCCAAGTGGGGTTTCTAATCAAGGAATTGAATTGTATCTCGTTTCATTCCCTTAGGAATGCCAAATGCCTTCCAAAAAGGATCGGAAGTAGAGGTGATGAAAACACATGGATGTTCTACGAACTGTGATCTCATCCTCATAGTGTTTGAAGGATCCCCAATCCAATCACTTGTAGATTGTAAAGTCTATCTAGCTCAAAGTCGATCAGAAGCTAAAGAATTAGGAGAGTCCTCAATCTCAAAATGATGATTGGGAGGTGGATCCTCATCATTACTCTTTTTAGCCAAACAAAGGAAGACGAGTCCTTATCATCAAGAATTTGCCTAGGTGAAAATGAATCCTTAGAAATATTGTAATTAATCCCAAATGAATCCAATGTGAATGTAGATAGAGAAGTGTCAATAATGGAACTCAGAACTCTTCTCAAAGCGAATACTACTTTCAATGAGCAAGTGTGTGTGGTAGGGTGGAGAAGCCTATATTCCTTAAGTACCATTTGGATATCCGAGGAAGATGTAAGGTCGAGTCTACAAATCCATAGCCTTATGTTTTTTTGTAGAAATTTAGGCCCATGGTAGAGAACCAAAACTCTAGAGTGCTTAATTGTGGGGTTTTGATTGCACCAATCTTCAAAATGATGGCTCTTTTTCAAAGGCCTTATAAGGAACATGGATCTAGATATAACATGCATAGTTAATTTCATCCACCCAGTATGCGATTCAAGAGATCTAGAGTGAATTATATAGTTATTACTTCATTCAAGGATCCATTCTTATGCTCTAACACATTGTTTTGATAATGATTGATAGAACTATACATTACGAATCAATCCTCTCTAAAGAAAAAAAATTGTTCAAAATGATGGTTAATATACTTACCACCATTATCTTTGTGTAGAACCCTTATGGATTTCCTTGATTGTTTCTCCACAAGCGATTTGATGTCCTGAAAATACTCAAAGACCTTAGACTTTCTTCCAAGAAAATACACCCACATATGCTTGGAAAAGTAATCAATGAAGGTCAAGATACATTTGGCTCTACTATATGAAGGATTTGGAAATGAACTAGATAAATCACTATGAACTAACTCTAGAATCTATGTAGTCCTCCATGCTCCACTTTGACAAAAGTGCTCCGCAGGGTGCTTATCAAGGGTGCAGCCTTGTCAAACACTATTAGAGAAGCAAACATAAGGCATCCTTATAACCGTGCCTTGTGGGCCAAGCTACTGCAAATAGTGGTAGTTCAAACACCCAACTAGTCATGCCACAACTTCATCAAAGAGTGAGATATGTGATCAAAGGAGAATCAAGAATAAAGAAAGAGAAAGTATACAACCAAGACTACCATTGTAGGACTACCACTACAACTGTAGGATACCTGTGCATCTCTGATCTGAATTATGAATCAGATTACAATACCTGGTGTGATACCTGCGGTATTGTCAAGCTCAATATAAAAACCAGAAGACTAACAACAAAATTGCAAGCCAAAAAAAAAAAAGTGATCCATTCTATTTGAAATTGGAGTTTATACAAATATGACGGATCCCAAGGGTCACTAGAATAACCTGGAAATGAAATGAAGAGTCATCATAATGTTTATTACAAATAAACTTATTAAAACTACCAAAAATTTCAAAAAAACTATATAAAAATTTAGGCCTACTTGGAGAAGGCATAACTTTCTAGTCCTAGGTCCAATTTGCGAACCGTTTACTTCGTTGGAAAGATAATAAAAAATTGTAGACCCAAATTTGGGAAGTGAAACCGAGGTTAACCTTCCCCGGAGGAAATTGTCCCAGAAATGCCCCGAAGACCTTCAAAAATGCAGTTTACTGAGACATAGAAAATACTGAAAAATTAGATTTCAGTATTTCCCAATTCCTGATCAACTCATAAATAACCATTGTATCAAAAGTGAATTTAATCCATTTTCTTGGATCGATGTGAGTGATTTGGTAGACCGACAAAATATCTGGTTGACAATGAAGGCACATAAATAATGTCTTGAAATGTCCTATGAGCCATGTCAATAGACCCTCTTTCATACCTAGAGGTGAAGTGTCATCGCCCATTAGAATTTGCGGTAGGGAACAAGGCTCCAAAGATTTGAAGTCATCTCATGAAGAAGCCATGTGGTGAAAAGCACTAGAGTCAAGTATCCAAATGGAAGGTTGAGATAAAGTTGTTACAATGCCCCTGCCCTTTCCTTTCCCTTCTTGTTGTCCTTTGATTAATATAAGACCCTTTATTTAATGATTTTTTTACTAACTCATGAACACTAATGTTATTCTTTTTCAAGATGTGTGTCAAGTGAGAAATCTATTTCTTCACACATATATGCTTATCGTGATTGTGTCTTTTACAATAAGAACATTTGACCTTCTCTTTCTTAGGCTTGTCATCTTTTGATGAGTTTTTAGATATTGCTTTGGAAGCATTTTTTTTTTATCCTTTTTCCCTCTTATATCCTTGAATTTCTGTTCTTTTCCTTATTTCTCAACCCCTTTCGTTGTTTTGTGACTTAAGAGGATTTTAGAGTACCCATTTGAATGAGCTTTTCTTGCTTCTTGGTGAGAACGGTCGCGAAGTCATCAAGAGATGGCATGGTGAATTGAGTTCGAAGTGAACCCTTCAGGATTCTGGTGGACTTTTCTGTTAAGAAAAATAATTCCTTTTTAGCAATCTGATTAGCATCTGATAGAGGTCTTAACTGTTAGCAAATGAAATCAAACATTTTGCAAAACAATTTGCATGCCTATTTATTCTTCCCCTTTCACGTGTCTAGATAAAACTCATTTCTGTTGTTACTTATTCATGGGCTAATTTACATTCCAATCTTCTAATCCCTGCTTCTGGCCCCCACATTGCTGGCATCCCAACCCTTGTCCCCCATTTGATCATACTATTTGAAGATGCTAGCAAAAGATGCTCAAATATATAGAACAAGAATATTTTGATTTTGACAATGGGGCAAGTGCTATTTATGAGAAGATGGTTAAGAGGGCAAAGTTATGTATGGGCCTTGAAAAGAATTTTTCATGTTCCGACTTTCCTATACACTTGCACAGGGCTCCCAAATAGATATGAAAAGTTTGGTTCAAAACTTTCCATAAGATTAACACAAGTCTTGTTTAATATCATATATGTATGTAATATGGACATAATGCAAATATACCGATAAGAATATTAAATTTTGGTTTTGACAATGGGGCAGGTACTAGTTATGAAAACATGGTTAAAAGGGCAAAGGAATATAACGGGCCTTGAAAAGCATATTTAGTGTTCTTTCTGACTTCCCTATACACTTGAAAAGGGCTTCTAATTAGATCTCAAAAGTTTGGTTCAAAAACTTGTATTTGTGAAATGCAAATCTTGTGTAATAATATCATAACATTTTTATAATGTTAATATTTATAATGCAAATTTAGTTTAGTGTAAAATGCAAATTTACCTTAAGTGTGAATTGCAGAAGTTTCGGATGCTCTCGATACAGGAAAAGGCTAATTAAAATGAAGTATATGGAAAGTAATGAGCTCTCAAGATTTTATGCAATCACATGAAATAATTGAAACAAGATATTGAAATAGCTTTGGTAATAGACAAATATCTTTCTGTTTTTTATTTGTGCTATGTGTGTGATAGAATGAGTGTCCATAGTTTATATTTTGACTGTATTTTTGTTGATGCAGTGGGAGTACCATTGTTGCTCTTGGAGATCCAGAACCTCCACAATTCATATATGACGATGATGAATATAGTGATATGTTTGTATCAGGTAAGTGAAAAGTCATCGTATTATAACCCCATTGTACCACTTCCATTCCATGAGCAGTTTGTCCTGAAATAAAGTCTATAATTTTGCTGAAATAGAATCTTGGGGAAATAAAATTCTTCAGAATTATATAAACTAACTCTAAAGTCTAAGCTCTTCTAAGTTTTTTCTGATTCTCTTTTTTCAATGAATATAGAGTAAAAGAAAATCTCGGGCATAAATTGGTAAAACAAAGAGTGTGTGTGTATTCAATTGATTGGGGAAAAAATCAGGATAAGGTGTTTAGAAAACAAAATAGGAAAATTCCTATCCCGATCCAGTAACTGATCTTTTTATCAAAATTTTGTGATTTAATTATTAAAAAATCACAACTTTTGAAAATTGTGATATTTTCACCATTAAATTGCAATTTTTGGTTTAAAAAGTGGTTTGACCAATTTTCTGGAAATACTCACAAATCTAGAAATAAAAAATCACCTATCAGGGATGTAAAATAATTGTGATTGAATAAAGATTTTGCTTCTATGGAATTACTATCAATTGGGGAAGACTTTTGGATCTTTTATTGAAATCTACTCTTTGGCTGGTGCAGAAGCATATTTTCTTACCCGAAACGAAAATGAATGGTTCCAAGAAGTTGGTTCTGTTTAGCTTGCCAAGCTGTAGAGAAGGAAACAACACAACTGAAGCAGTTAGTGAGGCTTCCACAAGAGGACTGTATGCTGAGAATATGTTTGTGCTTTTCAGAAAATACTAATAAAATGTGTGCACTGTGGCAGAATTAAGCATGATAGTGATGCCATTTGTTGCAAAGATTTTTACTCCATTTAGTGAGTCTTCGCTCTTTTTTAGAATACAATCAAGCACAGATATCTGACATTGGCTCGCATGGGCAATGTGATATTGAGGTCATTATTATTTTGATGACAATATGTCTATTTTTGATAGTTATTATGTAAACTTTGGTGGCACACCTATAGTTCTACACTGGAATTTATGTTGTACTCTTTCAATCTGCAGATGTATTAATTTTCAAAATGTTTCATGATCAATAATTCCAGTGTCACGGATAGGCTTAAATATGAAATTTGAATTCACAAAAGGATAACATGGCCCGTTGAATTTTTTAATCCGTTTTGAATTCTGAATCTTAAAATCCTTAGTGGAACTTGAGAGGCTCATGGATCGAGACTTCTAGATTTATAAGAAGCATAAAAAAGCCTGGTAACTCAATGATTTTGTTTCTAAACAATAAATAGTTTATTTCTACAAGGCTTGTGTATGTTTAACATTTTCTCATCAATCTTTAACAAGGAGTGTCACGAATCTTATCAAGTTAGCAATTTATTTTTCAAAATGCAAGAACAAATGTAGTTCATTTCTGTCATTAATAGAAGTGGAAGTGCCTAGCTTTATTAGTCACCATTGTTGCCATATTGATCAAGGGTACATGGGGATGTATCCTTATTCTCAATTTTCCCGTCCCTATCCCTACCTGCAACTCAAGGACACACAAATGCTAGAGGACACCCCTTGGCCATCTGTAATGCCCTGTTTTATATCTAAAGGCTAGAGTGGAGCAAAATGAGTTAAAATTAATTATTTTTTTGATGAATAGGCCTTTCCATTATAGATATATAATTAAAAATACACTTCACAAAAAAAAGTTGGGAGATATAGAATCACCCCACGAGAGTCAAACAGTCTGAGCCCGAAAAGCTTAACAGAAACATAAAAACATGGGCCTAGCCTAGAAACAGCAACAGACCGCATTACGCAGCTAAGGCAATGCGTGCAAATGGCGAAGGATCAAGATCATCTATTTTACCCCATACGTCAACGAGGTCCAGATTAGGGTCTGAGAGGGACCATCCATCTTCATCTTTGTCTTCTTCATTCGAACCACTTGGAGGGAGAAATGGCCAGAGCTAACCACGGGAACCACTTGGAGGAAGTGGGCCAACTAGAATCTCCGCCAGCGTCTGGCTAGCCAGAGCCATCGGGAGCAGCGGGAGCCACATTATAAGTCGGTCATGCAAGGGTGGTGAAGTTGAGCGGCGTCGTTGAAATCTCTTCCCCCGCTAGAGGGGTGGTGAGGGGCCTGGGACTGCGGCGTTTGAGAGCGATGGGTGAAAGAGCTACGACCACACTGGCGACCGCGGGGCGAAGATCTGTCACCAGAAACAGAAACATCTGGTGGAACTGTGGCAACCATACATGGGGCATTTCCCCAATGAGAAAGTAACTCCTGCAAGTGAGCCACTTCAAGAGCCACTTTATTTGCTTGCACTTGAATCTGCATATGATATTATTACAAATACACGCTTTTACAAATACACGCTTTAGTGTACAGAGAAACATTTATATCAAGATAAATGTGAGTAAATAACACTGCATTTCTATCTTTCCAAAGATTGAAGACGATTTCCATTCTGAAAGCATGACATATCTACAAAAAATTGAAGGGGAGTCCGGGTGAATCTCCCAATAAAATCATATGCGAAGAGAAATGTTTTGGCTTGAAGGGCTGAAATAAGTCATTAATCGAAACCCAATAATGTTGGGCTCTTTTGCAATACCAGAAAATGTGAATGAAGGTTTCAGGTTGCCCACAAAGGGCACCGAGGGTTTGGCACACCCAAATGCCGAAGTCGAGAGCGCAAGGGCAAGCCTCGGAAAAGAATACACCAGGGGAAGTGAGCCACCTTGGGCTCAACAATGGCAGACCTGACCGCGAGAAACCTATGATGCCCAGTGCACTGAGAGGAATGCAAGTGCCATCTCTGGTTCAGGGTGGGACCATAGGCAGGTGAGGGACCAACAAATGGTAGCCCATCTTGGGCTTGTATTTACAAAATGAAGTATATGGAAACCATCGCCAGTCTTTCCGCCATGGCTTGACAGAATGGATGCCAAGCTTATGTAACATATTCAGAGGCAGTATAGAGACCACCGGGTCAAAAGTCTGTCGATCTGGGTGAGAGACGAAACTGAGCGTGCAAGTCTTCCCAAGAATGAAGGCTCATAGTAACACGAGAGAAGAGATCTCTTGGAGTGCGAATGCCATGTTTATGAAAATGCAGAGCACAAAGACCAGGAACTCTGGCTAATGGAAGTCCCTGCAACTGAATCAACGGAGACCACCAAATATTATACTGGTTAAAAGAGAGGCCATCACGAAAACTGGCCCATCCCAACGAAGCCAAAGTTTGAGAGCTTCCCATGCCTGCCATATGTTTTTGACCACAAAAGTACCTTGGATATGGATTGCTTCTCTCATAACTAGAAGGGTTTGAAAACCAATCCCCTTCCAGGTCAATTTGTGAACCGAATAACCAGAAGAAATACAATGTCTGAGAAGAATTTTCCAGGCTTCATTGCCAGAAATGACCTGAATGACCCATTTACCACACAAGGCCAAGTCTTCCTTCTGGGTAGAAAGAAAGCCAAGGCCTCCAGATTCCCTAGGAAGACAACAATATTCCCAGGCGATTGTGAAATCTGTGATGGTCAGCTCGAGAAACCCACTAAAAATCTCGCAGAAGCTTTTCAAGATTGTTGTATGAGGCTTTGGAGGGAGCCCAACATGAGGAATAATAGACATGAGTGGCTGCCAAAACTTTCGAACAGATCTGGAATTTACCAGCCAAAAAGAGTGGCATGGTAACCCAATATGCCAACTTTTTCTCTATCTGGGCCAGAACAATATTCCAGAGGTCAACAGGATAGCCTTAAAAAGCAAAAGGAATGCCCAGGAACTGAAAGATTTCTCCATGCTGTATCCACTTCCACCCATAATGCAGAATCTAGGGTGGAGCAGGAAGAAAAGATTGCCTGTAACACGGGGTTTTATGTCATTGAATAGCTGACCCAGAAGCTTGACAAAAGGTGTCAAGACATTGAAGAGTCGCCTGAACATTATCTTCGTCCTCAATTAACATGAGGAAGGAATCATCTACAAAATGGTCATTGACAAGTTGAAAAGGTGACTCGGGCAGGGAAATTCCCCTGACACGACCAACAAAAATAGTAGAGGCCAAAAGCTAGCCACAACCCTTGGTCGCAAGAACATATAGCGACGGGGCTAAAGGGCAGCCCTAGCGGATGGATTTGAAGAGACCAAAGGCAGAGCATTGTCGTCCATTAATGGTGATGCAAGCATAAGCATCCCTGAAGGGCATATGAATAGATTGAATAAATCTAGGCCCAAATCCAAGTGCTTTAAGCATCACAAGGATAAAAGGTCACTCAATGCGATCATAAGCTTTAGCAAAATCTATCTTGACAAAGATAGCATTTTGTTTGGAGCGGCAAACCCATTCCATACCTTCCCAGACAACAATAATGTTTTCGAGGATGAATCTTGACTTGATAAAGTCAGTCTGCCCAGGTTGAACAATGAGTGGAAGAATATGTCTGATCTTAAGAGCCAGGGCTTTAGCAATGATTTTGTAAGAAACATTGAGCAGAGTGATTGGTCGTCAATTGCTAAGTCACAACATTTGACGAATATCAACCATGAAGTTCGGATTTTGCTGAATTTTAAATTTTCTTTTAAAAATTTGATAAAGTTCGCCTTATGTTCGTATAGGAAAACAAACAATTTTTTCCATTAAACTAAACACTTAGAAATTGCTACTTTTCATATTTACTAACCATTTTTTATTTATAAGAAGCCATTTCCGAACCCTTAAACGCACATATCAGTCTTGCACTCTTGAGCGGAGGAAAAATCTAAAGGTTATTCGGCCATTTCCAAGCTGAAGATTGATTATGTCTGTCTGTGTTGTGTCGGAGTGAGAGAGAGATCTGCGGCAATTGTGTCCAGGCGACTCGAATGTAGACCTTGCATTGAGGAAGGCGGACTAAAGAGACAAATCTCTCTGCCTTTTGTTTCAACTACTTCGTTTCCAAGTCCTCCCACGTTGTGTCGTGACCAATCCTCCGCAACGATGACTTTGATTTGTTTTTATTTTGTTTTTGTAGGGTATGTTTTTTAATTTGACAGTTTAAAACTTTACCGTTTATAAATATTTTTTATTAAATTTATAAATAAAGAATCGGATAATATATTGATATATAAAAATTTTACAAAAAAAATTAAAAATATTATATATAATTTACAAAAAAATTATTTTATTTTAATTAGCAATGTTAACTATTTTGATAACTTATTGAATATATTACTTATATTTAAAAATAAATAAAATAATATAAGGCAAATTTAATTCGATTTTTTTTTTAAATTTACAATTGTCGAACTTCATTCGAATTTTATGGTTGTCGAACTCGAACTCGAATTCGAACCTTGTGACTTGGGCCAATTGTGTATATCCTTTGGATCCCCTGCCTTAGGCATAAACTTGATGTTTCCTTTGTTGATGAGTTATCCCAAGGGTTGGGCATGAAAAGCCTCAAGGTAGACCTTATGAAGGTCAGTACCGACACAAGGCCAAAAAGCTATGTAAAATTCACAAGGAAAAGCATCACAACTAGGAGCCTTATCATCGGCCATAAAAGAAACTACTTCTTGAAGGTCTTCGAGGGATAGTATTTGATCACAAAAAACCTTTTGAGTATCTAAGAGCCGAGAAGGAACAACCACAAGGCAGTCCTTCAAGGCTTGGTCTATGGCAGGGGAATTTTCCTGCTCTCATAATGTCTGACAAAGGCTTGAAGAATATCCAGCAGCTCTGAGAGCACCGTCTAGCCATCCTTGATGTGTTTGATACCAAGAGAAGAATGGCGAGCCCTAAGAGCAAGAAAGAACTCCTTAGAGGCCCGATCTCCCACCTTGAGCCAGTGCAGTCTGGCCTAAATCTAAGCTCCTCTAGCAACATGATGATCTGCAACCTGTTTCTAATGGCAGAGTTGAGCAACCCTAACCTGCAAATCAGGGCAGAAGGGATAAAAAGCCAAAGCTTCAGTGGCAACACACAGATCTTTGCTGTTTGCGTCATAAGATTGTTGGCGGTACATGACCAATTGTTTGCCATAAATGTGGAAAAACCGCGCAGTGCGAGTGATGGCATCATTCCACCAAGAAATTCAGCCAGTTGATTGAGTGGGCCTAGGCTCAAGGTTCCAAACCCGTTGAATGTGGGCCATAGTAGGTTGGTGATGAAGCAATGACGTGTTAAAAAAAAAAGTGTTTTAGAGGGACGCATATGAGTTGTTTGTCATTCAATATTGAACTTGATGGGGTAGTGGTCTAACAAAGTAACCTCTACAAGAGGCATGACAGGTAACTCTTGATTTTCGTAGAAGGCAAAAAGAAGAAGTTTGAGTTAAGATCATGGAATGATCCAACCTTTTGAAAAGTCTGTCGGAACCAGCTCGGAAGTTGCACCAAGTATGCCAGGTACGATGAGGGTGACGACGATTGACATTGGGGTCAAAAAGACCCAATTTATTTTGCATGTAAAATCAGGCTTCACGTTCTCCATTTGTCCAATAAAAAGGAAAAATGTCTTCTTTATCAAATGTGACATCTACCATATTGAAGTCCCCACACATAACCTAGGTTGCAGGTGACAAAGAACCAACAACCCAACGCCATAATTGAGATCTTTCCACAACATCAATGGGAGCATAAACATTAATAATCCCAAAAGAATGATTGTTGACTGACAGAAGGACCCAAACTACTCTCTACATGGGATTAGACCCATGATCAATAGTAGAAGAATGCCAACGAGGAGAAATGAGAGTAACAACTCTACCAGCTTCGTGTTGAGAAGCAAAAACAAGGCTATCTGGGCAGATAACATGACAAGCAGTAGAAAACATGAAAGCAACAATTTTAACTTTTTGGAGGCAGAAAACATCGAGGTCGGGAAAACGTTGATGAGTATTTGATGCAAGAGCATCTTGGGTCCTTGGTAATCTTGCATCATCCAAAAACAATCGGTGTTTTGGTGGACTCTTGTTACCAGTTTTTATGTTTGTTGTTGTTCTTGGTCACCGGTTGGGTGATTGTTGGCTCGGTGAAGTTCTGTGGATCTTCGGAAGGTGCAATCATGATATGTTGTTCATGGGGTCATTAGGAAGCTTGTCCAATGATAGCAACTCGTTTGGAGTTACCATGCTCGAGTTATGTTAAATTTTGTGACTGGATATATGAAGGAGTTTCTGGTTCCAAACAATTTTTTGAGATTTGGTGAGCGGTCAATCTGTAGAGATGTTGGACAAGAGTGGTCAAAAGGGTTTGTTCCTTATTGTTCCTAGATGCTATGACTATGATAGCGCTTCTTTTCGTGGAGTAGTTTGTGAGATACTGTTGATTTTCTATCAGTTGTTGTTTTTCATGACACTATTCTTGGAGCTAATCAGTTCATTGATCGAGGTTGCAGTCGTTGTTTAGATCATTGGTGATGAATGACATCATTTCCTATGTGGATCTATGTGTGGCCGACTTGATTTGTTGGATAGGTCCTCGAGAAACGAATTAAATGTTGTATTTAATTTGGGTTAAGGTCGACTGGGTCTAACACGTTTCGTGGGATATGTAAACTTGGTTGAGGCCGACCTATTTGTATTTGTGTATAAATTTAGTGTTTGTGATCATTTGGTGGTGGGGGGGGGGGGAATAAAAAGAAAGAAGTCTGGAGAAAGGCTGGATAGAAGAGAAGTTGCTAGAGGATTGCTCTGAGACTTAGGAAGATCTGGAATAGATCTGAGTTGGGTTTTGTTGTTAGGTTTTTTTTTGTACTTGGCATAAATCGGGAATGCCTTACAACCCGACATCTATGGAGAAATTTTGATTAATAAAACTTTTTGTTTGGTTGCAATTCATGTTGTTGATTGTATCTTGTTGATTTCCGTTGTGTTGATAACTGCTACAAGGATTTGACATCTCGTTTGGGGATTCTCCATCCTTGACTGCATCAGTATCCCTAACGGAATATTTTCTAGTGAGGTCTGTGAGACCCCACATTCCATGAGATGTAATTCATGGATCAACTGCCTGCATATCATCCTCGTCCCCAAGAAATGAGAAACTATTGTGCAGGAAATCTGAATCTCTCTTGAAACTAGGGTAGGGATCCCTTGGAACCACCCGTTGTTTCTCAGGACCTCCATAATTAACATTAGCTCGCCCATAAGGGCTACCAGATCATCATAGAGAAGATGGTCGAACAGAAACCACTGACGTGACTTGAGGAGTGCGAACCCACCCAGGGCGAGAAACACTCTCAGCTGAAACATTCCCCTGCTAGTTAGGGTTTAAAACAAAAACAACAACCGACTGGTTTGGTGGTGGCTTCGGCTGAGCTGTGTCTTGAATTGGTTGTTGAGGATCAATTCGTTGGACTTCTTCTGAGCAAAAGCCAAGGTGTGTTTACCCTTGCAAACCACCGTAGTCCAATCTGTTGGTACCCTAATTTTTGAGAATTTAGAAGTCCCAATCCATTATCAAGAAAGCAAGTTTCTCCATACTAAAAAAATCAAAGGAAGGAAGCTTTATGACACAAATAAATAGAACTAACTAATCGAAGCCTTTAGAAAATGCTGGAATTTCGACCTACTACAAAGATGATGCCGACAGAGGATGAAGATGGTCGAATTTTAAAAATATAAAAATGACCTAGTTCCGGAAATAAAATTTCCTATCTCTAGAAAAAATATTAGATTTTCACGAGGTGTTTTGGATTTTCGGCCAAAGTCAAATCCAAAATTTAGGTAGTTATTTTTTAGTTAGTTTATTATTTTTTCAAAATAATTTGTATTAAGAGTTATGTCTTTTCACCCTAAAGAGGTGTGAAAGCCATTCACACACACACACACACATATATACATAGTGTAAAGAGACAAGAATAAAATACATATTTTAATAGGATAGAATTTGATCACAACTACAACATGGACTCTGATGTACTATTTTTTCAACATTAATAAAGATAAGTGTTCTTCTTTTTATTTGTGGTTATAAGTTATATATTTTCAATTAGTCTTTTGGATATTCTATTTTATAGAGTGTTTCATTGTGTTAAATTCCCTGAGTATCATAATTCAAAATTAATATATATAGTTTAAATATCAATTGAAAGATTTGTGTATCTTCTTTTGTTTTTATCGATCTCTTAATTTGAGTTCAATTCGATAACATTAGCTATATAGATTGATTTGAATTATAAGTCAAGTGGAAGCCTGTAAAGTGATAGTCTTGCTTTATTAAAAGCAAGTTTTTAAAACTATCTTTGATTGTACGTAGGATTGAGAATTTTCCGACTCTATAGCCCAAGTATTTAGAAGGTACTGATCTAATCATTATTTGGAAATTGTCATTTGGTTCATACTTTGTAGTTTGTAGATTATTTAATCATTATTTCAAAAGCATTACTTTTCAGTCCTTAGTATAATCCATTTTAGTCAAGCTTTATAGAGTAGAGATTATCAGGAGATTTTTTGCTTTCCTCCAAGGATCATTCACTACCTTTGGAGAAACTTTGTTTTGTGTACGCAGTGGTGGGACATAGTGAATTTGATTGTTCAAGGTTAATTTAGGCCTACCAGCCTTGCCTTGATTAAGCCAAAATTGCATAGGTATCAAGTGGTGCATCACCATTATACCTGTCAATTGGCCAAAAGCGAATCCATCATTTTTGGGCACCAACAAATTGGCGACTTTGTTGTGGAGTTGTCTATGAAAGAAAATTTTGAAGATTACCTAGAAGCTCTAGTGATATAATTAGGACTCCATTGGAGATAAGAAATCAGAAGACAGTAAGTTTTTTTTCCTTCTGGCAAGAAGTTGGCGACTCTATTTAACAAAACAATTCAGTCAGTGACTCTACTGAGGGAGAAAACCTAGAAGGAGATAAGTAAATTTTTCTTCTTTAAAGAGGTGGCAACTCTATTGAAAATAACCTAATGTATAAAGAAAGAAGTTACTACAAATTCAGATATTCATAATGTACCAGAATACATGTTCACATAAAGTATCAAGCTTTTGTGACCCAAGACCAAAATTTATTATTGAAGTATATAGACCATTGAGTTTTGATAACATCCATGGTGGTCAAAAAGATTTTCCTCTTAAACTAAACAAATATGTTCCAAAATTTTGTGGAGATGGATCAAAATCACCAATGGAGCATTTGCAGACATTTTATAAAAAAAATTTAGATTGTCATATCTATGCAGAAGATGTGATTATGAAACTATTTGTAAGATCATTGACAGATCATGCAGGTTTGCTTTTTAGTATGACACCTGAACAAAGTATCTCATCATGGAGAGAGTTTGAGCAATGGTTTCTTCATACGTTTCATGATGCAAGTGAAGATGACATGCATTATGAACAAGACGAGATTCAGGATCACAATATGGAAGAGGACTCTTACATGTCTCCTTAGGATGCATTTTTTAGCTTGGAGAGATTTGAAGGGGAGTCTTATGCACATTTGCTGATAAGAACGGTGAAAATTCTTTGAGAAACACCTTCAAACATTATGCCTTCACAAAAAGAAATCATGAGAAAGGTAAAAAAATTGGGAATCACATCAGATGATCCTTCTATAAAGCTCCTTGCGCATATATTAGAAGAATATGATAAAAACAGAAAAGGGGAGGCTTATGCTCAGATTGAACAAGGCCTTGTGCTTGAAGATTATCTTGGTGAGGAAGATGAGTGCATTAGTCATAGAGAAGATAAAGAAGCATCCATTCTTGAGAACCATAATAATACTTGTGATGACATGGAGGAGAAAAATTCAGATCAGATTGAAGAAGAATATGTACGAAGTGAGATTTGCATGGAAATAGGTATCAATGACCATGATGGTGAGGAAGAAGATCTTCTCGGTATAGAAGAAATATCATATTTACTAGACGTGGAATATCAAAAATATGTTAAGAAGAGTGGTCAATTTTTTTTTCTCAATGCACCATGATAAGCAAGTTGATGGATCAATACATACTCAGGGGGTACTAGATGAAGAAGATGACAAATTTCAGGAATCAAATAATGGAGATGAAATAGAGCAGCATACAACATATGGACACGAAGAATTTTCATATGAAATCTCTCATGGAGATATGCCCGAGTTCTCTATATCCTTGAATCCATTATTTAAAGAATATTTTCTATGCAATCAAGTCCATCAACATCATGATAAAGACAGTGGGCCTAGTGATCATTTTGAAGATGATGAAACTCAAAATATGTATGG
>MU225041.1:958314-990716 GCA_018584345.1 Thuja plicata | reverse complement strand
ATTGTCATTTGGTTCATACTTTGTAGTTTGTAGATTATTTAATCATTATTTCAAAAGCATTACTTTTCAGTCCTTAGTATAATCCATTTTAGTCAAGCTTTATAGAGTAGAGATTATCAAGAGATTTTTTGCTTTCCTCCAAGGATCATTCACCACCTTTGGAGAAACTTTGTTTTGTGTACGCAGTGGTGGCACATAGTGAATTTGATTGTTCAAGGTTAATTTAAGCCTACCAGCCTTGCCTTGATTAAGCCAAAATTGCAAAGGTATCAAGTGGTGCATCACCATTATACCTATCAGTTGGCCAAAAGCGAATACATCATTTTTGGGCACCAACAATTAATTGGTATTTTATTTTATTTATCAATTACATTTGTGTAAGTTATGTCATGGTGTTATTTGATGTATTGTCAATTAAGAAATGATCGAGTTTTTTAAAATCATCTTTGATTGTACGTAGGACTGGATTTCTTGACTCTATAACCCATATTTTAAGTAGGCACTGATCTT
This sequence comes from Thuja plicata, assembly GCA_018584345.1. NCBI lineage: Eukaryota > Viridiplantae > Streptophyta > Pinopsida > Cupressales > Cupressaceae > Thuja > Thuja plicata. The sequence goes on along the minus strand of MU225041.1, from coordinate 990,206 downwards.
GTTATCTGGATATTATCTTTTGATTCATATTTTGTAGCTTTGTTGATAATTTAATCAATTTTTAAAGTGTTATTAAATTAGGGTTTTTTAGGGATAATTCAATTTAGTTTAAATTTTATATATTAAATAGCACAGAGAGATTGTATTGTTGCCTCCAAGGATGGTTTACCACCTTGGAAGAAGATTTGATTGTCTGTGTATGCAGTTAGGCATCATAGAAGATTATTTAGATTGAAGTGTAATCAGGCCTACCAGCCTTGGCCTAATGAAGCCAGAATTACAGAGGTACTAGTGTGTACCTGTCAGTTGGCCAAATCCGATCCTTCATTTTTGGGCACCAACACAACCTTCATCTGTTTTAGCATCCTCAAAGGAACGAGGGGGAGTTGTTTTCTTTGGTGGGGATTCCGTTCGAGGAATGACCAAAGGACAATCCTTAATCTTATGCTCAAAGTATTGACAACGATAGCAGGTGTTGGTTAAATTCAAATAAAGCACTTGCTAAGAGAAGCATTGACCACCCACCTGAATATCAATGGTCTCCTTAAGATCATGCGATAAATCAACTTCAGCATAGACCCTTTTTTAGGGACGGGCATCAAAGAAACGACTTGGTTCCATGCAAACCACCCTGCCAAGGGTTTGAGTAATAGTTTGCAAGAACTACCAGCAAGGCAAGGGAAGACCCGAGAACTCTATCCGGACGGGGACCTTAAGCTTTTTTTCATTTGAGACGGTAAAGTCTCGTGATCATGGCTGGAAAATAAACATAAAATTAATTATTTAATATTATTATCAAAAAATTAAATTAAGGTAATATTATTAACGATTAACTGACTCTAAGCTAAAATTAATTAAAGTCACTTTAAAATCATAACTATAAGGGAACTTATTGGAAGGGGAAAATAATAATATAGGAGATTTTGGGGATTGATGAAAGGGATTATTTTAGATTTGATAGTTTATTATTATTAATTTGAGAGTTTTCTCAAATGTTGTCTTGAGAAGGAAACTTGAAAGGTAATTTTCGGTAGTGAGAGATCTGCCCTAGGTATAGGAAGAATCATCCAGATTCTTCAATTGAGCTTATAATGGGGATAGCAGAGACTTGGGAGTTGGAGATTAACTTATGAAGTAGGTCACTTTGTAGTTGTTGTGAATATCAATACTGGCATTTCAATGGTGTCGTATAAATAATCTCTTCCATATGTGCTCCAGGCTTTGCCATGAAATTTGTATACTTGTAAATAAATAATGTTATGCATTAGATATTTGGTGGAGATTAAAGTTACAAATTGAAAATATTTGGATCAGTGTTCCCTAACTTACCATGAGTCAGGCGAGTCACCCAAATCAGCGAGCCGAGCCATTCTCAGCGGGTCAAAATGACCCTGACCCGCGACTCACAGAGTCAGACCCTTTGACTTGTGTGACTCGCCAAGTCAGCGAGTCAGGGGCTAACTCGCCGAGTTCGAGGGTCATCACTCTGTTGACGACAACCACTAAAGAAAACAAAAAAAAACATAGTTTTTTAACATTTTTTTTCATTTATCTCTTGCCTCCAACCCTAAAACGTGTCTTGTTTCATTGTTATGAGAAGAAGAGAGGAAAAGTGAAAGAGAGAAAAATAAAAGGCCATAGATTTGCAACCAACAAGAAAAAAGAGCTAAAAAAATTCTACAAATCACATTGGGGCAGCACTATACTTGCATTGAGAGTGTTAAGGAGTCCATAGTAGTTATTACAAAGACTTCTCAACTCATTTGAAAGAGGTAAGAGTTAAATTTTATAAATTTTGTTATTTTTTGTATGTTTATAGATTTTTTTATTTTGTTGTTCATTTTTTAAAGTTTAACTTTCTAAATCTTGAATGTTTTCTATTCAAATATAAATTGCATACTTCAATAAGAGAAGTAGAACATGAGCAAACCCTAGACTTTTTTTTAGAAAAAATTGTAAACATGTATTTACAATTTTTTCTAAAAAAAATAAGGTTTGTTGAATTTTCTAAATTCTTCCTTTCAGATTTGAAAATTTTCAAGAAAAAAACACAATTCACAAATGTAGAGATTGTTTTTTTTTTTTCTATTAGTTTATAACTTTATAAAATACAATGCACAAATGGTAATTTGTTTATAAAATTGTCTTATTGCAACAACCTTCATGTTTTGGAAACAATAAATTTTCCTAATGGCTTCTCCTAATCCTTAACCTAAGCCTAAGAGATATGGTCAAAAGGATGAGGCTTGGAAATATAGTGAAGAGTTTTATGGGAGAATAAGAAATAAAATAAAATGTATGTTTTGTAAAGAAATTAATCATGGTAGCATAAATAGATTTAAATATCATATTGTTGGCATACGTGGTCATGATACTGAGCCATATAAATTAACAACTGTCGAGGTAGTTCATTTATGTTATGTCCAATTAGAAACATTTGAACAAGAAAATGAAAATAAGAAGAGACAATTGGATGAGTTGAATGTTATTGGTTCCCATTAATTCGCATTCACATATGTAGGTTGTGTTGGAGAGAATTATTTTATGCCTCCCTTTCGTCCTAGTGCTTCTGCTAGTGCTAGTGCTAGTGCTTCTACTTTTGCTCCTCCTAGTGGCATTGTTACCTTTGGTCCTAGAGTCCAGAGATCTAGGTCGAACAATTATTTTATGCCACACTACTTATAGTGCACAACCCTCGCTCGAGAGCATAGCTTGGAACAAGGAGGTCCATGATGCTACAAGAAAATAAATTTGCAAGTTTTAGCTAGGTAATTCTTTTTTATTTGATTGCTTTAAAATTAAATTTTAAAATTTATAGTTTGAAGTTGAACTTTGTTTTGTCTAATGATTAATTGCAATTAATTGTTACAATTTTTCACACATATTTATTTAATCTATATGTGACAGGTCTCCTTACTGGAAAGGCATGATAGATGTCGTAAACATTTGTGGGACGGGGTTTAAAGCCCCTACTAATGCTGAGTAAAGTGGCCCCCTCTTGTTAAAAATAATAGATGATATGAAAATTGAGCTAGAGGACCACCGAGAGTCTTGGAACAAAAAGGGTTGCACCATCATGACAGATAAGAGGAATGCGACACTCCTAAATTTCCTTGTTTCCTGTGGAGGTGATTGATCGTTCTACTTCCCTAAATGTTGTGAATAATTTAAATTTTGATTTGTTAATTGATCAATGATCATTGATAATTATTTTGCTTTATTTTCAGGATCCACCATGTTTTTTAATTTCATTAATGCTTCCTCACATGTGAAAAATGTCGCATACTTATGTGAGGCTATTGAGAAAAAAAATGTGGTGCAAGTGGCGATGGATAATGCAACACGTTATGTTGTTGCAGGTGAACTTTTAAGTTTTGATGGAGAGACACTCGAAAATTTATTAAATTTTTTTATCACATCTAATTAATTTAAAATTGTTGTAGGTAAATTTTTTATGGAGAGGCACCCAAAATGTTTTTGGTCTCCATGTGGAGCCCATTGCCTTGACCTCATGTTGGAGGATATTGGCAAGCTTTAATGGGTAAAAGAATGCAAATTTATCTACAATCATGCACTAGTCCTTAGCATTATGAGACAATACACGAGGCAAAAGGAGTTGGCTCGTCTTGGTATCACGGGATTCACCTCAAATTTTATCACACTAAATTCCTTGATGAAATCAAAGGCAACTTTGAGACGCATGTTTGTTGACGAGGAGTGGACTTCCTCATCCTATGCTACCACCATTGTAGGGATGGATGTGGCAGATTGCATTTTTGATGAGGTAGGTTTTTGAACCCCTTGTGCAAAGATCGTGTAGGTAAATTTATTACATTTTAATACTTAGTATTTACTTTTTATAATTTTATGTGCATATTTTTTTGTTTGTAACTTTGCAATGTTTCTTATTTTCATGCACACTTGTGACTTAACTATTTTTGTTGAACAATATTTGCAGGTCACTTAGTCCCAGGGAGTTCTCCTACGAGTTGTTGATGGGGAGAAGCCCTCTGAGCTACATATACGAGGGCATGGATATGACCAAGGAGGTCATTAGATCTATATATTGAGAAATTGAGGATAAGTATGGCCCCATTTGGGAGATAATTGATAATAATAATAAAAAATCACATAACCAGCTTCACAAGCCCATCCACGCAACAACTTATTTCTTCAATTCAACATTGCATTCCTGCAATGATTTCAAAGCGGATGAGGAGGTTCTTAGTGACCTATATAGAGTGGTACAAAAGATGTCTACCGATACCACAAATACACTACTCGAGATGGACACATTTGATACAACAAGGTGATTTTTGCAAGCAAAATGATCAAAGATGCTCAGACAAAATTGCAGCCAAGTATAAATATATGTTAATATTCTTAAGTTTATGCACTTTGATTTTATAATCTAGCCTTAAAGTTGGAAATGAGACTGAATCTTTTTTCTTTTCCTTATTTCAAATAGATGGTGGCAACATTTTGGGCCTACAACCACACACCTTTAAAAAACTGTCATCCGCATATTGAGTCATCCATGAAGCGCTTCAAGATGTGAGCACAACTGAATTATGTTCAAGCACATCCACTCGAAGAGGCGTAATAGATTATTTGTGGAGAGGTTGAATGGCCTAGTCTTTGTTCATTACAACCTTCGTCTTAGAACCAGACAATTTTTTGACAGTGACACCTCTCTGATCATGCTAGAGGAGACCGGTCCAAAGTTCAAGTGGGTCATTGAGTCTACCGATCCTGTCTTCACTGATTAGGATCTTGAGTGGGTTGACCAAGTAGATAGAGAGGTTGAGGTTGTGGCCATGACAGAGGATATAGCATGATAAAGCAGAGCTAATGTTGATCAAAGTGGCACCTCACAGGCATAGACTATGGCTACTCAGTCATCCAATACCTACCTTAGACACATTTGTGGGAGAGATACAGACTACTTGGAGGTTGAGGCTAAGTCAGAGCTAGAGCCATAGACTTGCTTTTATTTACACATGTTTGGGAACATTAGATGTCACATATTTCATGGATTTTATATACATTTGATAATATTTATAATTCTATATATCTATGTTTGTTATTTCCTTCAACTACAATTTACATTTATACTTATGTGATGGATGTATGTTTATGTATGTGATCAAATTAGCTTCTATTTGATGATGTTATAGTGTCTTTAATCTTTATTCAATACTGGGTGCATGGAACAAGTTTTAAATCGTTAAAAATCTCTAAATTTCAAGTGTTTTTTTCATTTTGTTAAGTCATTCTCGCCAAGTCAGAGCGTAGTCCAAGTCTACGAACTTTGATTTGGATAATATGGTATAGTCCTCGTAAAATAATTGAGAATGGAGATTTCTTATTGGCGGAAGTCGCTACAGAAATATGTTGGCATTCATATTTTGGTCAGGTTTGAATATCAATTCTCTGTGCAGATTTATGAGATCGTTCTAATGATATGGAGATTTCCAACAACTAATAAATATTTTTTGGTGATCAAATAATACTTTCGAAGCTTTGTTCTTCTTCTTTACGAAAGTCACAAACATAACGGAGGAGGTGTAAATTCATTCCACATTTTGAGCAATTTTTGTTGGAGATCTGAATGTGTTCCTAAAGTGGAAGCCATAATAATTATATTATTTATGGAATACAATATTTTTGTGGTTGTTGAGAATGAACATTTTGTTGAAGACCTTTCTGAAAGCATCGATTGTCTTATTCTGAAGATAGCGACAATTGTTTAGTTGATTCTATTTATGAAATGAAGATAAAGTTGGCCAACTGATTTACGTCACTAGAGAATATTATGAATGATTGGGAATTGTCCACGGTAACGAAATATGTGGTATGAAATTTACAAAGAGTGGATTGAATGTTTCATTTTGAATCAGGAGGAGATGATTTCACAATAGCTAGTAGAATATTTATTCATTTCCAGTCAACAACATTACAATCTTAATATATTATATGGTCTTCAACGTTAAAAGGGTTGGAATGAACTACAGTTAACTTGTGACAACTCAAGTATTGAGTTATTTCTTTAATTACAACATCAACACGTTGGAGTATTGGAATGTTCTAGAATGGATAACAAATATGTTTCTCCATGTTTTGAGTGTTGTCATTGTATTATGTACCAACATCTGGCAATGTTTCTTAGTTATCAGTGCAAATGTGGAGATTAGAATTTCCAGCGAGATGGGTATCCAACATCTCACTAGTTTGCAAATAAAGGAAGATACAATAATAAGGGCACAATGCTTTATTTCTATCTTGTACACAACATATCATCTCATTGTTATATTCTTAGTCACTAGTAATATTGAAGTGGGTCATATCTCAAAATTGTTCTTGATAATTCGGACAATTATTGTTAGAGTAAAAAGGTATTTTTACTTATTAAATTAAATTATTATTGATTTCGTTATTAAGTCACTTTTTATCTCTAGTTCACTTAAGTTAAACTTTAGGCATATAATAATTAATTTTATTATTAATTATTATCATGCAACCTAGGTTTCTCCACCTTCTGGTGTTCGATCTCCTTTATAAGGATTGATCTCTTTGTAATTATTAATTCTTTTGTAATTCCCTCTATTCTCTCTCTGAATGAATATTTCATCTTTCAGATCATTATGAGTTGTGTCTCGATTCTTTGCTATTGTGACATGTATTTTGCATATAATAGATCTTGGTGATTGAATTCTTCGAATTCTAACATAGTATCAGAGTCTTGTTGTTGTTGCCCGTTCTTGAGTTTTTTGAAGATTTTTTAGCTCACCGAGGGTTTTAAGTTTTCAGAGGTTTTTATGTGGATCTGGAGGGGAGCTATTTTTTTAAGTACTTTGGGCACAAACCGACCTCACAGTTGTGCTAAAAACACCCAAAAACCCCTATTTTCATATAAGGCGCGTCTAATTTGGACACAGTTGAAATCTGGGTCATCTTTTTTGCATGCACGATCTTGACATGTTTTTTGAGGCAAAAAATGTCTCAATTTTCGTGCTACATCAATTTTTGTGCCACCTTGAAATTCACTCCACCGTACCAGAAAAAAATTATTTTTAAGTTTTTAAATTTTTTTTGGTTTTTTGGTACCTGCGCCAATTTTGGACAAAATTTTGGCAGTTTCGCCAGATTTAGCAGCATCGCCAAATTTAGTGGAGCTCTGCCATATTTAGTTGAGATCACTTGGAGTTCTTCTTGTTCTAGAGCCCTCTTCGGTTTTGTGCTCGTATCTTGAGCAAACAGATTTATTTTTTGTCAAACGAGATATCGTTGAAAAACTAGTTCCGAACCTGATCTGATTTTCCAGGTTTGGTTTTCTGATTTTGTCGTCTTGCGAGATTTTTTGTCAGTCAAATTCAGGGTTCCATTTTGTATTCCAGTCGCCATATCTTGCTCCTTCGGACTCTATTTTTTGACTTTTGCATGTCATTGGAAATTTGGTTCCGTTCTCTTTCTTTTTGTATGGATCTCATCGCCAGAATCTTCTCCAGGTATATTTTATTCAGGTTTTTGCTTTTTTGGCAATCTGGTAGATATCTTGGATATTTCAGGTCTTGGGATCGTTTTCCTTGCATGAACTTTGTAGACATCTATTTCTGTAGTATTTCATTTTTACAAACGCACTAAGATAAAGTGTCATTATGCATGCTTGAGATCTCGCACATTTTGTGTGTGATTGTACTCGCACTATATTATAAAGTGTCATAAGGGGGGTTTGGTGTACCTTTGTCAAGTGAGTGTTCCCTCCACGACATTAGTCTCATGTGTGTCAAGCAACTGATCATCTTCGACATCATCCTTTATTTGTGCTTGTACGTTCTTCATCATATAGTTATTCTTGGCAATCTGACTCAGTGTATCTGTCATGCCTCTCCATGATCAGCATTATGAGGGGTATTTCTTGTTGGTTCTATATGCTTTCTTAGTTCGATAGAGTGATTCTATGTATTCAGCATTTGTTCCTATATCCTAAGCGGATGCAGTGGTTGGGTACCTATGCATTTTGGTGAGATGGATCATTTACCATATGGACACTCTTCTTTCATTCATATTTTGGAGGCTTCAGAATTTGGTGTTTTTTGTCATTTGTATCTTCGAGTTTCAATGTTTGTCTTGTTTTTCATCATGACTCGAGTAGTGTCATTTGAGGGCACTCATACAGATTATAGTCTTCTCTACCTGATCAGATTCTATTTCAGTGGAGGTTCCAGCAATTATTCTTTGATAGTGTTTGCAGCTTCATGCTTCAGTGGTGGTCCACATGTTCTTTTGATCAGCTCTTCAGACTTTGGTGTTTCTATCATCTGTATCTTTGAGTTCTGATGTTTTCCTTGTTTGTCATCCTGATTCGAGCAGTGTCATTTTAGGGCACTCATGTAGATTACAATCTTCTCTACCTGATCTTTGTTCCTATTTTCTAGGACATTTTCTAGTTTGGAGGCTTCTTTAGTCCTTCACTAGGCTTCATCTCATTTTGGAGTAATTTTTTCCCATGTGGTTTTCTCTATTTCTCATCTTTATAGAGATTTTTTGTACTTGGGTACCTGATCAGGCCTTGTTGTCAGGACCCGTTTCCCTGTTTTCTGTAGTTGTTTCTAGGTTTTTAGCTTCTCCCTAAGTTTATCTTAAGGGGGGTGTTAAAGTAAAAAGGTATTTTCATTTATTAATTAAATCATTATTGATTTAATTATTATGACACTTTTTATCTCTAGTTCACTTAAGCTAAACTTAAGGCATATAATAATTAATTCCATTATTAATTATGATCATGCAACCTAGGTTTCTTCACCTTCTGGTGTTCGATCTCCTTTATAAGGATTGATCTCTTTGTAATTATTAATTCTTTTGTAAGTCTCTTTATTCTCTCTTTGGATGAATATTTCATCTTTCGGATCATTATGAGTTGTGTCTTCATTCTTTGCTTTTGTGACAAGTATTTTGCATATAGTGGATCTTGGTGATTGAATTCTTCGAATTCTAACAATTATTTCATTTAATACTACTATTATGTTTTTTATAATAAAATAAGTCAAAAAACAAGGGGATTGATCCCTTACACAAACCGAGCCCAACAACAGATTAACAGGCCATCAAAGTACATAGGCGGTACAACAAGTGTTGATTAGGATTACAAAAATAGCCTAACACAAAGCACAAAGGTTTTATCCCAAAAAGAAAGGGCCAAACTCACATCGCAAGAGAAGAAGGGCGAGATTTGTTTTTACATTGTTGGACAATTGTTCAGGTGATACTATCCTTAGGCTCCACAACAAATTAGACTCTACTAAGGCAGCTGTCAGCACAACAACCAGAGTGTTGTGGAGCTGAGCAACATCAGTTGAAGCTTGATGTTGAGAAGAAGCATAAGTAGAGAAAGAAGAGAGTTCCTCTTGGCTAGAGGGTGTTGCACCAGAAGAAATGGGGGCAGCAAAAAGGGTTGTAGCGGGAGTAAGACTCGAAACAACAACAGAAGCCTGACCCTGATCTGCAGTAGGGGCATTGTCAAGATTTTCCACAGGAGTTTCTTCTTCGTCAACAACCTGTGAATCCTCAGAGGAGGACTCAGAAAGAGAGTCAGCAACACATACTAAAAATGATCATTACTTGCAACCTTCCAACAAGTAGCAGCACCATTGTGGTGCAGAAGAGTCCAGTCAGTAACCATGTGACCTGTAGAGAAGCAACACCGAAAATAGAACGGAAGGCCCTCATAATTCAGTGCTTGAGTCCATGTCCTTTCCCCAACCATTAGTACCATGTCTCCCAGAAGCGGTTGGGAGACATCCAAATCAACCAAAATACAAATGAAAGTAGAGTGGCCCATAGTAGTTGTAGCTTCATCAACCTTCATAAACTGACCCAGAGAGTTTCCAACGACCTCAAAGAAACACATCTCCTAGAAATAGAGCAGAAGATTTGGAAGGCGGACCCACACTAAACACACATTGAGTAGTTCAGTAGGAGGGTTAAATAAAGTTGTCTAGGGTTTGGCAGAAAGGGAATGATTCCCCAAAACCCACAATTTGTTCAAAATCACATAACGATCTTTAGAAGAAGAAAATGAGGTAATAAAAAACCCTTTAGCACAAGGGTAGAGATCAATGTCCCCTGCTACTAAAGGTCTCCAAGAGTTGGTAACCCAGTAAAACAGATCTGGAAGAGAGGGCCAAAGGACTGAGAATCTGCCAACCAGCCCACGACTCTGGTAGAACTCTTAATTGTTCAACACTTCAGGGCCACAAACCACCACTAGTGAGGTCTTGGCAGAAGAAATGATAAGAGATTTCACCTTAGGAGGGATGGTAGCAGAAAATTTGGCAACATGAGAATAACTCCTTCCACGACTAGCAATATATTTTTGGGGTGGAACCCCTCTCCTATCACTAGCACCAGTAACCTCCAACCCAGCCAGAGGGGTAGAAGAACGTTGCCCAACAAGAAGAGCATAGGGAGCCCCGAGACCAGGGCCAACACCCAAAAGAGAAGAAGAGTTGGCAAAAGTCGCAAGAGCACCAACACACACCACCATAGAAGTGGATGCAGGAGCACATGAAGCGCCATCAAGGTATGAAGGAAGCTCGCTGGCAGGAACAAAGGGCACACACGACACAAAGAAACCTCCAATCGATGCAGAAGAGATTCCAGTCCTAGCTGAAGTGTAGGCGGGAGAAGAAAAAATAAGGGGCTCCCCAACAGCGGCAAGAAACCCCAAACAAGGCGCACCCACAAATGGCTCAGCATGAGAGTAACCAACATCACCGTCGGCCATCAGAGAACCTAACGCGGGTGGAGCAAGTAGAGTTGTCACAGAAGAGATAAGGTTTGAAATGCACTGAGGGTGGGAAGAGTCATTGCACGGAGCCATTATTACCAATACTGCTATTATGTTGCAAATATTATCTTGAAATATTAGATATCTTTCAACTAGTTATCACGTTGTTTGGAGGAACTGTTGCCAAGAAGTTGTGATAGGTGAAAACAACAATCTACGAATTGTTCATCGAGGGATTTATTTTGATGGAATGTGTTATATCTGAGTTAGTTAAAAATATTAAAAATAATGAATTAAGACAATTTAAGAATCACAATTTACTTCTGAACCATATGACAAAGTATCTATCAATAAACTTGAGGGAAGAGGCAAAATTCTAAACAGATCCAGCCAGGGTTTATTACACCATCCCCTGCCTTTACAGTAACATTAAAACAAGAAGTGTCATTCAGCTTCTTGCATCCAACACCATGAGTCCTCTTGAGATAGTGCACAAGCACCAAACAATGGTAAATATCAAAATTTACAAGTTTACAAGATTCCTATTAACGAATAGACTTTACATGCTTTTCCAGTGCTTATAGTATCCAATTGATTTTTTTCCAAATAGGTTAGATGGGTAAGAATTTACATAATCTGGGCATTGATATTCATAATTAATGTGAATATTGATCTTGTTTGTATGTGAATTTATGCATTCTACTAGTTGTTAGAAGACACATCTTGCCTAACAGTTCACGTAATAGGCTCTACACTTTAGAACAAATCATCTCCAGCAAAGAAAAGATGCATGCTTCAAATATTAAGCAAGTTACCATTTCTAATCAACTAATACTAGTATATAGTGAAAGTCTACATTTTATATCAAATTTGATGCGTTATAATATTTTTTGGTGCTCTTAATATGGTAAAACGGAGTGTATATATAATGCATTCACTTATCAAAAACTACTTTCGTTCAATTTTTATTAATTATTTATTTTTTTGCCTAAAATGATTTTACAAATGTTAAAAGAAATAATAATCATTCAAAATCATCTCATTGGGTGAATGTTTTTTATTAAAATCAGTAGCATAACAAGGGTGTTGACCCTTACTCAATTACAACTCAGAGGCGACAAAAATGTTCAACAACACACTAATAGAAAAGATGTTGGAAAAATACAAAAAATAAACATCATGCTAGTATAATGGCTAGTAGCCCACCTCAAGAGAGGGAACGAAACTCACCCACAACATGTGGAGAAGAATGTGAGGTTAAAGAACAATTTTTCCTAGGCCTTCAAACAACTTTCCAAGTGATGTTATTAGGATCCCCACCACAAGGGGGAGAAGTGACAGTCAAGCCTGAATTTCCCCAATGCAGATGGTCTAACCATGTAGCAGGGGTCAACACGATGGTAACAACCAACTCAAAAACAAGAATAGACAATCAATGTGCTATTAAAAATCTTTGCATTATCATAGAATCAGGTGTTTACATCACATTGGCCTGTACCATGAAGATTACAAGCTTTCAACACACATGCTTGATTACAACAAAAATCTATATCTAAACCCTAATGCTAACTTCTGAAGGTTATCTTCTGAGAATTGCCCCTAAAAAAGATCAAGAACCTTAATATATAGAGCCTTCGCAACTCATAAGTCGACCAAATCAATTACATTTTCCGAGAATAAGAAAACGTAATACCACAATATAGGTCAGGACCCAAATCATAAAGATCTCATTTCCAAGATGTAGAAATGATGCATGATCCAAGAGAGATGTCATCCAAAGATCCAAGAACATCGGGATATGAGTCACCAAGCTTCGTCAACCAAGAAATTGCTTCATGAGATCGGAAAATCTCAAATGACTATTAGAATATGAAGAACTTACAGAACTGACCATGAATCTTTAGTAGCTCCACAACAAAGCATCCAAATGAGATGTGAACCCAAACATAGGAAAAACATGATGACCATAACAAACCCTCAAGTTCGCAGCAGCAAATGATCTAATACCAAGGAACACAACATGAAACACTGAACTACTATCTGAAACAAAACTAAGAAGAAACTGAAAGGAAATATTTTTGGTTGATTCAAGATTGTCATGAAACCCAAGATGCTCCTGCATCAAGCAGCTAATGAAACTCTATTTGAAAAATTGTCAGCACTAGGGGTAGAGTGATGAGAAAGTTGTACATTGTCTAACAAAGATTGGAGAAGAGTAGGAGTAGTAGGTGAAGAAGGGTCGTCACAGCCAGAGGGGGATGCACCAATAGGATCAGGAGTGGTATTCACGTGGATGACCCAATTTACAACAGTAGCACCACCCAAATTTCCAGTAGGATCATCACCTAGATTTGCAATAGGTGTTTGGGGTTGGGGTGGGTTGAGCTATCCTTCCATCCACCCTTCCCTTCTATCCTTCCATCCCTCCTTCCCTTTGTAACCTGTCCGTAAGACATCGCCTGAAAGCCGAAGGCAAGTCTTAAGAATTGTTAGGGTAGGTGGGGTAGGGGTTGAGCTAACCCAACCTTTAGATTATAAGGGTAGGGGAAAGGAAAGGATAAACACACTTGATTCCTTTCCTTTCTTCCTTCCCTTCCCACTAATAAATATACCCATTCGTAAGACGTCGCCTGAAAGTCGAAGGCGAGTCTTAAGAAACTCATCCTTCAACACCTTCAGCCTTCAATTCTTTGTCAGAGGAAGAATCAGAGGTCAAGACAACCAAATGTTTTTTTCTAGCATATTTCCACCAACTGGAAGTGTCTTTATGCCTTAGTATCATAACCATCAGCCTTCAATTCTTTGTCAGAGGAAGAATTAGAGGTTGAGACAGCCAAATGTTTTTTCTAGCATATTTCCACCAACTGGAAGTGTCTTTATGCCTTAGGAGAGAACAATCATTTGCCAAGTGACTAGTAGAGAAACATCAATGACATCAAAATGGGATGCCCTCATAATCCACCGCTTGAATCCATAGCCTATCCCCCACCATACGAACCGCATCTCTAGGGAGAGGTGTGGAGAGATCAATGTCCACCAAAAGACATGCAAAAAAGGAGAGACCCGTAGTTTTTGTAGCCTCGTCCACCTTTATGAAATGACCAATAGAGTTTCCAATGGATTTATAAGTAGAGTTTTCACAAAAGTGAAGGGGGAGATTAGGGAGCCGAACACACACTGGATGCATGCTAAGAGGTTCAATAAGATGGTTAAAGGAAATTCTCCAGGGTTTGGTCGAGAGAGAGTGATTCCCCCAAACACACAACTTGCTTAGCACCAAATTTTATTCTTCATAAGAAGTAAAAAGAGCAACAAAAAAACCCTTTGCACAAGGGAAAAGCTCAATATTACCAGGGACCAAGGGTCTCCACGAATCTGTCACCCAGCGATGAAGATCTGGAAGAGAAGGCCAAAACCTAGTGAATTTCTTAATGCACCTTATGCCTTATCTTACATCTCGCAAGAAATCTCAATATTACCAGGGACCCATTGAAGATCTTGCTAGAAGAATGTTACTCTAATGAATTGTTAAAATTGGGAATACACTCCTCAATATGCCTTATGCTTTATGCATTTATTTTTTAGTGCTCTTAATACACAACCTTCTCTCTTTTCTTCTCCTCTTTCTACATTTTATTCTTGAGAGGTCCTTCTAATATTTATCACAGTCCTCTCTATATTGAATACTCTATGTCGTAATGGATTGTCTTCCTTTCTATTGCAAGGAGAGCTCTAAAGTTGGCATAGGAAGATGAAAAATTATCTTCCATGATAATCTTTAAAGCTTTTCTCTTTTTATTCTTTCATTTCTATTGCATGGAGAGCTTTGAATTTGGATGAGGAAGATGAAAAGTTATCTTCCACGAACGTCTTTGGAGCTTTTCTCTTTCTACGCTTTTTGGTAGCATTCATTCCCTTGGTCTCTCTTAGTTCTAAGTTCTCTTATGGAAATATAATTACTTTGGTGGATAGGTGGATGAGAATATTAGGTTTTTTTAGACTTTAATACATTTTAATATTCTTCATTGAAGCACTAAATTGTTTTTGTGTCTTGAGTACATTAGTGTTTATGTTGGTTCATGAAATGTACTTCATGTGTGTGAATGTTTTAAGAATGAAAATGTGAATCAAAATAAAATGAAAACAACACATTGCAAGATCCAAATCTACATTCACAATCAAAATCACTCAACTATTCTTAAAAAATATGTATTAAATCAAATAATAAAAAATTAGTACATTTAATTCAAAATGAAGTACGCTCCCGCTCCTACTCACGGTGTAATGGCTCTGGATGCCCCTTATACTGCTCAGGTTGATCTGTCTACTGTCCACATTGCTTCTACTGCCCATGTTGCATTTTTCCCTTGTCGCATCTACTTCGTATGGTTCTGTGGCTGCTTCTAGGAAGGTTGTTGTTGCTTTAACCTTCTCTAGGTTGGGGGCTTTCTCTCACCTTGATCCTTCTTCCTCGGGTGGTTGGGTGTTCCACATTTGGATGTGAGTGATATGGGGTTCTTATTGTTGTTCCTCACACTTCTGGTGGGAGGATTCTCGTTGGAGTGGTGCTCGTTGGGTACTCTTCTCAGAGACTTGGTACTAGTTCTGCTAAGGCGGTGAATGAGGGGTCTTCCAAAAGCCTCTCTCTACTGTTGGTAGACAAATCCTTTCTCCTATTGCCAAATTTGTTGTTTTATTCCTTTAAAGAAGAAATGTTGACCTCTTGCATGTTCCAAGACATCCCCTATGGTGATGTGTGGCCTAGATTTTATGGAAACATGGATTTCTACCAACGATGTGTGTTGGTTTGTAGATTTGTTGGTTTTTGGCCTTCTCTTCTAGATCTTCATTGTTGGGTGACAAATTCTTGGAGACATGTTGTCCCTAGTTTTAGGGTACTCAATTTCTCTCGAATGAACAATGGACAGTCTCCTTCAACCCTCTTACTGAACCCCTTAGTGTGCATCTAGTGTGGGTTTCTTTCCCAATTCCTCCCCTTCATTTTTGGGAGAACTCTTACTTTAAGTCCATTCGCAACTATGTAGTTCATTTCCTAAAGGTTCGTGAGACTACAGTTTCTATGGGTCTCTCTACTTTTGCACGCATTTTGGTTGACATTGATACCTCCACAAATCTCCTTGGAGATGTGGTTCTCATGGTTGGGGATAGTTCATGGATTCAATATGTGGATTATGAAGGCCTCTTATTTCGATTTCGTTGGCACTCCTCTATTTGTTACCTGGAAACTGATTGTTCTCTCCTACAACATAAAGGTGTTTCCACTTGTTGGAAGGATGCCAATGATGAACTTCTGATTGTCCTAGCTTCTGATTCTTCATCTAATGATGAATTGTAGGATGATGATGAATCCCTTCTGGATGAATCTCCTGTTACAAATATGGGTAATGTTCCTTCTATAAAGTAGGCTTCATCAGTTCTTTCTCTTGCTAGTGCAGTCCCCTCTATCTGTATGGACCCTTCTCCGTCTACTGCTCCTACTCTACTATAATCTTTGGTTGACGATGTACAACTTTCTCATCACTCTACCCCTTGTATTGATTGTTTTTCAAATAGAGTTTCACAATTTATTCCCTCTTGTGGTGGGGATCCTAATGATAGCATTGCCTAGAAAGTCATCCGACAACGTAGGAAAAATCATTCTTCAACCTCTCATTCTTTTCCTTATTGTTTGGGTGAGTTCTCTACCCACTTTTAAGGTAGGCTACTAGCCAATCTGATAGTGTTTTGTCTATATTTTTAATTGTCGACACCTTTACTATTAGTGTGTTGTTGATCTCTATTGTTACCTTTGGGTTGGGCTTGTGTAAGGGTCAACACCCTTATTTTTGTTAGAATTCATAAAATTTTATCACCAAGATCCACTTTAGCAAAAACCTATCACAAAAGCAAAGAATGGAGACACAACAAAAAAATGAAAAGATGAAATATTCATTCAGAGAGGGAATAATAAAATACAATTAGATCAAAACCTTATAAAGGTGATAAAAACCCTAAAAGGGAAAAACCTAGGTTGCATGATAATAATTAATAAAAGAATTAATTAGTATATGTCTAAAGTTAAGCTTAAGTAAACTAGAGATAATAAGTGACTTAATAATTAAATCAAAATGATTTAATTAATAAGTGAAATATCTTATTACTCTAACACCCCCCCCCCCTTAAGATAAACTTAGGGAGTAGATAAAACCTAGAAACAGTTACTGAAAGCAGGAAATGGGTCCCGACAACATAGCCTGATCAAGTACCCAAGTACAAAAAATCTCTATAAAGNAACCCCCCCCCCCCCTTAAGATAAACTTAGGGAGTAGATAAAACCTAGAAACAGTTACTGAAAGCAGGAAATGGGTCCCGACAACATAGCCTGATCAAGTACCCAAGTACAAAAAATCTCTATAAAGAAGAGAAATAGAGAAAACCACATGGGAAAAACTCTACTCGAAATAGAGATGGAAAAAGAATGCAAAAATGCAATGTATCAAGAGACTCTCTCAATACCATAGGTACAACCAACCCCCCACCCCCACCCCCATGAGAGAGGATCGAGACTCCAAATCCCCCCAGAATGATAGAATGTGGGATGAAACAAGAAGGCCTAGTTGATGCTCAAAAGAGAACGCAGGAGAATCTTATAATGGAGTCTCCAATTAAGGTGGGATAACACATGTGTTGAATCTATCATTTGAGAGGAGATGAATATCCTCTAATATGTCCTCAACAACTGCAATAGTTGGCTCGATGAATAGAGCGATAATTTCAGGCAATTCTTAAGAGGAATCATGTTGAACAGATGTAAACTTAATGGGAGGTGGAGGTGTAAAAGTCACAACACTAGTCTCAGGAACAACACATAAGTTCAAGTGATCTAAATTCACCTCAATAGGCTCTCATGCAAAAAAAGAGCTAGTCTCCGACAGTGGAGATGGTGGACCAAAATTAGAGAGATTACAAGCGGGAAGAATGATCAACTGTCCCTGTTGCAACAATATTTCCTGACCCACTGTCTCTGATGTGCATTGAATCTCATGTGAACTCAACTGTCTTCCTTGTCCCACTATGAGTAATCTAATAGATAGAGAGAAGGTTAGAGGACAAAGATGGCACACATAGTACATCATTGAATGAACCATCATCAATGTCAATAGAACCTTTCCCACATACAGTCATAACAGTGTTATTCCCCATCAAAATGTGGGGGGTGGGAGAAGCCTCAAAAGAAGAGTATAAATCCTAAGAAGCTGTCATATGATGTGAAGCACCTGAATCCGATAGCCATCTAGAAGAGCGTGGACCAATGGTTGCACACAATGCATGACCCTTTCCTTTTTCATGTCCATCTGTCTAGAATGATGATGAAGAAGAAGAAGAAGAATCAATGTTTCTCTTCCTAAGAAGAGTTGTCAAATCAAAAATTTGTTTTGTATATTCATCTATCTTCTTCTCATAGCAATGAGACTCATCATGATTTGGTTTTTTACAATAAGCACACATAGATTTTTTTTCTCTTCGATTTTCCCCCCTTAGGAAAAGGTGGGCCAAGAGAGTGCTTAGAACTAGAATCCTTCCTAGACTCTGTGAACTATGACTTAAGTTTCTACTCCAGCTTCCCCTTAGATATTTTGGAAAACAATGTTTGGTTCTATGATCCTGTGAGAGAATCAAGTTGAGATAGCTTTGTTTGCTCACAAGTCAAACAATCACAGAACACATCAAATGTAGGCACGGTAAATCGTGGAACCAAAGCATCCGTGGTAGAATGGAAGGTAGAAGAAAATATCTAAAAAGGACCACAAAACTTAAAAAGAATCAGGTAAATGCACTCTGTATCTGTCTTATTCTTTCCACAACTGTGTAAGATAGACCTGATAGATTTAAATTTTATCAAGAAATCCTGAGTAGAAGGAAATGACTCAGGACCCAAAGCTGTCTATTTTGCCTCAATATGAAGTATCTTGAAATCATTGATGTTAGGAATAAGGTGTCTCAACCTTGTATATTTCCTTACATTTGATATTTTCCAAATGTCGACACTTTGGACAATGTGTAAGGTAATCATGACTGAAACAGTTATGATGGATTCCTATGACGGTCATTAATATTTGTAAGAGCTAATTGTGGAAGTTTCGATGATGGGTGAAGACATGCAAGACATGTGGCAACTGATCATGTTGATTAGTGTACACTCTTCTGCAACCATGGGGTTCGGGGTTCCTATTTTCTCAGAGAATGGTAAAACCCTAATACAGTTATCTTTGGAAGTTGCCCTAAAAAGGGAAGCACATGATATAAGCATTTTTTAGGGTTGCGAATCTGAGTGAGAAGTTAGTGTATTGTTAGAACATTTTTATGTTGCTGAATTTGTCTTCAAGTGTCGATTATCTCCTGAAAGAACTTGCATTGCAAGTGTATTGTAAACAGTAATAGTTTTGATTAATACATTGTGCAGGTTTTGGAGTGCTGGGGTTTTTTACCGAAAGGTTTCCCCCAGGGTAAATCATTGTGTCATTCTCATTTTTATATGTATGCATGTTATTGTATTATCATTTTGTAATTGCTACGGGTTAAATCTGAATTTGCACGATCCTCTTCTCAGGAGTTTAGCGTAGGGAACTATTTTCCACACACTTAGTTTCCTTTCAATTGACTGTGCCAAAGAGAGTCTAAAACTTCTCCCACATATCAAGAGGAGTATCACAACTATCAAGGTGAAAGAGTAAACTTTCTGAAACATGTAGAGAAATCGCACTCGTGGCCTCATCAATTTTGTTCTTGTGTTGCATGATCTCGTCAAGGGAATAAATTCTTTAGAATGAATGGGAAAATACTTTATCAACTTTCTTATAAACTAAACCTTAGATTTGAAGAGGGTTCATCAAAATCTTTCCAACGCATATTTGTGAGAAAAAAAATGGAGTCTTTATGCACATTTTGGAGGGCCCATGAGTGCAGAAAAGAAGCCCTCTCTTTGACTGGCAAAAAAGGCTAACAAAAAAAATGTTGATGAAACCACCAAAATTGGATAGAGCTCGGAAATATTTTGCGATGATATATGGAAGTCTGAAAAAGGCCTCTGTTTTCTCCAGTTATGGCAAAAAAACTAAGGAGTGGTTTATAAGGGCTCCAAAAAAAAATTATAGCCCCTGGGGCTTAAATTCTCTGGCCCCTGGTCACATGTCCCGCACAGGGGCTGGCCGCCAGAGCGGGTGGTCACCCATGTGACCGGGGCACAAGCTGAGCGAGGGTTTAAGGGTAAGCCGGGGGCTATGCAAGGTGGGTAGCGGGTGGTGCAGGGGCGGACCGCTGGTGGCGCAGCCGCGGAGAGGAGCGCGCAAGGGAGAAAAGGCAATGCACGTGGGTGGCGCAGTCGGAGGGGCCCACATCCCAGGTGGAGTGGCCGAGACAGTGGGGACCACCTTTTGTGGTTCCCACGCAGTGTGTACGGCTTGAAACAAAAACAATCAGAAAATTGATGAAAACAATAAGCGCTCAGCGCTTTTTTAAAAAAGAATTTATTTTTTATTTTTTATTTTTTTAATTTGAAAAAGAACATGCGTTTTTTTTTAATTACCTCTTTTTCCTTGGTATGTGTGCCAAAAATAGGCCTTTAGGCAAAAAGATTTTTTCCTCAGTTGCAATTGTGTCCAAATTGGACGTGTCTTATATGGAAATAGGAGATTTGGGCCTTTTGAGCGCAACCGTGAGGTTGGTTTGTGCCCAAAGTGCTCCGAAAAGTAGCTCACCCCCATATACACACAAAAACCTTTGAAAACTTGAAACCCTCGGAGCCCCCAAAATTCTTCAAAAACTTAGGATAGGCTGCAACAACAAAGCTCTGATACCATGTTAGAATTCATAGAATTCTATCACCAAGATCCACTTTAGCAAAAACCTGTCACAAAAGCAAAGAATGGAGACACAACAAAGAATGATCTGAAAGATGAAATATTCAATCAAAAAGGAAATAATAAAATACAATGAGAGCAAAACCTTATAAAGGTGATCAAAACCCTAAAAGGGAGAAACCTAGGTTGCATGATAATAATTAATGAACGAATTAATTATTATATGCCTAAAGTTTAGCTTAAGTGACTTAATAATTAAATCAAAATGATTTAATTAATAAGTGAAATATCTTATTACTCTAACAGTTTTGTTGTTGATTTTAATAACAAGTAATAATGTCGTAGCAAAAGCCTTAGATTGCTTTGATGTTTCATTTATATTTTACTCGAATACTTGATATGTGGATTACTTTTAGAATTTTAGCTTAATTTTGACATCAACATGATAAGGTAAGTTTGCTTCTTTGTATGAATAGATAGCCTGATCAAAAGCATATAGACGGAATAAAGAAAGTATTAATTTTAATTATTTTTTGTAGGATGTTAAATAAATTATATAAATTTTATAGAATTTTAGAGGAAGTGTTAGCTAATTACATAATAAGAAATAATTACTTATATATAATAATTAAATAAATAAAAATTATTTAATTATTATAGATGAAAAGAGTAAATATTAGTTCAATGTATCCTATTTAAATGTCAAAAAAAATAAAAAGTCAAAAGACAATAGTAAAAGTTAGTTTTGAGGATGTTATGAGGTTAGTTTAAATAGTTAATGGATAATTTCAATCTTTATGCTAAGATTTGAAAATATTTTTGAATCCTTTAGCTTTTGCCTCATGGAGACAAATTGGAAAAATACAAGTTTGTAGTTTATTTTGGTGAAAATAATGTTCTTTGGTTGAAATTATTTTTGACTTCTACATTTGCTTGTTGAATCCATATCAATTGCTATGAGAATATCATCTGATCCATGGGTTTGAAAATGTATTTTTTTATTTTATTTTTATTATTGAAGCTCTTATCAATATGAGTCAGTTTTGAAAGCTCTCTTCATCTACATATGAAAGGTTTTTTTCAAAAAAAAAAACTTTCAAGAGTGAACGCGAACAAAATACTTATTTGTTTTATTTTTGTGAGTTTCTCTTCATCTACATATGAAGAGTTTTTTCAAAAAAAAAAGGAACTTTCAAGAGTGCTTTCACCAATAATTATTTTGTTTTTGTGAGTTTTCTTTGAAACTCACATGTTATTGAAACTCAGATGGTGGTTGGTTTTGAAGCGGTGTCTGCTGGAGACTCCTATGCTCTTCTTCTGTCGGTTGTTGTTGGTGGTGGGACTGCTAGTGGGTCTGTGTCTCCTGGGGTAGAACCAGATCATTCTCCGCTAGAACTTGTTGCTGATAGGATTGGGGTGTTGGCTCGACTGGTCCTGTTGGAGTTTTGGCTCCTACTAGTTTTGATCTGAATGCTCCTCTTACTGATAGATCTTTGGTTGGGGGTAAAGATAGCCTGGTATTGGATATGTCGTTGATAGATCCTTCTCCATTGTTGGTTGTTGGTTTTTCGGCTTTGGACTCTTTGTAATGGTAGAATGATGTTGCTAGAGTTGAAGATGGTTGGGTCACTGTTAGAGGTAAAAAATCTAAGAGGTCTTCTTCATCATTTGACATGACCCTTCAGTCTCATAAGATGGGGACGAGATGATTGGTTTCCTTCTTCTTGCTATTGCTCCCCAGTGTTTCACCTTTTGTAGCAATTTTGGTAGGTTTTCTCTGTGCTCGTGGAGTGTGTGATTCACTTAGGCTTCGACTGATCTGTCTTGTTTTGGAAACTCTTATTGTTCTATCTTAAGTTCCTATATGTACAGGGTTTCGGGGCCCCTTCAAAACCTGTTGTAACCATTAATCAAAAACAACATATTACATAAGAATTATTTTGTTAAATAGTTTGTGGGTCTAGAAGTTTCTTCCTTAGAGCTTTGTGGAACACTTCACGATTTCAAATTTCATTGAGATATGAGAAAGTTGTGACAGTTTTAATAGTGCTACTTAAAGTCCTAAAGTGCTCAACACAAAGAAAAATAGGCAATTTTGTTTGTTTTGTTGTTGACCCAAAAAAGTGGTATTTGGTGCAAAAATGTGTCATTGAGTGTAAAAAGGTGGCTCCTCTTATTTGGATGGTTTTTCTTTTAAAAATAAAGAGTTTGCATTCTTTAATTTATAAATGTTTACTATACTTCTCTCCCAAATGTTTAAAAAAAAGTTTGGAGTAATTCTATATGTTGTGCTATTTTTGGTATTTTACTCTAAAAATTTGTGAAATTGTGTCTAGTGGAGTTGAAGCATGCCTCTAAACTAGTTTCATTTCTACTCTAAATAATTTCGTGATTTACTATTTTTATTGTTCGGAGGTGTAAATCACTTTAGTGGATTTAACTTGCAATAATATGGCCACCAATTTAGCTGAGCGAGCTGTCAAAATTGTTAGTTATGCATGCAAACTAGAAAACTAGACCTATTTCTATGTTGATTACTTTTGGAGGAGAGTAGATCCACAAGAATCAATCTTAAATCTTAAATCTGATCAATAAGAATTGGCCACAAAATGGATTTAACAGTCCTTACATAAAATTGAAAATGATATGCACAGCGATCTAATATTATTTTTTTTCTTCTTGAATGGCAGAGGAGCAGAGGCAACGGGCGAGAAGAGAAGCCTTTCGAAAACATGAAGGTTATGACTATGGTGGCCAAACCAGCTGGAGATGGCCTCTTAGGTGTAACTCTTTTCAATACTCTACAGCCTTTAACGGGCAGCGGAGAGATTAGAGTGATAATAAACAGGGCAACTTCTCTAATGGGAGTGGGAATGGTAGGGGTTGGGAGAACAGAAGGTTGAAACCTTACAGTAAGACCTTCCCAGCCCAAAATGAGTTTAGATTCAATCAAATTGAAAAAAAGTTCTAGCGGCCAAAGTCTCCTCCTATTGCTGCATGTGATTCTATCTGGGTAAGTGATAACGTAAAACACGTTACTGCTTTGTCTGTTTTGTTCAATAACCCACACTGGACAGAGTCTGTTAGCTCTCTTTCCGAGTCAACCTTTGTAATGAAGTGGATGGGTCCTTGTCCCTCCTTAAACCTGGTTAAAGCTTGGTGTGCAATGCAATGGCATTCTTTCTATTCCATTAAACCCTTAACGAACGGTTTTTATCTGGTAACCTGCTCATCAAAATAGGATAAGCTCCGGATCCTAGATAATGACCCTTATTTAATCAATGGTCAAGGTGTTTTTATAAAGGACTGGCATCCAAACTTTAATCCCCTTAAGGAGAAGGTTAAAGAAATTCCTCTATGGTTTAAACTTTTCAATCTTCCTCAGGAATATTGGGGATTAAATACTCTTAAAGCTATAGAGGAAAGCCTTGGGACCTTTGTCAGAGCAAAGGAAGTCATTAATCACCCAGATATTTCTATATGCCCTAGGGTTTTAGTATGGAGGCAAAAATGTTATAAATGCCCAGATTTTATTGGCTCTGGTAATGGAGAATGGAAACAACCACTAATAGTGGAAAATAGGGAGGTTGGTGAGGGTTTGAATGACATGCCCAAATCAAGTAACATGGGAAAGGAAAAAGGACTGGAAGTTGATAGGCTCATTGATGATATTGCTAGGAGAACGGAGGAGGAGGGAGGTAAAGATTAATTCAAGAATATGGAAAGTATGAGGGATGTCAGCTTATATGCTCAAAACCAAGAGGGTGTCTTATACTTGAGGAATGAAAATATAAAAAGCACCATGCACATGCTCTTTTTGGGAGATGAGGTCACTGAGGGAGGAGATGATTCAAAATGTTGCTCCACTCAAGTTGTCCAGGAAACCCCACTTTATGAAACCCAAGTCAATCTAGGTGATGTTTCTGGTCTTAGGGGAATGGTAGATGAGGTGGTGTCAGAATAGACTACATAAAATGATGCATCTCACTTTATATTGGAACATTTGATGATTCTTGAAATTACTGATTTGTGTAAAGGAGATTATCAGGAGTGGCCCAATGAGATGGATGTTGTTATCCCTGAATCCATTCAGGAAGAAAATCCTATTGGTAATGACAGTATTTGATCTAAATTAAGAAATCAGATTACAATACCTGGTGTGAAACCTGAGGTATTGTTGAATTCAATAAAAGAGACAATAAAGATGAACAACAAAATTGCAAGCAAAAAACTAATCCATTCAATTCGAAATTGGAGTTTATACAAACATGAAGGATCCCAAGAGTCACTAGAATCTCTTGAAAATGAAATGAAGAGTCCTCATAATGTTTATTACAAATAAACTTAATAATACTACCAAAAATTCCAAAAAACTATATTAAAATTCAAGCCTACTTGGAGAAGGCATAACTTTCACGTCCTAGGTCCGATTTGCAAACCGTTTACTTCGTTGGAAAGATAATCAAAATTTGTAGACAAAAATCTAAAGTTCCCCGAAGACCTTCAAAAATGCAGATTACTAAGACATCTAAAATACTGAAAAAATTAAATTTCAATATTTCCCAATTCCATCCTGATCACTCCTCCCCCCTTGAGAGGTAATGGGTCCCATTGCATTAATCTACTACAAAAAATGAGTAAATTGTGCTATAATTTGTTCCTTAGTTAACCACTTGCCTTAATGAGGATATTGACCAGCTCGAACCACCCGATAAAGAGGAATGTTCTGATTTCTCAAATTCTTTGAAATGACTTCAGTAACATGGTCACACTGGACTGGAACAGTAGTAGATAATTTTGCAGCTTGAATGTGCTCAATAGCTTGGGAAATGTCCAACAAAGGAGGAAAATAGGGTCTCAACAATTCCACATTGAAAACTAGATGCAAGCCCAAGAAGGATGGCAAATTAAGTTCAAAAGCATTCTCACCAACTTGTTTCACAATAGTATACGGGCCATAACGAAGAGGATGAAGCTTCCTGTTTGGTCTGTGAAGGCGCTCTTTCTGAAGATGTAACCATACCTTGTCACCAATCTGAAAGTTATGAGGATTTCTATGTTTATCATGCCTTTCCTTATACTTCTGATTACTCTGATCCAAAATCTCATGAACTTGCTGTTGTAGGTGTCTAATGTTATCAATGAATTTTTCTGTTTTATCTACCTCCTTTTCAGCATTCAATAGACTATTAGGTTGCAAAACTGGCAGTGCTACATCCATAGGTTCCAATGGCTGATACCTAAGAGAAACCTCAAATGGACTATCCTGTAGTACTATGGAATGCACGGTTGTAGCTATGTTGCATGTAGGGTAAGCTTTCATCCCATGTGCGAGGATGTTTTGAATGATACATTCGTAAGATATGAATGATCATTCGATTCACAACTTTTGTCTGCCCATCTGTTTGGGGATGGAATGTTGTGGACTTTGTCAAATTTGTGTCCATTTTAGCCCATAGAACTGACCAAAATTTGCTAATGAACCTGCAATCCCTATCAGAAATAATGGTTTGGGCAAACCAAAATGAACCCAAACATGTTCAAAAAATAACTTGGCAGCCTCTTCTGCAAAAATCATCTTTTTACATGCTACCATGATAGCCATTTTAGAAAACCTATCTACCACAACATATACACAATCATGCCCCCGCCTGGTAGTTGGAATCCCAGACATAAAATCCATTAAAATAGACTTCCATGGTTTATCAGGTATAGGTAATTGTAAGTATAGACCCAACTTACGGTTTGTTGGCTTTGCAATTGCACATGCTGCACAAGCTTGTATATATAAAGTTATATCCTGCTTCATTTTTTTCCAATAGAAATACTTTTGAAGGATAGCAGTAGTCTTACCAATACCAAAATGCCCCACAACACGGTTGTAGTGAGCTTCCCATATCATTTTCTTTCATTCCTCAGTGGGTACACATATATGACCAACATGGCAAAGCAACCCATCCTGCAAGTGAAAATCAGAGACACACTTTACTTCTACCAAATTACCATATATGTTAGAAAAATTAGGGTCAATACCATATAGTTGTTCCCATGTGGATGATTGATGACCACATGAATCCAACACCACTGTCAAACCTGCAATTGGAGGCCTACTCAAACAGTCTGCCACTTTATTAGTGCTTCCCTTTTTATGACGAATGTTGAGGTGAAATTGTTGTAGATAAGCTAACCACCTTTGATGTCTATCATTCTACAACTTCCCTTGTGTTTGTAAGAATTGAAGGGGTTTATGGTCTGTATGTATAACAGTTTCCTTTCCTAGTATATAATGTTTCCATTGTTTGTAGGCCTGAACAATAGCTTACAACTCCTTGTCATAGGTGGGGTACCTATGTACTGTATCAGAAAAAGTTTCACTGTGATAGGCAACAGGATGCCCATGTTGTGTGAGTATTATGCCAAGAGCATAATCAGATGCATCAGTTTCTATCTCAAATGATTGTTGCAGATCTGGGAGGACCAGTACTGGTGTTGAACATAGTCTTTTCTTTAACTCTTCAAATGATTTTTTCTTTTCCTCTGTCCATTGAAATTTTGCATGTGCTCCACCCCTTAGTGATTGATTGAGAGACCATGATATATGTGAGAAACCAAAAACAAATCTGCGATAGAAGTTGGCTAAGACCAAGAAGCTGTGGAGCTCTGTGAAAGTTTTAGGAGATGGCCAATCTCTAATTATTTGAATCTTTACTTGGTCAACATGAACACCCTCAGTATCAATTATATACCCTAATTATTGAATACTCTGCATACCAAAAGAGCACTTCTCAATGTTGGCATAAAATTTGTGTTGTTGGAGAGTTGAAAGCACTTGTTCAACATGCTGCAAATGCTCAGACCAAGTCTTGCTAAAAATGAGTATGTCATCCAAATAAACAACCACAAAAGAATCAATGAATGGTCTAATAACATCATTCATCAATCTCATAAATGTTGCCGGGGCATTTGTTAGGCCAAAATACATAACCAACCATTCAAATAAACCTTCCTTAGATTTAAATGCAGTCTTCCACACATCTGCTGGATCAATTGGTACTTGGTGATATCCAGATTTCAAGTCAATTTTTGTAAAGAACTTAGCCCCCCTAAGTTGGTCCAACAAATCATCAATTCAAGGGATTGGATATCCATTTTTCACACTAATTTTTTTCAATGCCCTATAATCAATACAAAGTCTCCATGTCCCATCTTTCTTCTTAGCAAGGACAATTGGACTGCCATGGGGTGAAGCACTTGGACGGATATGTCCTTTCTGAATCAACTCTTGAATTTGTCTCTTGATTTCATCATTTTCTAAAACTGACCTTCTATATATTGGCTTATGTGGTATTGGTGTGCCTCGGATTAAATCAATAGAGTGCTTGACTTGACAGTGTGTTGGAACTCCCACTGGTGATATAAACACACTATGGTATTCTTTCAAAAATTTATCCATCTGATTTTGTTGATTTGTTGTTATGGCTACTTTAGCATGTGTATTAAGAACAACTGACTTTGTTTGTTCAGGGTGAACCATGAGTAGGAGAAAATCTCCAGTTGAGCAATCAAATGTTTACATTATTTAGCACTAATCAAAGAAGCAGTTTGTGTTTGACATACCTCTAGTATTCGATACCTCTTCCCACCAAGATTGATTGTAATACTGCGTGGCCTGGATTCATACACTCCATGCCTCTAATACATGTAGGGTTGCCCCAGCAAGACATCACATAGATCTAGTGGTGCTACATCACATATCACTTCATCCTTGAAAGGCTTGATTGAATATGGCAGGTGACACTGTTGATTTATTTGAATATCATGTCCCTCATTTACCCATCCCATAGAGTATGGTTGTGGGTGTCTTGTCACTTTCAAATTCAATCTTTTGACAGTCTCCCTAGATATCAAATTCTTTTGGCTCCCACTATCAATAATAAAATGTAAAGGCTTTCCATCAACCCACATTTATGAATGAAAAAGTCTCTCTTCATCTTCATGATGCATTACTTTAGCAGTTGCAACTATGGCATATGGGTCTACTTCTATGACAAAATCATTCTCCTTTTGCTCAGATGTATCTATTGGTGATGATTCAAATTCAGCTTCCTCTCCTCATATTTCTGTCATGAGATTTTTAATATTTCAAAAATCGTTTGTATTGTGGGTTGGGGACTTATGCATCTCACACCACATCCATGTATTTGTATTTGTCTTTTTGTATCCCACCACGTATTCTTAGGTGAGTTTGAGTGGGGTTCCTTGGTCACCTATTTTTCTACAGATTTATTGTCACCTTCAACCCTTGGCTTATTATTTGCAAAGTAGTCCCTCTTCCCTTTCTGCTTGGATTTCTCTTCAATTTTGGTTGCCAATGTCTCAATATTCAAAAATTCCATCTTTGTTTGAATATACCTATGAAGTCCGCTGTGATATTTCAGAATTTGATGCTTCTCTAAATCCTGAATACCAAGTTTTGCTGAAAGTGAATGGAATGTGTTGGTGTAATCTTGCACAGACTGATCCCTCTTCTGTCGAAGCAACTGTCATTCTATGTATTTCTGTTCATAGACATCCTCAGGAAGGTATGCTTCTTTTATGTATTCCACAAATTCTCCCCATGTGGGATTCTTATCAAAAGATATTTCCAAGCCATTTCCATCAGATAATTCATGTTCTTTATTTGCTAATTTGGCTTCCCAGGCTAATTTCACATGGGTCTCAGCTTTGAGGAGAGCAAACATTATTTTTTCTGCATCTGAGAAATTGTTTACAGAAAAGTACCTATCCAATTTTGATAACCAGTTATCAACAGCTTCACCATCGACTTTTCCTTCAAAATTTGGGATGTTGAAATTTACCTACACTTTGAAAGGGGTATTTCCATGAAACGTTGTTCTTGATTTAGAGGGTTGTTGACCCTGTAGAAGGAGTGAAAATTGACTCATCATCTCCTCTCGTTGCTTATTTAAAGCCTCTTCCACCAACTGCTTTATTTTATCGTCTAACATCTTCGATTGTGTGCACCTCAAAGGTGGATATTCTGACAAATGTTGTGTATCCAATCCTAATCTCTGGTAGGAGGACCTTGTGTAAATTGGCATAAAGGAGCATTCCCGATCTGATACCACTGATCTGAATTAAGAAATCAGATTACAATACCTGGTGTGAAACCTACAGTATTGTTGAATTCAATAAAAGAGACGATAAAGATGAACAACAAAATTGCAAACCAAAAACTGATCCATTCAATTTGAAATTGGATTTTATACAAACATGAAGGCTCCCAAGAGTCACTAGAATCTCTTGGAAATGAAATGAAGAGTCCTCATAATGTTTATTACAAATAAACTTATTAAAACTACCAAAAAAACTATATTAAAATTTAAGCCTACTTGGAGAAGGCATAACTTTCACATCCTAGGTCTGATTTGTGAACCGTTTACTTCATTGGAAAGATAATCAAAATTTGTAGACCCAATAATCTGATCTATCCAGAAATGCCCCGAAGACCTTCAAAAATGTAGATTACTAAGACATCTAAAATACTAAAAAAATTAAATTTTAATATTTCCCAATTCCATCCTGATCAGTATTAATTTGGAGGGGTTGGAAAGGGGACAAAAACCCCTGGATGAATCTAAATATCCCTTTGGGTATGACAGATCTCTTTCACCAGAACAAATAAGGAGTGGCAATGAAGAGGAGCCTTTGTTTAAAGATATTGAAATATCTCCGATTAGGAACCTTGACAGGTCATTTGAAGCTATCAGAGACAGTGGTGGGGAGTTAGTTTCTTATGTCTCAGGATATGAATCCCAAGATGAGGAAGGAATGTGTGATGAGTTGGGATTTTCAGACTCCCTGGGTATAATCGACCAAAGAATGGTGGAACAGACCTTGTCAGGTTTATCTAAACCTAAGCTAGGGGAGAAGAATAAGAGAGGGCAAAAATCAAACAAGTTTATATTGGAACTTGCGGGGAGTGCTTCGAAACAAGGAAAAATTTTGAGTTTGGGAAAAGGATATCCCTTTCCCTGGAAGCAATGAAGATCCTCTCGTGGAATTCCAGGGGCTACAATGCCACTGAAAATATTCGCCTGATCAAGCGCTATCTTGATCAGGTCAAACCAGACATTATGTTCTTACATGAGACAAAGATTAAAGATAGTGATTTTGGATGGTTCTTGAAAAAAAATTTCTAGGTGGTGTGGGACCTTGAGTGGAGCTGAAGGTGCTTCTGGGGGTCTTGGGGTTCTGTGGAATCCTTATACTGTTGTTGTTCAAGTAATAGATCGAGGGAGATTATGGCAGCATTGTGAGATTTGTTCTAAACAGCTCTTGGCAAATTTATTTGCTTTTAATAATTATGGAGCAAATAGTCCAGCCCTTAAACATCAACTGTGGACTGATATCTCAGGATTTCTAAATGCTCAGAGTGGTGCACTCTCGATTCTAGGCAGTGATTTCAATGTCATTCGGTGTCCTTCGGAGAAAAAAGGTGGCGTGGGGTGGGCTGGACAGAGTCAAAAAGATTTTGTTGATTTTGTAACCACCTAGATTTGGTCTGCTTTGACTATAGACCCTATTTTCCCTAAGTGTGATCCTACCCCCAATTATATCCAAACGACCCTGTTACTGCTTGGCATAATCCATTCGAATCAGATTTAATCTCCTAAGTGATCTAATCACTAATTTACATTAATCACTTTAGCCAATCCAATCAATTCAATTCAATCAGTTCAAATCATAACATGGCTAAGGTAATTAATTTAAAAGAAATTAAATGGAATCCTATCTATACCTCATCACTTGCCAAACCAATCTCCTAGCCTAATTTATTCAATTTGGCTATAATCCTAATTAATTATTACAAAGAAATCAAAAGCTTAAATGATTAATTAAATCCCTATTATTAAATGAATATGTTATTACAAACAATTCATTTTATTAATATTCCTTCAAACCTAACCAATCTCAACTACCCAACCATGAGTTCAAACTCATCCCAACCCCTTCTCACACGCTAATTCTTCTTAATTAGCTAATTAACCCTAATTAGCTAATCCCCCCTCCACTCATTCTCTCTCCTCCCATCTCTATCTCCTTAACCACATCCCTTAAGCCTTAAACCTAGTCCTAAGCTACCCTTAAGCTTGTCACATTCCATTAAGGAATGATTAACAACTCCACCCACTTGAGAAAGTCAAGGAATCTCAAGATTCCTTTCCTCAAGTCCACCTTGT
>MU225041.1:900154-957931 GCA_018584345.1 Thuja plicata | reverse complement strand
TAGATTACTTTTCATTTGAATCTTCCATTCTTAGGTTGTATTTGTCACTGGAATATGCATAATCTGAGGGCTATTATGTCATTTTTCATACTCCTAGATAGGAAGCAATAGATTGATTTTGGTGATTTCTATGTTTGCTAACCCCTTGTTTTCACTAATGTAATGATTTATTGAAGTGTTGTGTCTCTTAACAGGTACAAAAATCACACACACATCTCTAGCGCCCACCATGGGGCAAGATTGCACAAAATTTCACCAAATTTTACTCTCTGCCCTTGACATTTTCAAAATTTGCAGGCAGTTTATCATTTTTGGGAGCAACTTATTGTTTATGGTCATTCTTTTATTGTTTCCGCGAGCAACTTATCATTTCCGGTAAATCTTTTATCGTTTCTAGGAGCAACTTATCATTTTCGAGAGTTTTAATATCGTCTGTCATTGCACTTCTGGGAGGTAAAATTAGGCCTTAAAATCGTTTCTAGTAATTGTTTTTGCATTTTTGGTACGTTTTATCATTTTGGGTAAAAGGGATATCGTCCTGGGTAAAGTTTATCATTTGGGGTCAATCTTTTATCATTTTTGGGGTTTATCATTTTGGGTCTCTGAAATATTGTCTGACGTCCAGGGGGCAGAAATACAGGGTTCTAACATTTGCAAATTTGATTTCTAACTTGCTAACTTGGTTGTTTCCGTGATGGTGATCATATTTTTAGCCTAACTTGTGTTTGCAGATTGATGTCAGAGCTAAGAGAGAGAAAAGAAGATACTAACTTGTGGTTTTACAAATTGTTGATACCTTATCTTCACTTATATTCTTTTCTTACGCTTTCAAAACTAAAAACATTTCCCAATCTTATACTAAATTGACCAGAGGAATATGCTCTTTTCCTTTTTAAGGAAAATCAAAAACTCACAAGTCAATTTATGATTTGAAAATAATTTGTTGTAATTGAACAAAGAAAACCTCATCGTCTAATTTTGGGATAAGTAAATGAAGAACACAAATCACTAACTCTTGTGGTTCAAAGAACAAGTTCAATCGTTTAATTTATTTGGAATCAGAAATTGAACAATCAAAGCACTTAAATATTGTGGGATAAATGAATAGCTACATCATATAATTTATTTTGGAAACAGAAATTGAACAAACAAATCATTTAAATATTGTGGTTAAATGAACAAGGCAAATATATTTTCAAGCATTCTATTTTCTTAAATAGGAACAACCTAAATCGAGCTCAACATAGCTTGAAGGAAGGAACATTGATTTACGTGTTTTGGGAGAAAATGGCATGGATTAGGAGAGTATGCTCTTCTTCTTTCGAAGAATCATAAATCTAGACATCCTAAGCTCGCCAATCCTTTGTACATTTATTTAATAGTAGAGGGCCTACCAGTTGAGGAAAAATATCCCGAGAACGACCCAAGTGAGGACAGGTTTTACGCCAACCCTTCCAACTCACTATAAATAATTGTTTCCTCGTAGGCCAAAGCCTCAGAAGACGGAGCCGGTTTTGTTCATATAATTTTGACATCATTCTTTGAAAATGCTTGGGTATGTGTAGAGCGGAGCCGCTTGAATCTTGCTTGTGATACTACATATATTCAGGTACTCATAGGGCTATATGCCTCAATTTTTCCTTGTGTAATTCTATGGGGGACGATTTCGAATGGATTGCCCAATAATAGATAACATTTCAACTGAAAGAGTTCCTGATTCATCCCCAAAAGGGTGATAATCTTTGTGCAAGGCAAAAAGTAATTCCCCCAAGGCACTCATCATATCGTGCCCTCACTTGCGTTTGGAGTCGGCTAATACAGCATCATGACTAGAGCCATTGTGTGCTTGGTGATGGCTATATTCTGATTAGCATTTGAGTGTGTACCTAAGTCAATGAGCAAGGATTTTCATCCTCCACCTAGAAAATAGGGATAAGATGTGTGTCTGTTTGACCCTCCTAACAATGCAACAATGCTTGATGTGACTGAAAATCATTAAAAAGATAACACCTTCAAACAAGAAACACAATTCAAACCTTGGTCTACATGTATTTTTCACTCACTACAAAATCTCAAAAATGCGATCTTCAAACTTCACGCACTTTCAAAAACAAAACTGACAACATTTGAACAGTGGGAACTCGCATTGTTGCCTCTCAAAGGAAGATAGTTTATTTCAGATTCCCTTTTTTACTCTTTAGTCTATCCTTATTGCTTCTTTTGGTCTCATTGTGGCTATATCGAAAACTTTTTCAAACGTCTACCTTGCATGTCCTGTCGGACTCTTACAATCCGTCTCACTACGTATGGTCTACCCACTTTTTACAACAACTTGATTCCCAACTCACTATCAGGGAATTCTAACCCGCTGACACTGGAACCATTTACTTCCACCAGAACACAAACAACACTTCTACCTAGACACACTTAAACGATTTGAGACTCTACTTGACACTATTGGGAAACGTTGATGAAAGTTGAGATACAACTTCATGGTTAACACAAGACGCAACAAGTACACCTCTAAAGGATCGAAAGTGCCTCCTAAATCGCCACACTTTCAAGGAGAAACATCTCACAGTTCCCTACTCGATCTAGACTCTCCACAGATGGATAGAAACACTCGCGAATGGAGTGCAACTTTTGAAGAATATGACAATAGAAAAATCCAAAAGCACAAAGATCTACATGAGAATGAAGAAACCACCTTTGAACCTGATCCATTTGGATCAGATAGTGAGGGGGAGATCCCTGAAGATGAGTACGATAAACTCAAACAAAGTAAAAGGTTCCACAAGATATTGGAAAGGATAATTGATGACGATAAAGAGAAATACTTCCTCCATTTAGCATCCACGGGTGTCAAATTACCTAAGGATTACGATGTGGAACAACTCAAAGAAAAGGAAGTACCAACTCCTATATCTATTCTTGCCAAACAACTAACATTGATGCAAATAGAGCTTACAAACCTCAAACAAGAGAAAGCTAAACTGAAATCACCATACTCTTTGGACTCCATTTGTCCATTCCCTTTTGATAAGAGTATTACTATGGTTCTATTTCCTCCCAACGTGGCAAGACCACGGTATGACAAGTACACAGGAGAAACTGACCCACACGATCACGTCAGAGAATTTTGTGCTCTAAGCATCGAATACATGCACGAACCTACACACCTCATGCGACTATTTCCAGGAAGTCTATGAGGTAATGCCATGGAATGGTTCTCAAAGCTGAACCCTAAAGTCAAAACTTTTGAGGAGCTAATTCAACGCTTTATCCAAAATTACTCCTATAACATACAGCATGATGTGACCATGATGGATCTGTGTAATACTAAACAGAAAACTGGTGAATCATTTACACACTTCCTACAAATATGGAGGAAGATCTTTGCACGATATTCAAGGGTCATTCCCAAATCGGAGAAAATGAATATCTTCATTAATAACTTGGTACCTGAATTAAACTACGCATTACAAATGCAAGACTCACCAAGCTTTGACAGAATGATTAAAAATGCCCTTTGTAATGAGGAAGTCATGGTCAAAAGAGGGGAGAACACTCTTCAAGGTGAAAACAAATCAAACAACTCCAACTCCAAGCCTAAATGGTGGAAGAAAAACAAAAATTTTATCAACGATGGCGTAGTAGATGCATCCAATGTTGGCCCTAAACCTGAGGTATTCAATCTAACTAATAGTATGCAAGCAAGCAAGGATGCCAAGGTAACAACTCCCATACCCAAAACAAACAATGATAATGACAAGGGATGATCATGGACTTCCAAACCTCATAGAACATTCACTCCTTTGGGAGAGCCTCTCGAGACTGTTCTGAAAACACTATTGGATAACAAAGTTCTTACTATCCCAGATTCCAAACCATGGATGGTCAAACCCAGGTGGTGGGATGATAACTCCTACTATGTCTTTCACAAAAACAAAGGGCACAATACTAACAATTGCCTTAAGCTTAAGCATGTCATTCAAGACCTTATTGAAGGAGGAAAGATCAAAGTAGATGGTCACACTACCAATGAAGATCATATTGTGTTTAACAAACCCTTTCCTAACTACGACAAAGGAGAAACATCTAAAGGGAAAGGTAACGAAGTCAACTACACCTATTCCAACAATGATAATGTGATCAATATGCTAGACGTTAAAATTGAACAATCAATATGGTCACAATCAAAGGTGTTTCATTCCATTTGAATGCAATGACACGGAGCCAAGCACAAGTCACGATCAAAGGACCCCCAAAACCAGCATCAACGTCCAAGGTTCCTATCATTACTATTCCCAAACCAACAGCAAAACACGTGGTTACTATTCCTGGAGCAAAGTATGACTTGGTGGGCCAATTACAACGAACCTCTGCAAAAATTTCCATTTTTGAGTTACTCAAAATATCCACAGTGCATAGGGAAGTCCTAGAACAAGCTCTACATGTTGCTAACGTCCCAAAGGATATTGATATAGACAAATTCCAAGTGATGGTCAATCACATCTCAGTGCCACATTACCTCTCCTTTTCTGAAGAGGATGATAAGTCATTGATACATCCACATAATCAACCCCTCCATATCAAAATCCTCATTCATAAATCTCAAGTTTGACGTGTGTTGATAGATGGAGGCGCAGGATTGAATATTTGTACCCTTGATCTAATCAAGAAACTGGGTCTTTCAGAATAGACCAGTGACTCTAGAAGCAAAATAACTATCAAAGCTTATGATGAGGAAAAAAGATCCTCTAAAGGACTTATTGTTCTGCCTATCAGAGTTGGACCTATTGAAAGGACTGTCATATGTCAAGTTCTGGATCTACCCTTAGCCTACAATATCCTGTTGGGGAGATCATGGATTCACGAAATGCAAGTTGTGCCATCCACTTACCACCAGTGCATAAAGTTCCCACATAATGGGGTGAAAGTAACTATTCCTACAGATGCTAACTATACTTGTAATAATATTAAAGCAAGTAGTATGATCCCGCATAACAAGGAGGATATGGATGAAATCGCTCCTAAGACCACCAAGGACATGGTTATGAAGAGTTTTGGAAAAACATTAAAACTTGAAGAAACATGTATGGGAGAATACAAACTGGACCTGACTCCGTCACTGACAGAACTTCCAGTGTCACCAAGATCCTATGGAAAACCTTCCTCGACATTCACACCTACTGCATCCAAGGAGCTAGAAGTACACAAAGAAACTGGCATGGTAAAGGCATCCACATCTTCTCTAGATAAAACAAAAGAACAGGCAGTCTTGGACTGGCTTTACAAAGGAGAACCTGGGGAAGCTGAGGCCAAACATGTAGAGATATTCCCCAAACAATATGGAAAGGGATATGATTTCCTTAAACAGATGGGATACAAAGGAAAGGGACCTCTAAACAACAGAGGACAAGGGCTTATTGAGCCTATACCCATGGATTTCCAGAATACCAAAGACAAAACAGGACTGGGTTTTAATACTAAAACTGATAAACCTGCTTCAAAAGACAGTCCAACCTTAGACAAAGGGAGTGATGAAACAGATGAACTAGAGCAGTGATCATATGAAAGGTTATTACATGTTGGCACAGAGGATCCCAACTATCAAGGAAAGTGCTACGTACCCATCTTTGAGGTACCACAAGATATTCACACCCCTTTGTTAGCACAACCTCCCATTCAAGAGGTAGGAGACTCAACAACAGATGAATCAGAAATACCCTTGATAGAAATAGCTATAGAAAGCACACCCCGACGACAGGATTTACATCCTAACTGGGCACAGTTGGTCATGGTTTCACATGTCCTTGATCTACCCCACTTTGATCTACAAGTAGCTAACCGAGTACATCAAATAACCATTGCTGAATACTTAAATAGATCTGATGATGAGGTCACTGACTCTCATGATTATGAACGAGATGAGTATATGTCACTACAAAGGACATTGAAATAGATACAATTCACATGTTTGCAGCTCCCTCAGCTCCTCGTGAACATTCTAACACTACTCCCAACGACACTGATAGTCCTGAAGTAGAAGAAGAGTTCCTTCCCCCAATCATTGATGAAGAAACTGGTGATTACATAAGTCTAGAAGAATTTTAGAGGCTACAAGCAAGAAGCCTCCTTTTATGGAGAGATGATGATGAGAGTTGTACTGACGAGTCACTAGAGTTTGGTCCACATATGACTAACAATGACCCCTTTTATAACGATCACACTCTTATTGATCTAAACATTGAATAAATTAACTTAACGGAACATGTCCTGTTAGTTAATGGTCTTGATGCTAGCACAATGTTGTCCTTCCCCAATTATGATTCTTTGTCTTTAATACTTCTAGACCTAATTGATTGGACTGAAACAAATCCTACCCCTATCCTCGACTTTCCCAATGACTATACCCTAGCTTTCTATCTCAATGCTTGTGAACCTTACCCTTCTTCCACCAATGCAAGGAGCGAGAACATGTCACAGGAGGATATCAGGTTTCTCAGTCAAAATTTGAAAAAACAAAAGAAAAAGAGGACTGATGGTGAAAACCACTTTGTGGCAGTATCATATCCTAAAATAGTAAAAATAAAAGACGTATCCAATGGTGAAAACCTCTCAGAGGTGCCAAAGGATGGGATTCTTGATATCCTCCCTAAGCACTTTCAAAAAAGGTCTTTAGTTCTGATTGAACCAACACAACTAGTTAATTTGGGCACCATTGAAGATCCTCAAGTAGTACACCTTGCACAATCTTTTTCAAGAGAAGAGAAGACACAGCTCACACAATTCCTGAGGGAAAAGAAGATCAACTTTGCATGGTCTTATACAGATATGCCTAGATTAGACCCTAATCTAATCATGCACCACTTATCTATAGCTCCCAGGATCAAGCCCGTGAAACAAAAACTTAGAAAGATGCATCCTCATGTTGCATTATTGGTAAAAGCAGAGCTAGAGAAATTGTTGAAGGCTAGATTTATCAAAGTCATTGCCTATG
Source organism: Thuja plicata (assembly GCA_018584345.1). Lineage (NCBI taxonomy): Eukaryota > Viridiplantae > Streptophyta > Pinopsida > Cupressales > Cupressaceae > Thuja > Thuja plicata. The sequence goes on along the minus strand of MU225041.1, from coordinate 950,928 downwards.
CAGGATGGATCTCCAATGTGGTCCCCGTGTCTAAATCTGATAAATCTATCAGGATTTGTACCGACTTTAGAGACTTAAACAAGGCATGTCTAAAGGATGACTTCCCACTGCCTAATATAGATATGATCATAGACCTCACAACAAGCTACCAGATGTATTCACTAATGGATGGATTCTCAGGCTATAATCAAATAAAAATTGCCCCCAAGGATCAAGATAAGACTGCATTTACATGTGCATGGGGCACATTTTGCTAGAACGTCATGTCATTTGGGTTAAATAATGCAGGCGCAACATATCAACGAGCAATGACTACTATATTCCATGACATGATGCATAAAAACATGGAAGATTACGTAGATGATACATTGGCTAAATCCAAAGAAAGAGGTACTCATATTGAGGACTTAAGAAAGATATTGGATCGTATGGAGCAGTTCCAACTCAGGCTCAACCCAAAGAAATGTGCCTTTGGATTCCAATCATGGAAGCTCCTAGGGTTCATTGTCTCAGTGAAAGGAATTGAAGTAGATCCTGCCAAAGTTAAAGCTATTCTAGAGATGACTCCTTTGCGCAACATCATTCAAATGAGGACACTACAAGGGAGACTCCAGTTCATCAGGAGATTTATGTCCCAACTTGCAGATAGGGCACAACCCTTTACTAAACTACTACACAAAGGGGTCACTTTCAAATGGGATGAATACTATGAAGCCAACTTCAGAGAATTGAAAGGATACCTGGATACTCCTATTCTTATGGCGCCTATTCATGGGAAGCCATTACTCCTGTACATTTCAGCTACCACTACATCCTTAGGAGTATTGCTAGTACAAGAAGATGAAACAAAGAAAGAAAGAGCTATCTACTACATTAGTAGAACGCTAGTCTCCTATGAGCTCAATTACAACATTATTGAGAAAGCATGCTTAGCGGTCGTCTTCGCATCACAAAAATTGAGACACTACATGCTCTCTCATACAGTAAGGCTTATTGCTAAGATTGGTCCTCTAAAGTACCTTTTGAGCAAAACAGCGTTAACAGGATGCTTAGCAAAATGGGTCATCATTCTAAGTGAATTTGACATTGAGTATGTGGATAGGAGAGCTATTAAAGGACAAGTGCTCGCAGATCAACTAGCTGATTCACCACTTCAAGATGATAAACCTCTAAGGATCGAATTCCCTAATGAAAAAATTATGCATCTAACTGAATATCCATGGAAGATGTACTTTGATGGGTCCTTCACTCAACAAGGCTCTAGAGCAGGGTCCTATTCATAACTCCTCGGGGTTACAAGATTCCCAAATCTTACAAATTGATATTCCCATGCACGAACAACATTTCAGAATATGAGGCACTGGTCAACGGTCTTAAGCTTTCCATGTAATGGAATATTGTAGAGTTACACGTGTATGGTGACTCCCAACTCATCATTAATCAAGTTAATGGTGACTACCAGACGAAAGATGAGAAGTTGATGCCCTACAAGCAACTGTTTGATGACTTGAAGAATTACTTTGTCTTCGTCACCTTCCAGCAGATACCAAGATCAGATAATAAAGCTGCAGATGCTATGGCTACCTTAGCATCCATGTTACAACTAGAGGAACATCAATTCCGCTATGACTTCTTAATGGAAGAACTCTCCTATCCTGCTTTTGATACCCCAGAATATCAAGTAATTTGTGCTTTGAACACCCTCGACCAATCTTGGTATGCCAATATCATTGCCTATCTCACTGACCAAACTATTCCTAATAATCTATCCAGAAATGAGAAAAGAGCCTTGATTAGGAAAACATCGCGTTATGTCCTCATAACTAATAACTTATATCGACAAGGTCTTAACGGTACACTTCTTAGATGTTTAGAACTCGAAGATTCTGATCTCGCATTAAGAGAAGTCCACGAAGGTGTATTTGGATCACACTCAAACGGCTTTTCATTGGCAAAGAAACTGCTCAGAGTAGGCTATTATTGGCCTACCATGGAGAAAGATGTTATTCAATTTTCCAAAACATGTCATAAATGCCAGACACATGGAAATTTTATCCATGCTCCTGCCAGAGAACTTATACCTTTCATTACACATTGGCCATTTCAGCAATGGGCCTTTGACTTGGTTGGACAAATATATCCCAACTCTTCAAATGGACACAAGTTCATCATTACGGCCACTGATTATTTCATGAAGTGGGTCAAGGCCGTGCCACTAATCAAAACCACTGGCAAATAGGTGGCTATGTTCATTCTGAACTACATTATCTGTAGATATGGGATACACTCTTCAATTGTAACAGACAGTGGGGGCCAATTTAAAAATCAAGACATTGATGACCTTTGTGAACAGTTCCACATTACTCAACATTGCTCCTCAATCTATTATCCTCAAGGTAATGGACAGGCTAAGGCATCTAATAAGAAAAATCTCAAAATCCTACACTGAATTGTAAGTAAATCTGGCAGAGACTGGCATTTACAATTGAATCCGGCACTATGGGCCTACAGAACAAGCATCAGAACACCAACTGGAGCCACGCCATTTGCTCTAGTCTATGGCGCTGAAGCAGTACTACCTATTGAGGTTGAAATCCCATCTTTATGGATATCTTTACAAGGGCTTGTTACTGAAGAGCAATACCGCATTGATTGGGTAAATTCTTTATACCTACTTGATAAGCGCAGGAAACAAGCATTCGATCACCTAAAAGTGTACCAAGCACGAATGTCCAAAGGCTACAACAAGAAGGTAAAACCATGAAAATTTGAAGTGGGGGATCTAGTCTTAAAAGAGAATCCTAAGAACCAACCTAACAAAGAGCGGAAAGGAAAGTTTGAACCTAACTGGCTGGGACCTTATGTTATCACTGCTACTTTTGGGATTGGAGCTTATCAACTGGCTACACCTGAGGGAGACGTTCTTCCAGATTCTATCAATACTCTACATCTGAAGCAGTTTTACGCTTGATTTTCGGCTAGCAGAGCCTGTACAGTAAATAGTTCTCAGAAAATACCAAAAACATTCAGAAAATTGATCCTGAAGAAATCCAAAAACAATGGAAAAATTCCTGAAGAAAAGGTATCCTTGGTGAAAACCTGGCAAATAGGTGCCTTGATGCTACAAAAACATTCAAAAAAAGAAAAAATTGAAAAAAATTTGAAAAAGAGAAAAGTGCCTTGATGACAAACCTTGTAAAACAGGCATCTTGGTAGCAAAAAGAAAGAAAAGATCTTGCCAAGTGGTGAAAACCTGGCAATTAGGTGTCACTTGTGCTCTGCGCTTCATCTATCAATGCAGTACTGATACTACGCCTTCACAATTACACCTATGCTAAACGTTGACTTTGTCTCCTAAACAACTATCTTATCCTCGCTTGGGATTTGTCTATATTTCTGTCTTAGGATCAAGTCATTCTGCACTGGGGGCATCTTTGCTAGTATGATAGGTTGCGTCTGCTAGATCGTCGTAGAATGGTTTGTCTTGTGATACGATGCTTCTTAATACTTTCACTACCACTATCACCTTCACAACACAAGGATGACACAAATGGTGTTCCGAAGACCTCCATGGGATTGCAAACAGAACTAACGATGTACACAGACATGGACCACCTATTGCTTGAATTATGACTTTTTGATTATTGAATCTATACTGCGCTTGAAAAATAAATCAAATAGTATTTTCTGATACTACTTAAACACAGTTTGACCTTGGTTTGATCATGACTCTTTTATGCACTGATGATGTTTTAACTAGGGGCATCTAAGCAATTATGAATTTTATTTGAATGATTCACAATTGATGGTTGTTATGTCTTTCGAGTTACTCCATGACGTCTGTGCAAAGACAAAGAGTCGCAAGGATGGGGGCATAACATTTTCTTGGTTTTCTGAATATGGTGATTTTTCCAAGTAATCCTATAAATTTCACCTAACTTGGATGTTTATGGTAAGAGCTGCCACTATGGGTGGATAGCCGCATATATCTTGATCTTTGTCATGTGTAAAATGCGGTGAGTTTGAAACAATTTCCTTGTCTGTTTTCTAATTTAGATTCTCATGAAGGTATATGAAGAATAATATACCCAAGGATATGAATTTTCAAGGTCATTGCGGGTCCAATATCTTGCCTTACACAGAATCTGATATAATAAAAGGAAGGTGACTATTTTGTTATCCTGGCTTCTATTCCTTGATGCCTAAGTCTATTTTCTAACATTCCAATAAACATAGTATTCATACTTTCATGATATCAGTGGGTATTAGTGATTGTTGTACTATCCGATGGTATCCATTCCAAAAGCGCCCAATGATGATAAAATGCTACAATATCTGCAAATCAGTGACAAAGTCCTAAGAGTCTACATGTAGCTGCATTTAGAAATTGCATGATGCATTTTTTTTAAAAAGAACAACATAAGGATTTTAGCTCAAACTCCTTTCTATTTTTAATTCATCTAAAATCCAAGTTTATTACTAATACCCATGCTTCCCGAAATCTTTGATCTATCGAGAACAAAATTGAACTCATATTTTCAATATGATTAACTTGGTACTCGTGTGTTTACTCTTAAACACACCCCCGTTTCTTCACTTCTTCTAATCCATTCTTGCTTATTTTACCCATTCCATGAAAGTGATACGTTCTTTCAACAAAGGGATTTCATTCTCTTTCCTTTGATTGTGTTCCCGAGGGGGCATGATCACACTATTATCAATCAAATTTTTGCTCGAAACAACATTAAAAATGACTTCATTATCAAACAAACTAGGGGCATGACAGTTTCCTTGACTAAGTCGGAACTGTTGGATAGAAAGCTTTGGTTCTCATAAGCTGGATATCTTGTGTTTCCTCATTACAAAAGATTCTTACTAAGCTCCTGGCAGCTTCATACTGACTTTTGGACGACAACCAAGTTCAGAATCAGTATTATCAATCTTTGGACGACAACCAAGTTCAGAATTGATATCTTTAAGATCTTTTATTGATCTTTGGACGACATCCAAGCTCAAAATCAATATTATTAGTTTAGTTCGATCAAGTGCGAGACTGATCTCATCAGGCATTTCATTCGATCATGAGCAAAATTCTCATACTTTCTGAAGTCAACATAAAAATTTAAAAAAAAAACTTTATTTGAATCAATGCGTTGCTCGCACATCAATTCAAAGAGGGGCAAATGTAACCACCTAGATTTGGTCTGCTTTGAATATAGACCCTATTTTCCCTAAGTGTGATCATACCCCCAATTATGTCCAAACGACCCAGTTACTGCTTGGCATAATCCATTCGAATCAGATTTAATATCCTAAGTGATCTAATCACTAATTTACATTAATCACTTTAGCCAATCCAATCAATTCAATTCAATCAGTTCAAATCATAACCTGGCTAAGGTAATTAATTTAAAAGGAATTAAATTGAATCCTATTTATACCTCATCACTTGCCAAACCAATCTCCTAGCCTAATTTATTCAATTTGGCTATAATCCTAATTAATTATTATAAAGCAATCAAAAGCTTAAATGATTAATTAAATCCCTATTATTAAATGAATATGTTATTACAAACAATTCATTTTATTAATGTTCCTTCAAACCTAACCAATCTCAACTACCCAACAATGAGTTCAAACTCATCCCAACCCCTTCTCACATGCTAATTCTTCTTAATTAGCTAATTAACCCTAATTACCTAATCCCCCCTCCACTCATTCTCTCTCCTCCCATCTATATCTCCTTAATCACATCTCTTAAGCCTTAAACCTAGTCCTAAGCTACCCTTAAGCTTGTCACATTCCATTAAGGAATGATTAACAACTCCACCCACTTGAGAAAGTCAAGGAATCTCAAGATTCCTTTCCTCAAGTCCACCTTGTCAGGCTTGACTCTAAACCCTCACATGTGCTTCTTAAACCCTCACCCATACCTCATTAATGCTTTCATAAGTCTAGAGTCTTCTCCCCTTCCTCCATTTCTCCTATAAATAGGATGTATTTTGAGCTCAAATGGCCCTGAAATTTGAAGTATTTTATTATATTGTTATAATGCTCCTAATTTTGAAGAGTTGGTAGCATCCTTATGCTGCCCATATTTGGAGAATTGAAGAAGCAACCTTAAGTTTCTCATGTTTTAAGGACTTTCATAGTGCTTTCTAGCTTGTTTCTTAGTTATTTTGTTATAATCTTCATTTAGAGCTAGAATGCATGTTTTTGAATCATTTAGATTACTTTTCATTTGAATCTTCCGTTCTTAGGTTGTATTTGTCACTAGAATATGCATAATCTGAGGGCTATTATGTCATTTTTCATACTCCTCCTAGATAGGAAGCAATAGATCAATTTTGGTGATTGTTATGTTTGCTAACCCCTTTTTTCACTAATGCAATGATTTATTGAAGTGTTGTGTCTCTTAACAAGTACAAATATCACACACACAGATTTCATCAATACTAATGGTCTTATAGAGGTTAACTCTAGTAATGGGAACTTTACATGGAGAAACCGCAGAAGTGGCTTCTTAAACATTGCAGAGAAGCTGGACAGATTTATGTTGGATGGGCAATCGGATAGAGTAAATTGGGTTTTCAATGTTGAGATCATGTGATTGTCTGGTTTTGACCATTTCCCTATATGTTTAAAGATTCAAGAGGATGCGACACCTATTAGATCCCCCTTTAAGTTTGAAGCAATGTGGCTATGGGCTGAGAACTTTATGGATAAGGTGGAGTTTTGGTGGAAGACAATGCCAAAAAGAGAAGGTAACGAGGCTTTCATTTTCTTTAAAAAATTACCGCACCTTAAGGAACAACTAAAGATTTGAGAGAGGAAGGAATTTAGGAATATTTTTGTGGATAAATTAGCTATTGAAGCAGATTTAGCAGATTTGAACTCAAAGGTGATAGTTGAAGGAATGAGGGAGGAGGATTACTTAGCGGAAGTAATCCTTTCCAAAAAATATGTTGAATTTTTAGCAAAGGAGGAAATTATTTGGTGACAGAAATCAAGGGAAACATGGCTGAAAGAAGGGGATCGAAACACTAGGTTTTGTCATAATGCGGCCAAAGTGAAAAGGTCTCAAAACATAATCTTTTCAATTCAATATAGTAATGGAATGATCCTTAAGGAGACAGCAAACATTAATAGGGAGGCAGTAAATTTATTCTAGAATATCTTTGTTTCTCCCATTCTCTCTTCGAATGAAGATTCTAATATCCTACATTTAATTCCGAGTTGTATCTTTGATTTGCAGAATTTGGCCCTTATTAAGCCAGTTTCTTTATCAAAGGTAAAGGCTACTCTCTTTAATTTGGGAGGGGGGGGACAAATCCCCGGGCCCTGATGGCTTCTCTACCATATTCTTCCAAAAATCCTGGGAGATAGTAGGTACGGAGATGTGGGAAGTTGTGGAAGAATCTCGATCTGCGGGCTTCATTTGGAAGGACTTCAATAATACCTTCATTGCTTTAATTCCAAAAAAAATTTGAGAGAGTGTCCTTTGATGACTTCAGACCAATTGATTTATGCAATACTATTTATAAGGTAATTTCCAAGGTCATGGCTAATCGCTTAAAAAAGGTGCTCTCTTCTGTTATTTCTCCTGAATAGAGTGGCTTCATGCCCAATAGGTCTATTTTTGAAGGGGTTGTGGTTGCTCATGAAGCAATTCATAAGTTCAAATTGGCTAGGGCAGATAAAATGATGATCAAATTGGATATTATGAAAGCCTATGATAACGTCCATAGAAACTTTCTGCTGAAAGTGCTGAAAAAGTTTGGTTTCTGTGATGGTTGGCTTAAATGGGTGGGCAGCTGTATAAACAATCCTAGAATTTCAGTTCTTGTGAATGGCAGCCCCCAAGGTTTTTTTGACACGAATAGGGTAATTCGCCAAGGGGATCCAATTTCCCCCTTCCTTTTCATTATTCTGGTAGAAGTTATGGGAAGACTTATCTCTAGCAAATGTAGATTGGGCCAATGGAAAGGAATTAAGGTGGCGGAAGGTCTTGACCCTATATCCCACTTAAAATTTTTGGATGATACATATCTGATGGGGGAAGCTTCAACAAGGGAAGCTAGGCTGATCATATCGACTATTGACTCCTATAATGCTTCGTCGGGTCAAAACATTAATTGGAATAAATATGAGATTTTATTTTTTAATACCAGTCTGGAAAAATAGAGACAGCTATGTGGGATCCTTGGCATGAGAATGGGGAAGCTTTTGGGTAAGTACCTTGGTATTCCCTTGTTTGGTGGAGCTTGTAAGTCACATTTGTGGAAATATCTTACCAATAGTTGCATAAAACGCTTGGAAGGCTGGAAGAGTAAATGTCTTTCTTCTGTCGGGCGTATACTAATGTTACAGTTTGTGGTTTATGCTATCCATGTATTCTCGATGAGTTGTCTAAAGCTGCCTAAAAAGGTGATTGCCTTTCTAGAACAGAGTATGAGGAAATTCTTTTGGAATGGGTCTAGTAATTATGATCAAATCCCACTTCTTGCCTGGGATCAGATATGAAAAACTAAATCTTGTGGGGGTCCTGGTATTAAAAATTAGCATTTAATGAATCTTTCTCTAAGTGCAAAGATGGTTTGGAGTATGTATGCTAACCCGAATATGTTGTGGGATAAAATTCTTAGAGCCAAATATTTAGACTCGGATGTTCCTAATAGAAATCTTAATATCAGGAATCCCCCCAAAGGCTCGGCAATTTGGAATTTTATATTAGATTGTAGACAGGTTATCACTAATCACTTGACTTGGCGGGTTGGTAATCACTTGACTTGACTTGACTTGGCGGGTTGACGTCCTTCTGGAAGGACTCTTGGAATGGATATCCAGTTTTGGGTGATAGTGTGCATGTCTAAGAGGTGATGAATGTCTGCACTACTGTTTGGGGGGATAAATTGGTGGACTATATAGAGGAGAGACCATCCCCTTTAGGACCTCAGTGGGGTTGGAAAGATGGAAGTCAATTAGGCCTTAGTGTTCATCAGTCTGTTCTTCTAAAGAACATTTTTTATTCCAGAGAAGTTGTAACTAACAAATTAGACTCTTTGATTTGGTGTGGCGAAGAGTGGACAATATTCAGTCAAACTTGGTTATAGAATTCTTGATAACTCTAATATGCTTTTAGAGTGGCCAACAAAATTGTGTTGGGGAAAAGATTGTCTCCCTAAAGCCGGATCCTTTTCTTGGTTGGTTGTTAGAGGACGAATTCTTACAGGTGAGTGCGGGAAAAAATATGGATTTATTGGTCCTACCAAGTGCGTCCTTTGTGGGAAAGCTAATGAGGATGTTGATCATCTATTGGTTCAATGTAATTTTGCAAGTGCATGTTGGGATATGGTGAAATGGAAGTTGGGGTGGTTGGGGCCTTTGCAGAATTCCATTAAAGAGATTTTTTTAAGTTGGCCTTTAGTAAAATGCAAGTTTGTCCTTTCTAAGGTATGGCAAATGTGCCCTTCAATAGTAGTTCGGGAGATATGGAAGGAACGAAATCGCAAGATCTTTGAGGATAAGGTGGAATCTTTGGATAGGGTAATGGTAAGAATTAATTCTTCTATTGAGGAGGTTATGGGTGCTTCGACCTTCTTACTCAAGTCTTCGACTCCTTTTACTTCAGAGGATAAGTGTATTCAGGGAGAATGGTTTGCCACAAGGATTCTCTTTAGGAATGTTGGTTTGCAGAATGGGAAACCTAAATCAGGTAGAGACAAGATCAAATGGGAGACCCCGGAGTGGGGGTGGTTAAAAGTTAATTTTGATGGTGCTGCAAAAGGGAATCCTGGCCCCTCTGGTGCAGGAGTGGTAATTAGAGATTGGCATGGAAATATAGTGGCATATGCAGCCCAAAAACTATCAAATGGCACTAACAACTTGGCAGAGGAAAATGCTACTATTTTGGCTCTGAAATTGTGTTTAAGTCTGGATTGTTAGAAAATTCATCTTGAAGGTGACTCTCAGATTATAATTCAGGCTATTTAGAAAGGTTTTACACAAGCTTGGCATCTAAAAAATTTTATTCATATTTTGCAGTATCTTCTATCTAAATTTGAGGCCTTTAAAATTAGCCATGTTCGAAGAGAGGGAAATTGTGAAGCGGATATTTTATCTAAATGGGTCGTTCATTTGAAACAATTAATGATCTTATGTGGGAAGATTTTAGCAAAATGCGGAAGGAGGATTTTGTTTACAATTTCTAGGCTCTTGTAATGATTATATGTGCACGGCATTTTGAAACCATAAATGTGTTTTTAAAAATCATGTCTTTTCATGGGCGTCCTACGTGGGGGGCGAGTGTGTTGGCCTTGTTGGGTTTGTGCGAGTGATGACGTCCATCCGTCTGCGGCAGACATCTCTTTAATGAATGATTAAGGTTGGTGGCTATAAAGTAGCCTCTCCTGCTCGGTCTTTTGTGAGTTTTAAGTGTAGAAAGCTGTTAAATTGTGGAAAAAAGAGGCGATTTCTTGAGGGCTCTGGTTTTAGATTCTAGTGGAAAGCTTTTGGAATATTGGTAATTTTTGTGAATATGGAAGCCACGTTTTTAGTTGATACTTGGAAGCAGCAGAATACCTTTAAAGGGCCAGTGAAGATTGAAAGAATGCGTGGCTTGATTGAAATCAAGGATGACAAGATCGTTCGGGCCATGGGAGATGTTTTAGGGCCTTTCTTTATGAATAGGAGGAAGAAATGGAGGGTTAATTTTGAAATTATTTCAATGGTAATGGCTTGGGGTTTAGAGATTGGGAGAGAGTGCGTCGAGGTGAAATGGTTGGTCTCCTACTTGTTTGACAAAGACCTGCTCTTTGAAATGGACTCTATTTTGGAGTGGGTGGTTCTCGAAATTGGCTCTAATCTGACAGAGTATTTTGAGGATGAAGATGAGGCCCGTGTGTATGGTTTTGTGTCATTTATCCACTAGTGGGGCAAAGTAGATAAGCGAAGTTTTAGAGCTTAGCGGGCTTCAGCGTGGGAAAAGCTAAAGAAAATGGTGGAAAAGCATGAAATTGAGAAAGGTTATGTGTGGATTTTGTTACCTGTTAAGGTGCCGCCTAGAAAGAGGTTGAGCCGAGGACGGGAGAACCATTAAAGACCAGCGAGGGTTTGAAGATGTCGGTTGGTAATTTTATTCTTTTTGGCTACAACGCTCTGTTTATTCCCTCTCTGCGATAAGGAAGATAGGAGGCCTCTTGCTACTAAAGCTATGTTAACATTCTGGTTATGAATGTTTTTCTCTTCTCTGATGAAAGAGGATTTTGGTGTTTGGTGACGTATGTTTTTTATGGGATCGATTAATTTCATGGAAATGATAGTGACAAGGAACCCGGGAAACGCAGACCGATGTTGTTCGGTTCTCGACAATGCACATGTCAAGGATGGCTCAGATGTTAATGATGCTACTCTCTTTAGTGGTTTAGCCAAGTTTTGATGTCCCTTTTGTATAGAAAGCCTATAAGGAGGCTAATCTACGAATATTCGGGGATACTTATTATAGTTAGTATGGTTTTATTTGTTGTTGATGCTAGGTTTGGAGGGAAGTGGAAAGGAATTGATGAGAAATGTCCTTTTTATGAATATTCATAAAATCAATATTACCCATAAAAAAAAATTGAAAATGATACTAAAAATATGTAAATTAGATGTTGAATCTAGAACCAAACTGCTTTGCTAACCCAAATATGGATAGATCTTTTATTGCGATGATATGGCCATCTTAAAAAATTTAGCCACTATGATGGGCAATGATAACATGGTAATGTTAAACTATTCCTGTTGTTGCTCATCCATTCTCTGCACATACTCGCACCTATTTGCATTACTCTTTCTTTGCTTGTACTAAGTAACCTGCATTTTGTTCTCTATCCTTATTTATTCTCTACTTTGAGACTGTTACCTGCATACCTCTAGTTAATTCAGGTTTGTTTCTCTATGTCTGAATGATACTAAAAATATTTTTAAATTAAACTTCCTTTGCAAATTGTTTTTTCATTATTTTTTTAGTATTCAAGTTTTTACATTTGAGTTTTTTTAGGATAATATAGTTTTTGTACAGATATTTTAAAAAATACTTGAGGAACATTGATTCCAATGAAGAAAGACAAGAACATTGCTAAAAGTTGTGTCCATGAGCGTTTGGTACAATGTTAACATCAATTAATACAAACAAAAGCTCCCATGGTAAGAGTGCAATGGAAGAATATGTTTCCCTCCATCATGTTCATACAATAAATTATCCACTTTTGAAAAATATACTAACGTCAATGAAGGAATTTGGGAAAATAGATTGTGATTTTACATATAATTTGACTTAATGTCGATCAACTAAAACCACAATTAGCGAGAGATCGAATGTTGTTCGGAGATATGTTGTACCAAAGGAGGAAATGTTTAAACAAAGGAAGAGTTTTTCATCAGACAAAACTGAAATACATTTTCTTGAAAGCTAAATTGTTGATGTACATGTCACTTTTGGATCAAGAGCATACACAAGGCTTGCCCAGGCAAAATCAAAGAATTGCTTTCTTTTGAAGTTCATATTTCAAATTTTCATTTTATAAATGTGAACCATGTCACTTGTTGTATAGAAAGCTAGCTTTTAGGCTCTATTATTGTAAAAGTTAGGTAAATCTTAACTTATCTTCAAAAAGTACTTATTCTAAATATTCATCTAGAAAGTTATTTCAAGTGACTATTTTAGGAAATTTTGCAAAGTAGTTATTCTAAGGGTTGTCTCAAGTAACTATCAAGTAGCTATCCTATGTGGTTATCTTAGTAGTTATTCCAAATAGTTACGTAAAGTAACCATCTTAGGTAGTTATCCTAAGTAGTTACATGAAGTGGTTAGGAAGGTATTCTAAGTGTTACAGCACTCATGTCTATATATATGATGCAAATCATTGTAAAAGGGTACTCAACTTGAGAGTGGAAACTCTAGAGAATTGTGTAAAGAACCTTTTTTTTAGAATTTTAATGTTTGCACTTTGTATCTAAGGGCCTTTGAACTTGTATATTTCCAAAGTGATAACAAAGAATGCATTTGATTTGTATGTCTTCAATGTGTTCATGTGTACTCATGCAATCCATTAGTTCTTGATTCAAATGGTATATGTAATGATGAAACACAGTCATACCTCGGTATCTTAGTTTGAGTGAGCTAAGATAATTTGTTTCCTCGTATGTTGAGATTGTTTATCCTTTTTTCATTATTTCATATAAAACTTATCTTGTGCTTACACTCTCTTTGTAGTTGTTATCCCTTGTGAAATTTCAATTAGTATTTGTATGTCTACTATTGGGGTTTATGTTATCCTTTTTTCTTATCTGCCCCTCTGAAATGCAGAGAAATATTGTGACAAATCGTTATTTGATCACAATCTCTCCAAGTGTTGGCACAAATGTCACTGCTTCTTAGGCAAACAAGGTCAGTTATGAAGACAATATCGTAGTGACAAATATGTTTACCAACAATATTATACCAATTACTTGTTTGCACATATTTGTGTGTTTTGGAAAGATGTGTAGGGAGTCCTTTCTATAAGGTTAACCGTGGAGAGCACTTCAGTTGCATCGCGTCTATAGTAACCTATTGGGACCCATGAAGAATGTCTCCATCCAAATTCTAGTATGCACTTACTTTTGTTGATGATTATAAACATGGATCTCTTTTCTTCATAGTAAGGATCAAGTTCTTGAACTTTTTTTGTTAAATTTATCATATTAGTTGAAAGGCGGCCTAGTTTCAAATCCATTATTCTTAGAACTAATTATGATAAGGCATATGTCAGTAATATTTCAATGGTTAATCAAAACCATTTTGTGTTAAACACGAGTTATTCATCCCCTGTACACCTCAATATTATGGTGTTGTGGAAAGGAAACACAAAATTATTGTTCAAGGTACTCTTAATGTTGGTCTCTTGCAAATTGTGAATTTATTATGAAAGGATATAATGTTTTAGATATATGGGGTGATCCCAATGATGGGATATCTACTTATGGATATATTTTTTCTTTGTTGGATCAGGTGCAATCTCAAGAAATACTAAAAGGCAACAATCTACTTCTCTTCGCTCCACCAAAGTTAAATATAAAGATTGTACCAATGCATCCAAAGAGGTAATATGGTTAAACACCACACACTTTTATCTTCAATATCACATCATAGAGAGAAAATTGAAGATCAATTTGCACATATTATTACCAAATCTCTTTTTATAAATAAATTTCTCACTCATTGTAAAAATCTCTACAAGCTCTTTGTCTTCTTTTGAGTTCTCACACCTCATTTTCTTTATTCCAAACATGTGAAATATTAGATTTCCTCGTTATGAGGATGTGACACTTTGCACACACTTGAGGCAATAAATGGCATCCTTAGACTTGAGAGTTATATTTACAACTCACTCTGAGCTCTATATATTTGAGGTGTCTCTCTCATTTCTTCTTATGGGAACATTTCTATGCTAAAATCACTCTCTTTCTCTCATTGTATTCTCTTTAGGCTTATGTCATCTACATAAAATTGGAGTTTTTCTTCTTTGTTTTTTCCCTTACAAATCATGTGTCTCCTTGGTCTTGGTGTGCTTACTCTTGGTTTTGGCTTCTCAACTTTATGAGAATATCTACCTTCAAACAATTGCTCCTTGATTAATTTTTTTAGTAATTTATGTTATTTTCCTTCCACATCCCCCAATCTTACTAACAACATTTTTTCAAATATTTACGGCATATTATTGCCTTTTCATCTCAAAAGGTATTTATTTTATTTTTCTTTAAAATAATATTTGTGTAAATCTCAATACCTTCTCAGAAAAAGGAAAAATGTAGACCCCTAAAATTACATCGTTTCATAAATTATTTAAAGAATACTTATTTAATTATTTGTTTATTTACTTAATCAATTATTTTCTAATGTTCAATCTTAAATTTGTGTGGGCACAATATCTAGAAACTTAGGTATGGTCACCAATAATGAGGTATAAATTGAGGCACTAGCAGCATTGTTGGAATTGTGTATTTCTAGAGGATGGGATCACATTGATATTTAAGGGCACTCTATGATATGTATAAATGCTATTATCAAAAAATATGCAGTTAATTGTAAATTGAATAAGGAGGTGGCAAGGGTGGTGAAATCTTTGCAAAATCTTAAGGACTACATGATTTGTCACATTTATCAAAAGGAAAATAGAAGTGTGGACTTGTTGGCAAACCTTGGAGTCTGTTAGAAGGAAAAATATATCATTGATTTAGATCATGCAAGATGGAAAAATCTATCTGAGATTGTGAAGGAAGACGCAATTGCTAGTGGACGAGGGGCAAAGTTGTTTGAATGAGGCACTGCACAATGCTAGCAAAACATCAAATGAATGACTACCCATCCCACAAGAATCAATCCCAAAGGTTCGGGTGGATCAATGTATATCAATGTGGTTGAGGCACTATCAATATATAGAGAAGGGTTTCATAAAAGAGATATGGTTGTGTTACCAATCTATGTCAACATCTATGATGATCTTTGCTCGGCTTCACAACTGGAACAAATTAATGTAATGATCTTTTCTTTCAATTAATACGGGGAAGCACCCCCTCTGGTAGTACTTATCTTAAAAAAATGTTCAATCTTAAATAAACTTTTAATCCCTCATTCACATTTCAAAAAAATTAATAAATAAAAACATACTTACTTAATTCCTTTTTTTTCTCTCAAATCATTAGTTGACGAAAATCAATTATTTAATCTAGCTAGGCATTTGCACAATTCAAAACATGATTATTTAATAAAAAAATTACTCGGTTCAAAATTGCACCTGTGCAAAAAAAATTATATTTGCATGTATATGCCACATGCTTCACAAATATGCTCTCGCTCAATATTTAGATGTTAACCCTTCACAAGCTTCCAAGAAAATAAAGTTTTTGGTCTTACCAAAAGATTTTTTTTTTAAGAATGATCATTTTTTAATTTTAACCATCTATCATTTTCTAAGATAGACCATCCAGCTTCCTTAAATTATGTAGCTCCTCTAGTGCTCCAATCACAAGATATCACTAGGAGGTCTCTCATAGCTTCAACCCTTTCAAACAATCTCCCCCATTGATCTCTCCAACCAATTTTAATCATTGATCTTACCCCCCTCAAATCTATAAATGGCTCATCGGCACTTCATGAATTCAATGATATGTTGCTTGTTTGAACAACACCATCCATACACTTTGTCTCCAACAAGAGGCTTTTGATCAAGGACTTGTTATAGTTTTTGTCATATTTTATGAATTAGTAGATAAACTAAATCAAAGGTGGCAATTCCACATAGAATAAAGGTTTAATCAAAGGTGGCAATTCCACATAGAATAAAGGTTTGAATTTCATAATTTAGAGTCTTCTATTTGTGTTTAGATTTTATTTGTTGACAAATAAATATGTTGATTCATGAGAAAAGGTCACCTCTCCATTCATTCTAAATTCAAAGCATCAATCATTACAAAGCATCTATTTTGTTAGTTCATTTGCATGGACTCTGTGGGGGGAGAGACAACAATTCCATGCACAATTACATCTATACATATATAAATCTCTATATATGTGAGGAGAGAGTTTTGAACTGGTATCAAATGGCCACTAAAATTAGATGTAAAAGGATTATAACAAAACATGCTCAATCAACTCAACATCTTTAAAGTTTATTTTTGTTCATGTGTACCTAAAAGGCATGGAGCTTGTGAAAAATGGCTCTAATATAGAACATATGCTCATTAAACTAAATTCCAACCTGAAAAGAGCTACGAGCTCCAAAGATCTCAAATAGCAATGTTTTTGTGCACAATGCAAACACTAGATTCCTACTCACGACCTTCTGTATCATATGATCAGATAACCATCGGAGATATTGTCTTAAAAGGAATGTTGCCAATCAAGAAGCAATAGGCTTTATCTAACATGTGTGTCCTAATATTATCCCCATGTCCTGACATGATTGTGTACAATTTAGTGGCACAAAATCAATTTCACAATCATCTCCCATGTTTGGTCAATGTTGTTCCTTCAAAATCACCCAAACATGTCAAGTATTCGTAAATGAACATCAATGGAGATTGTGAGATTTTATGTATAGGTATGTTGAGCCTAGTTATGACCCTCAAATAGGAAGAAGCTAGATTCGTACACCCTCATGTAGCATTTAATAAGATAATCGTTTGGAGAGGTGTTTGTATGAGACACATGGCCACTCCAAAAGTAGCAAGCATTTTTCCAGTATCCATCTCCTAGTGTTTTCATTGTGTTTTCCTAACTTGATCATGTTGGATTTAGCAGCACAAGATCAACTTCACAATCCCCTTTCCATGATTGGTTTATGACATACCTTGGAAATCACCCAATCAAGTTGAGTTTATTAACGCACATCAATGGAGGTCACCTATTGTGAGGAATTTTGCATCCAAATTGACATGTTGCTTATGAAACTTGCTAGGAGCTAGAGCACTTCTTATGTAGTAATCAAGCAATTCCATATGGCCTCTGATCAGTGTGAAATGTTTTACAGCAACCTCAGTACATAAATGTCACTTCTCCAAATATAATGCAAAAGAAACAAACCTTGTCCACTTGACACATCACCATAGAAATGCAAGTGTAACAGTGCATGCCGTCACAAGAAGAAATGTGGCCATTGGCATTAGCTATGACAGGAGAATGTATTAGTCAAAAAGGACCTGCACTGAACCGCTTCCATAATAAACACAAATTTTATTGTTTGGGTAAATAACTTGCATGCCAATTAAGTAAATTATCCAGAAGAGAATTATTCTAGTGGATATGGATGTAACAAAACTAGATCAAAATAAATTCAGTACATTTCCAAGCTGCCATGGTGAAGTATGGTCGTAAAATTATGGTTGTCGTGTACTGTTCACAAATGAGGTCATGCCCCTTTAACAGTTGGCATATCATTGAACTGGCATTAATTTATCTGACTTAACAATAGTTGGTGTCTGAAAGATTCTTAGACATGTTCTCTAGGCATTTTAAAACAAAAAAAAACTCATATTCTAAGATTCTGAGACATGTTCTCCAAGTCATTATAAAGAAAAGGTTTCTTCAAATTCTGTTGGCAATCATATAGCCAATAGTAGTCTAGTTTAATATTTAGTGGCTGATAGAATTGGGAATGAGCTCCTCCATTGTTTCTGTAATTATGAATTGTAGAACTGAATTGTTTTTTAAATTTTTGCAGCAACCTCAAGCCACTCTGTTGATACTAAGGGCATTGGTCTCATAAACATTCTCATATCCATACAGATGCAAACCATCAAACCAAGCATTTTACAGAGGGCTAGCAAATGCACTCGTATAACAATGATTAACACAAAAAATGGTCAAGTCTTTCTACCTCTAGGAAGTGATTATAGCATCCCTTAAATCTTTTTGACAAAAAAATTAGATACCCAATAAAAATTCCCACGCCAGTGTTCTCAATGTAAAACAAGTGCTTGCAAAATATTGTTTTGAAAACATGCAAAGAATAATGTAAAATTCTGAACTATAGTTTATATTTTAATATGGGAATGTTCGTGTATGAAGTGAACAGGTATATTTTGAATTGCACTATGGCAGAGCATATTCTATATATTTGGCAGCATAGTTACAAGTTAAAAGGAAAAAATATTTAGCAAATGGCCAAACGGCCATACAAGCCAAAACGGCAAGCCAGTATACGCAATAGTGCTAAAAAGTTAAATGCAAGTGTGCCATATTCGTACTGATGTGAATCAATTTAAGCAAGCCTCTTCCATTTGCCTATCAGAAAACTTGACCTCTATAGAGACAAATATTTAATTAAGAGCAATCACTTCTCTTGGATTCTATGATGATAAAATAATATTTGCCTTTAGATCCATTTTTCTAAATCCAAAGGAGTCCACACAAATTACTGGCATGATGTAAAGATATGCATCTTTGATTAAATTGAACGTAACTCTACCGAATTTGATCCATTGTTGCCCTTGTGATTCCAAGTTTGACCCATAAAATTTAAGCAGTATGAACTTTCCACCGTGGCCTTGGCCATGACTGTTCAATTGGCTGGTGAGAAATGAAGATGATATCATGTTAATATGTACTGAGACATGTTTTGCCAGTACAAACCAATTGAAGAATGACCATCAGTGTTCCAAGTCAAAAAACCTAATTCATCAATTACAACATATTTATAGATTCTAAATGAAATACTACACCTTGGTCTCTCCTATTCTTTTTGTTTCAAACGCAAATGCACAACTACACAAACATGCTTGCCATTTAAATGGACAGAATCATTTCTTATACAGTGTGTAATGATAACATATTGTCATCAATGTGCCACTTTGTTTGGCTAAAATAATTTTCCATACATGCAACTCAAAGCAACACAAAAGTTTTCAAGAGCAGACGGGCACATATAGAAATGTGCTTGACTAATGGTCTGAAGCAGCAAGTAGACCACGAGAGTCACTTAGTATGCAGGACACCAGGACCATTTCTAGAGTTATGCCTGCTCTTGAATGCATAGGAAAAACGAACATTCGTGATACTTCAAAACTTTACAAAGCCCACTTATAGCTTACAAAATAGCAGAATAGTGCCTGATTACTTTTCACAAATCTTAAACTCCAAGGCTGCTGCCCAGGCCAACTTCCTTACATATGATCTTTGCAATTCACGTTATAAGAAAATTATATGCCTCCACAACTGATTAATAATGCTATCACATGTTGAAGATATCTGCAGAGACAACAAAAGGATAAAATGACCGTTAGGTATATTTGCTGCCCATTAATAATTATTTTAAGCAGATATCTCAAAATTATTAATATGCCTCACATTTACATATTGTACATGGAATACCCATAGGTTCTGATGATTTGTGCACAATCTCCTTCCAGTTTACCGGATGGTAAACATTTTAGAGATGAAGGAATGTCAATCGAAACCTCTTGGAGAGTCCTTCCCACTTTTTGTCAACAAATCATAGTTAATAGATGCCAGCTGTGACAAGTTCTGCACAAGGTGGATTTAAAACAGCAATGATAAGTCCTAAAAAACATGTCTTCAGTACAATACTTCTAGAAACGTGTCTTCAAATTATACATATCCAAAAGATGTATTTTTTGTTGATAAAGTTTAAGCATACTTTTTTCTAAAAATGCATTTCAGCCAATAAACCTACGAAAACTAAATAGACAAAAAACATTGTTAAACCTTGAATGAGAAATTGCTGAAGGAGTACTTCACAGATGTACTGTCAAATTTAGCTAGGCCTCCACATTCATCTGTCTGTTTACAGGAAATGAGAATCTTCAGATAAAACTTTAAATCCACCTTAAGTATCATGTAAGCCGCCAGAGCAGACCCTTTGTTATAAACAAGTTAAAATTCAATATGACCTACCACTTCATCAGGCCCATTTATTAAAGAACTACTGCTCCCACTACTACTTCCACAGTCACTGATATCTTCAAAATCATTAGCTGAATAAACATCCCCTTCTGATGCATTCCACATATATCGCGAAGTGAAATAGCTTGTGTCAAGTGCCCCATCTGCAGTTGGAACAAAAGCTGCCTGAAAGAAAAATGCTCAGTTTACATAAACTTGATACTATGTAGAAAGAAAATTCTGAACCAAAAACATAAAATTCAGTAGCATAAATAGCTTCTAAAAGCAATCACCTTCTGCCTCTGTAGTGTGTCCCAATTAATGTTCTTAAAAAATGAATGCCTTTTCACCTGCAGAGATCCAGTGGTTACTAAGAAATTCATTTTATGGCTAGCCAGAGAGATTTGCTTACCACAATGAAACAGTAGAGTTGGAAAATACAAGAAAACAAACATAGAAAATTAAGAAAATGATCACATCATGCTAATCAACTTAAAAGATCAACAATAACACATTTATACATATATCAAGTAAGTTCTAGAGCTCACGCACCTAAAAAGGTACAAGAGGAAAATATTTATTCAGGCCATGGGAATTCACTATACCGGCACAAATTACAATCTTTCATATCAAAACACAATTTTATTAGAATGCATATTCGTTTAAATTTGGGGAATGTTGAGGCTCATTATCATTAAAATTGTAGAGCTGTTTCAATATTAGATTCCAGATTTACTCTGAAAAGTTCACTTCCATAAGAGCTCTATGTATTCCAGATTTTCTTCTATAGCTATTTTCACAGTTAGGTGATTATTGTGTTTGAACTGTATGAAATCTAGGAGTAAGCTCCATCATCATATTTAGAAATTTTGGAGAGGTGCAGGCACAGAAATCACCCCCAGAGCTCACTCTATGAAACTGCCAGTTCTGTAAACGAGAAAGTTTCTAACTGCCAGTTCCCATAGGACCTAGTTTTGGGTGGTTGTATCCTGAGAGATGAAAGTGAAATCAAAACAAAACGGCAAGCTTGTCTCTTCAAATTCAATGCAAGAAGCCTTCTATAGCGTGTATCAATACTTCCAGCATTCTATAAGAAAACACTGACAGCCCAAAACGAAATGGAAGAGGAAAATTGAATGGTTGTTTCTCGAAGTAGAAAAACAAGCTTAAGTAATGAAGAAGGCTTTACAGAGGTTGTAATTACATCTTTACTTGTTTATTTTGAGTAACATTCTGGTTTGAGATCAATTGCCTTTTCTTGGTTACCAAATTGGGTTTTTCAACCTTCATACGGTTTTCCCAGGATAAATCTTGTGTTCGCACTGCATTTCCTCATTTCAACACTTCATTTCTTTGTATAACAGCTATTTAATTCCTCCCCATTTCACTGTCATTTGGGGACCCAAGAAGCACAGTAGAATTAAAATTTAAATTCATAGCTTCTAACCTATGTTACTGGTTGGAATTGGGATCAAAATTACCGTCATGGATATTATATGCTGGAATGGCAATTTTTTGGGGGGTTGCTAGGTGAGTTCTGGATACATCCATACAAAACCTAAGTTACCGGTTCGAATCTGGATGCGGATGCAGATGCGGGTATGAGAACCCAGTATGTGGCTACACAAAAATACATTTGGGGGTTTTGGATGCATTTGGGTATGTTTAGTTTATATATATACAAAAAAATGCAAAAAATATACAGAATTAAAGCATTTGATAGTATGATACTTCATCATTGATCAATGCCAAATGCCAAAGATAAATATTAAATGCCAATTGATAGCCTCATCATCTAGGGTCGTTTTAGGGTTTGGTGGGGAAAAAAACTATAAGTCACTTTTAAAGCACGTGTTAAGTGATGAGTCACATTTTTAAAGTTTATTAGTTTTTATTGAAAATTCTTAGCGCTGGGCATCTGTGTGCATCTGGTTGCGCCCAGGTGTGCTTGGATGCTCCCAGATGCATATCTGGATGCACCCCCAGGGAGAAAAAGCGCTTCCCGTGAGCATCCAAACACACCAGTACCCACATCCCGCACCAGCACCCGTATACGTGGGCAGGGTGCACACACCCGGTAACTAAGGTATTTACACAAAAAACTATGAGTATAGACTGAACCAGTAGAAGATGTTTTCTGCCTACACAGAAATCAATATAAAGCAAAGCAACACAAAGAATGGGTCATTAAATACCTAAATTACCGGTTCGAATCCGGATGCGGATGCGGGTATGAGAGCCCAGTATGTGGATACATGAATTTTTTTTTTTTTTGTTGGGGTGGGGGCGGGGGGGTGTGTTTAGGTATGTTTATATTAATATAAAAAAATGCAAGAAATATACAGAATTAAATCATTTGATAGTATGATACTTCATCATTGATCAATGTCAAATGCCAAAGATGAATATTAAATGCCAACTGATAGCTTTGCAGCTATATCGACATGAAGACTAAATTTATCAAATTGGTCATTGCATTGTGGCAAAGCTTGAACCATCTTCTGTATGTCCCTAGTTGACAGCTCGCCACCATCTCTTAAACCAAGACGAATTTGTGCAGCTTCAAGCTTGCCTCTACAAAATGCAGATCTCGCAACTCAAACCAGACTGGATCCTGCTCATCGAAAAGAACCTCCTTTTCTTTTTTTTCCTATCTGTGTAGTAATCTCATATACATGTTTTTTGCCTTCCATATTCAGTAAATCATGGCACATGGCACCATATGTCCATTCAATGTTCATGTATCACTGGAGCAATTAATCAATGGATCTGTCAACAATGAGTAGATCGCAGGTTTCCGCCTGTGGGTAGTTGGGTATAGAAGATTTATACTGAATAAGACAATTCCAGAATGCTGCTGCGAGTTTTGTTGGGTCTTAATCTCAAAAGGTGCCAAAGCTGCTCACAGGGAGTGCTTTTTCTCCCTGTGGGTGCATCCGGATGCACCCACGGGGAGAAAAAGCACTCCCTGGGCGCATCCAAACACACACTGCACCAACATCCACATCCGGACGCACCAGAATCCGGATGTGTGGGCAGGGTGCACACACCCGGTAACTAAGTAAAAAACATACATACATACATATAAAAACTATGTTGCCAAACCAGAATTGGGTATGGGTACATGGGTATAGTGTACTCATTAAGTAAATAGTTTTGAAGGGGCTGGTATGTCTTCAAAAAAATATAAGAAACTTAGAAAGCATAAAAATACAAATTTACAACTTAAAAAAGGAATTAAATTCAAAATGCCATACCAATCGTCAAATCAAATCTAGATATATGTTCAATGTCTTTACATTATGTCTTATTTAAAAAATTAAATCAAAACCTTTAGATAGAATAATAAAATTTTATAAAATATAAAATAGAGAAGTAAAATTATTTTAAAAGCAAAATAATTATTTAAAAAACTTTTCTAATATAAATACAAAAAATAAAAGGAAATCCTATAAATTCAATTTTTAAATATTAAAAGTAAAAGATAAAAAAATCTAAAAATACAACATACAAAAAAAATATTAGAACATAGCAATGAAAATATATATTAAAGCACAATAGATAAACATAAATTTATTTATTTTCAAATGCAAATAGATACCTCAACAAAACTTTCTCAAAACATCACCAAGGAGCACATATGGTGTGATTTACCTATTCCATCTACATTATAATTTGATCAGTTCAAGTTAAAAAAGACAGATTCAACAGGTAATTGAACAATTAAAAGCGTCAAAATCACATCTACATGTAGAATCACTCACAAACCATGTCACTTGTACTTGGCTTAATTCATCTATTGTAGAATGGAATGTTTTGGCCACCAAAATTGTGAACCTTGGTTTAATCTACAAACAATTCAAAAGGAATCTGATTCTGAGACATTTAGAACTTGATATCTACAAGTATTTCTGTTGACTTAGCAAAATAGCTCCTAGCTAGATTTTAGTTATTGTGGGATGAACATGCATGGACACTAACCAAAGTCTAGTGATAAAAAACTCTTTTGGCCAAAGTGGCAAATAGCACCAATTGTGTAGACTACCAAGCAAAAATCCTATCATAATGACTTAATTTGCAACATGATGGCAATGATTTGCAAATGCCATCACATTGCTTGTCTATTCAAAGCTTTGAGAAAAATCAAAATTATAATGAAAAACTCTCCCTTTTCTCACAAATAGAAATTTTCCCCAGATATATCCTCCTCGGGGATCTTCCCACATTTCTTGTAAGGGAAACATGTCAGGGACATACACAAATCATCCCTCACCTAATCCCCTATGCCCCATTACAAATCATCCTTCCAAGGTCAACAATTTGCAAATGCCATCACATTACTTGTCTATTCAAAGCTTTGGCAAAAATCAAAATTATAATGAAAAACTTTCTTCTTTTCACAAATAGAAATTTTCCTCAGATATATCCTCCTCAGGGATCTTCCCACATTTCTTGTAAAGGAAACATGTCAGGGACATAAACAAATCATCCCTCACCCAATCCCCTATGCCCCATTACCCTGCAAATTTACCTTGTTTTTATTTTTGGGGACATCCCAAGGATGGCCCTCTTATGAGAGACATCTCCTAGGAAACCCTGGGGTAGTGCCAAGAGATCTTGACTTCCCCCATGGTCAATCAAACTTCAACATTGACAAAACCCCTTAGACTTTTTCTTATATAGAGAGTTTATCTGTATTTGCCATACCCCACAATCATTTCAGCATTTCTATTTGCATTTGTTCCTTACAAACAAGAAGAGCATTAAACAGAGGGAAATTTGAAAATAAGTTTAGGATGAAGAAGAGAGAGGAAAAGGAGGAAAAAGATGTGAAACATATCCATGTGATTTTATTGTTTTTCATCAATTTTTACTTGCTGAAGCCTTCATATACCTTCAAACTTAACTTTTCTTAACATGTTCAAACTTGCAAAGGGTTATTTTAGTTTATTTTTCCACTTTTTTCGTACAAAGACTTGTTTATATCATTTTTTGCAGGCACAATTTGCTATTTTCTGTAGCTGAGATGTATTTGAATTCCCAAATTAAAACTCTGTTGTCTTTATACTCGTATTGTTAATTTGTGTTGTTCCATTTCCGAAATCAAGATGGAACCATTCAGTGTCAATGATGATAGGATAATGAAATTGATCAGGAATCAGCTGAGAGAAGCCAAACCCCTACCACATACACAAACAATTCAAGTGGGAGTTCATGGCAACCGAATTGCCCTTCAATTGTTGGCATGATATGCCAAGGCCCATTTAACAAGAAAAAACTAGTGCCAATCTTCAACAATTCTTGACACAAACCACCTTGGAAGTTGGCATTAGACATGCTGTATTGAACTAGAGGGCTGGCAAGGCAGTATTACAAGGGTTAATGCATGCTTTTTGCATACCCATCATAAAGGATTGGGCCTTGTTTGAAACTCACTCTTGAGGAGATAAGAGAATGATCGAATTGTTTTAATGGGGCATCCCTACAACTTCTTGTACACCACAAAGTCCTTCAGGCAAACCACCTCAATTTCCTCATTCTGAATGTAGAAGAATCGATGGGGAAACAAAAAACTACAAGTTCATAATTACCAAACCCAATCGCACACATGTTCAATCAACATCATCGAGCCTAACACATGTCCTATCAACTCTCTTGTAAAAAAGCTATTCCAAAATTGGACTGTTGATGAAGAAACGGATAACTAAATGGATAACACGTGGCTACAGCATAATTATGGATAGATGTACAGATGTTAGATACCATCCGCTCATCAATATTATAGTTTCATGCATTTATGAACTTTACTTCTTAAGGGTGAATGATTGCTCCAAAAAATGCAAAGATATTGCATTAGAGTTTCAGATCCTGGGAGAAGCCATTCAAGATGTTGGTTCTCAACATGTAATTCGCGTGATTACTAATGCAACATATTTTCATAGGGCAGCAAATAGAATAATTCAATGTAACACATCTAGTGGACCACTTGTTGTATGCATGGTATGAAATTATGAGTCAGAGAAACAATAATCTGCAAAATATCATGATTATACCTGATTAATCATGAATCCTGGAGCCAGCCAATTTTTTCCCTGAAAAATTCTTGATTTGTGAAAAAATTGTTGACCCAAATTTCAACAACTTTTTGTGTTTAAGTGCATTAAAATCATGTTAAAATCCCTGAAAATGGCAACAAGCTTTTAAAAGTGTTGCAAAAAACTGTGAAACCCTAGAAAAACTCACGAAATTGCTGAAATCACTCAAAAATAGGGTCGATTCCTAGAGGGAATCAAAGTCGGTGCGGAATCAGTATGGAAATAATTTGATATTTTATCCCTTAGTTTTCTTTCCGGCCTCTCGAAAACCTTAAAATAGAGGCAAGAGGAGCAATGGCAGTCATCAATTGAATTTGACAGGGCCTCAATCATCCTAAATTGCGGGGGGGCGGGGCAGGTGAGATAGTGTTGAAGCAGCTGATGAATCTTCTCTAAATTGTGGCTTTGACATGACCCGAGCTCTTTGCACGCCCCGCTTGATGGATCTAATGCAAACAAGTACATAATTAATATTATAAACTAATTTTAATATTATAACTATTATGCACTATTATGGATGACACTTTGACAGGGAAGGAGCAAACCCCTATAGTTTACAATTAATATTATACAGTAGTTTTAAAATTTAAATTATTATTGACTATTAATATATATTAAAAGTTATATAATACATTATAAATTAAAAATAATGTATATATTTAAATTTTTAATATATAATTAATAGATTCAATTATATATATTTATATGATTTTTAATTTATTTAATATAATTAATTTTATTATTAACATATGTCTCCACCTAAAATAGTGGTTGCAAGCTAGGTATTGCCAAAACCAGTGGCTTGCTGATCTTTTACTTCAACTAAACAAATGTCTTTTGTTGAATCCTACCCCATATGAAGGTGTTTTAATCATTTTGGTGATTTGTTGGCAAATCCAAATCTCTTATATACATACAAACTAACAAATCCCCATTGTGAATTTATGTCAAGCATTACCGTGCATACCATATTGTTTTACTTTAATAAAAGGGTAGTTGGCTACTATCTGACAATCTCCTCACTACATCATAGTTGAAAAACTCAGACTCAAACAATAACTTGGCAAGCCCAAAAAAATTATAAACTTTGGACTAAGCAAAAACTCGAGGAAAAACATAACATTTGTATCGAACATTTTAAAATATATGAACTTTTTAAATTATTCTTCAAAAACATATCACTAATTTTTTTAGCAAAATACTAGTTTCCAAAATTAAAGTTTAACACAAATCATAGACCAAAAAACAAGTTCAACCTCCATACAAGTTACGCCACTTCCACTAGCCATGTCATATGTAGAAGTTGCCTCATCTAAAAAGATTTTTGGCAAGTTGTGTAATAATATCTAAGTTAGCACACTCAAGTTATATCACAATTTCTCGACACCCCCTTATCATAATCAAGTCTTTCTTCCCCATTAGTTGTGTAATAATAACTAATGGGGTTCAGGGGCAGTGCCCCTCATTTGGATTTGAGGGCAACAAAGGTTCAAGGGGCCACGCAACCAAGCCCAAATTAAGGCCTTTGAAATGTTCATTGGCAAAGAAAATCACATTTTTATATGAATTTGAATAAGTTTTTAACACATCACAAATTTTTGCAATTACTTACGAGAATTCCAGGGAAAAATCACCTTAAAACCGCACTTAAAACAAGTGAAATTGCAATCTCATGTATATACCATGCCCAGTTAAAAAAACCTAAGTACCAGCATACCCATATCCCATACCTGCACCCATGAACCCATACCAGAACCAGCAACTTAGGCGTCAACACAATCAAAGCCTAACAATTATAATCATATTTAAAGTCATAGCAGAGGTTTCTCATGTATCTTTACACATGAGTAGAAGTGATCAAAAGCAACATGCTCCTTTCACTTGATCATAAAAATTAGAAATCTTCTTCTTCAAGGCCCTACACAATGGGACAATTTGTAAACAGTGATTACTCTTCTCAAAATCAAAATCTAGATTTACCTCTGCTGCTCCTTTAGCTCCAAGCCTTTGATTTGGATCCTCAGTAAGAAGTCTAGCGAAAGAAAGAAAGACATTCAGTAATTATAAATGTCATGAAAATGAGACTTGCATGTAAACAGATCTACTTGTGCCAAGGATGAAAAGTTAAAAACTCCATCACCAAATTAATCAACAGCAAAATGTTGATAATTAAGAGCTGACACTTAAGTGAACCAATGTTATTATAGAGTTGCAAAAGATAAATCCATGAGCCTAGGTCTACACGCCAGATTTCCATGAATCCAATACCAAACAAACAGCACTAATCTCAGAAGTGAAGAACAACAATTTCCGTGAACAAGTTAAGAAGAGATACTGATTATTTCATGATAAGGAAGTGAAATGTCCATTAAACAAATTTTAGAGAATCAAGGATTTCTCTACATTAGATTCTCCTCCCATATTGAACTTACTTATCGATCAAGTCTTCTGCTTCATATGACATCTCCTCAGGGACATTTGGCCAGGGTATTTTCCGATTCAAAATATTATCAAATATATTCTGCCAAACAGCAGCAGAATAGAGTTAGTATAGAAAATACGTGCTAGTAAATGTACATAAGGGGCATATGTAGATATTAAAATTTCTCAGACAATGTCAATAAAATAATAAATATGTTTCCAGTACAAAACAGGACTGTATATGTCAAATCCTTCAGAATAAAGATCATTAAAAGCACGATATATTAGAAACAAACACTGTGACCAGCCAAATGTATCCATGTATTTATGGTGAAGTGTTAAAAATCTGATGCCACTAATTATTTTAATTCTATCTAATGGCACATCTGGTCCTATTTCAGCAATAGAACCTAGCAGACTTTGTTAAATAAACCCACATTTACTCCTTTGAGGCACTAACATGTTAAAATGCTACCTGAGGGTGTTCTGCATTAAAAGGTGGAATCCCTGTAAGTAATTCAAAAAGAATGACTCCAACAGACCACCAATCTGCAGTTTCAGCTGCATATATTGGAAGAAGGAAAATGTTTTAGTAAAGCAGCTGCCTTAGATACAAACAAGGAACAGAAACAAAACTGATTTTTCTTCCATCATAAAGGATTTGGTAACGGACCATGCCCAGTTCCCAGGAGGATCTCTGGTGCCAAGTAATCGGGGGTTCCAACAGCTGAACGATTTTGACGCCTTTCTCTTTGGTGAGACTGCTCTGTGACAGAATGGTGTTGTTCATCTTCACCTAGAAGCATTGTACCACTCACTGCTGGTCCAGACAAGTCATCGGTGCTATTTATAAGACCAACTTTTGAGAGTCCAAAATCTGTCAACTGCAAGAAAAAAGCAAATTTTACAAAATGGTCAGTAAAAGAAATAATAACATAAAAAATGGCTTTAATGTTGCAAAAGGCGACCTTCCTCTCTAGAAAAGAAGATTTCAAATCATTCGGCTAACTCCTCTGTTCCTTGGACATCTAAAGAACTAAATAAACAAAAAAGTCTCAACAGAAAAAATTATCCAGGAAGATTATAGTAGACAATGCTCAAAGGAATAAACACACCCAATCCCACAGGAAATTCTCTAATATATATTGGAACCAGAGACCTCCCAGGCAAATAAAATTGGCTCCTGTGGCAGAGCATTAAGATAGGATTGGGCTTGGTGATGGTATTTGCAGCAGTTCCTTGCTGGCTCTAGTAACTGCATCTTCATGTTTTTCTTGTTTGATTTGTACGACTGTTGTCTTGAGGTAAACAGTTATTTTATGGCATATAAAAATTAAAGACCATCATAAAGGAACCTGCACTTTCATCATTGTGAGAGACCACTAATAATTATTTTCCAGCAAATGCAATGAATACATAAGGGGATTCAACAGCATTGAGATAATCAGCATCACGGAATGGGAAAGAATCGATGGTTATAAATAGTGACGACACATTTAACAAAGATATTTTCACAAACATTTTAAAGGTCTGCAGCCATGATTTTATTTACATCCTTCTTTAACCTTTTATTCACAAGCATTACTGAATATTAGAGGAAAATAATTGTCTTTCAGGGAAAATATCATCATCTAAAATTTTCATGTATGTTTTTTCCAGCAGGAATTGTGACATTTTTGAGGAGTGTACATACATTATCTTCCAGTTGCAGAGCAGGTAAAAGCCTTGGTGGCAAAGATAAAGACACCTAATTGAATGAAATCCAATATATCCTCAATGTGATATGCTGAATTCTGCATGCCTCAAACAGTCTAATGGCTGCATTTTGAAGATAAGTTCTGTGAGAATTACTCCTTTTGTTATTAACTGCAGACAGCATTTTTCTAGGAATGCTCTGTACGCTATCTTTTTATCCAGGTGATTTGTGAAGCACAACACCACACTTGTAACTGCTAACTGAATGTTCTTAACACATGGGTCCTTTTGTGATTAACAATTTAGGCCGCAAAGGGAAAAGAAAAAAAAAGTAATTCTCAAGGTCCCAACACATCACACATATAGGATTCGTATACAGCTTATTGAACTTAAACTCCAGCATGCACATACTCCCATCTCCCTTCCTTCCCTGCCACCCTCCAACTGTATTCAACTCATATTCCCAAAATGGACATAAAGGATCTTCACCATTAGACCCCACTCAAGTGTGCCCTGATATTAGATGTTTTCTTGTTTAAAGCAGCATTATGCATCATCCACGCCAGTATATTAAAATAATGCATTGAATACATGAGAACTAATGTAATGTTGGATAAATGAAAGAATGTAAATGTTATGGGTGTCAGTAATATTCAGATATGTTATAAATGGGGTAAATAATTAGTCTGGAATATAAGATGATCTGGTAGATAATTGCATCGGATATCTATTACCACCTGTCCATATATATACAAGCATAACTATGATTGTGAAACACACAATAAAATTAAAAACCAGTTGCAACGACAATCCAAATGTTAACCATTGAATCTTCTGAAAGTGAGAAAGACATTGCTAGTGCGAAACAAATTTATTAATTGATGTAGGAGCTTTTAGTGGTTTTTAGGTTTTAGAAAGTTGTTTTTTTTAATAATTTTGAAATCTTGTTTCCATTTCGAAGGTTAGTTGGCAGTGCATCTTAGTTTTAGGAAGCTTCATGGAAAAATTCAGCTTTTTAGGAGTTGTTTTAAAAATTACCAAAAATGGCAAATTGTGAAAAACTGCCAAAAAGGTAATTTTCGAATTTGAAGTTAAAATGGGTTTTTTTACTTCTTTGTAATAGCAGAGTAGTTGGAAGAATAATGAAGGATTGGAATTCTGAAAATCTTCTGTGTTTTCTTGCTCTCTTATGTTTCAGTTAATCGTTAAAGGAATTATGGCTGCATCATCTGGTATCAGAGCTCAGAAGTTCTGGGCAAGTGAGTTTGGTGTTTGTGTATTTGTGTTTGTCCGGGTTGAGAAGAGAACCTGGTTGCCAAAAGACTAGGTAGAGAAGAGATGAGACCTAGGTGAGGCAAAGGCAAAGTGGAAGCAAGGTTAAATGGACTTGCTTGAAAAGATGGATTTAGTGAGAGGTACTTTCAGGTGAAGGGTTCACAAGAGAAGAAACAAAAGAAGAGACAAGAAGAGGAAGAGGAAGAGGAAAGAGGAAAAGATGAGGCAAATAGAGTTTGAGAAGAACATAAGAAAAATAAGGCAAGCTATGGAAGAGTTGGGAAAGAGGATCGAACTAGAGATGCAAAAGTGGCACTTATCGGTCTGGAAGGACATGGCCCGTTAGAAAGATTATTCAAAAGAGGAAAAGGCAAGAAAGGAAAAAGATAATAGAGGAAGAGGTAAAAAATGAAATGGTATGTATACCTATGATTTTTTTGACATCAAGCAATGAAGAAGACAAGGTAAACATAGTTGCGGATGAGTCTTCCTGTCATTTTCAATTATTTGAATCTGATGTTCAAACTGAGCAAGTGGAAACGCCTGTTGATAATAAGGTTGTTAATGAAGATGTTGCAGATTTGTTTGTTAATGAGGTATATGCTGATTTGCAAGGGTATTATGCAAATTGTGGTAATGGAGAATATGATGTTATATGATATGATGATGCTATTGAGGTATATGCACAAGATATAGAATTTTGGAACCTCAAAGCTGATATAGCGCTGAATAGGAGATGGGTTAAGAAAGAGAAGAGGAAGAAGGATCCAGGGACAATTGAAAAGATGAAGGACAAATTGCCACAGAATTGGAAGACCAGGAAGGAGCAGACTTGCATTCAAGAGGACTTCAATTTTCTTTTCTCCAAGTCTATACAACAGATATCTGGTATAATGGGAAGGATTAGATCAGACAATAAGCGTGCATTCAAAAAGAACTTGCAGGAGCTGCGTTCTTTTCAACCAGAGGAGAATGATGCAAGAGCTTTTAGTGTTTTTTTTTTAGTTTTTAGAAAGTTTTTTTTTAATAACTTTGAAATCTTGTTTCCAATTTTGAAGGTTAGTTGGCAGTTCATCTTAACTTATAGTTTTAGGAAGCTTCAAGGAAAAAATCAGCTTTTTAGGAGGTGTTTTAAAAATTACCAAAAAATGGCAAAAAACTGTTTTTTGTGAAAAACTGTGAGATAAGATAATTTTCGGATTTGTAGTAAAATGGTTTTTTTTCTTTGTAATGGCAGAGTAGTTGGAAGAATAATGAAGAATGATTGAAATTCTGAAAATCTTCTGTGTTTTCTTGATCTCTTATGTTTCTATTAATTGTTAAAGTTATTCTGGCTTCATCATTAATCCAACATTCTGTTAAAAAAAGAGAAGACTAATTTTGGACTTCTAAAGGTAGAGATGAATAAGGACTACACCAAACTTTCAAGGAAAACAGATTATAACTAATAAGACTGAAGTATTTAAAAACAGGTGTTGCATAATGGCAATGCTGCAAAAAGCACAAAACAATTGTATGCTAATTCAGATTATCTAGATACTGAAGTGGAGATAATCCCATTTGTCGGTGGGATTTCCAGAATGTAAGCATTTCATTATGTTCAATTCGGAATCATACAATCAAGAAACACAGCAAACTACAGTGACATGCTAGAAATATTACAGGTACATAAATTAGTTATTCATGAATCATAATACATCAAAATTATCAGCATCTGTATTTGAAGAACTAAAAAAGATAGATTATTAAATAACAACGAATATAAACACCAAAATGTTAATCACTATACGATTTGATACATATGCTTGAAAGAAATTCATAACTGCAACAAAAACACATAAGAATTGAAGTTAACATGCCTTAATATGCCCATCATGGGCTATCAGCAAGTTATCTGGCTTCAGATCTCTATGCACAATGTGCAATGAGTGCAAGTATTCCAGGGCTAGAACCTACAAGAGCATAACAGAAATTTATTATTCAACAGAGGCAGCAAAGGATAAAGAGTAAACCATATCTACAATCAAAACAAATGATGTATGAGATGCTTACAACTTCAGCTATATAAACGCGTGCCATGTCCTCTTCTAGGCAGCCTAAATTTCTCAGCAATGAATAAAGGTCTCCTCCATTTAAGTACTCCATTACGAGATACAAGTTTTCTCGACATGTGAATGAATAGAAAAAGCGGACCTAACACAAATCCAAATGCAAATGGCAACTATGGTAAATAATCTAATACATTTCAAATTAGAATGAGATTCCATCTGCATAAACTCAGTGCTAGGAACAATAATGAGGTTAATACCCACCACAAAAGGATTCCGAACAGATATTAGAATGTCACGCTCAGCTAAAATACTTTCCACCGCATTCTTCCGAATCATGTCTGCCTTTCTGAGAACCTACAAAATTGCCCAAATCAAGAAATCAATATTATAAACCAATCTCATAAAGAAGAAAACAAATTCAATTAATCATCCCCAGAAACATATATTACTAGTTCAAAGACCTCGAAAAGAATTTTCTACATAAGTTTTAGCACCAGAAATAAGAAAATCCAAAAGACATCTAGCATTTGACTTTGATGTTGTAATTCATATTTATTGTCTTATCCTATATTTAGCAGATCTACATGCAAAGAGGATTGCCTGCGTGTAATGTAATGTCTTGGTTTAAAATAAGCAGAGGCACGCACACGAAGCAATGTATTTTTAGTATAATTCCTATTTTACTGTAGAAATAAGAGGTGCTTGTGTTTATAAAAGCAGAATTCCCATGCATAGGTGGATATCAAGTTGATTAGAAAATCAAGGAAGCGTGAGAGAGTTGAGTTTTGGCTGCCCACTGTGGGCAAGGGCCAGTCATTTATGTAACTATGTTTTGTAATGCTAATGAAGACGCTTCAGTATTGTGTTAATTATGGTATTTATTGTTATTGTTCAGTTTCTGTTACTGCACATATGCTGTTAATCCACCGCTTGCATGATAAATCTCCATAGCATAACTCCAGAACTGGGTTTCCAAATCTAATTGAACTTCGCTATGACCACCCTTTGAAATTGTTGTCCTTGGCAGACCAATGGGACTGTTCCACTGTTTGATCATTCATGTCACCAAAGCATAAGAGGGTATATTTGATCAACAATTAGTTCCATTGCAGGGAGCCAACAGTGTTTTTACTGTAGATTTAATTCATATGGTGTTGCAGTGGGGATATAGAGAGTTGCAGGGATAGGTTGTTTGAGTTTCAAAAAGTAACATTGGTACAAAAGGAGTTTTCTCATGAGATAAAGGCACAAGAAAAACAAGTTGAATATAGTTTTGGGGAAATGGTATTAAGAGCCCTTCAAAAGCTTTTTCTGGACCAAATCCAGCATGCCCAGCAAAGGAGGGATTACACGCAATAAAGGTCAAAATATTGAGGCATGTGTGCAAAAGGGAATGGAAAAAATAGTAGGAGCAAATGACTATATGCACACCAAGGATAGTACATAGCAAAAGAAGGGATGCATGTTAAGCAGTGTTTTGAGCATGAAAAGAAATACAAGGATGTATGGCCAATGGGAGTAGCCATGATGGCAT
The DNA here is from genome assembly GCA_018584345.1 of Thuja plicata. Lineage (NCBI taxonomy): Eukaryota > Viridiplantae > Streptophyta > Pinopsida > Cupressales > Cupressaceae > Thuja > Thuja plicata. The sequence goes on along the minus strand of MU225041.1, from coordinate 915,435 downwards.
TGCTGAAAAAGGTATGCATATAGGATAATACAATAGATTATGTAAACACAAATGCTTTGTGTAGGAATTTGACTCAGGTGAAGCACATACCCAAATCTGCCCACTTATGCACAAATGTAACTTAGACAATGGAGCATAGTACTAGAGATACAATGACAAGTGCTCTGATTGCATAAGATTCGTCATTTATATGATAGTGTTAGCAGGATAATGTCACAGTGATACAAATCAAAGCCAAGTATCCAAGCACAATAGGTATTATGTGGATAATGAATGATGTAGCGTGCACAAAATGAACAAGCACTTCGTTTATTTATAATCCTTCGTATAGTTAAAATATTTTAAATGACAACCATTTCATGTTGGAATGACACGACCTAGTCTTAAAACCGTTCAGGAAGATTCATGATTTACATGCAGGATTTTTAAATATCGGCATACAAAACTCAAGTCTTCAAGAAACAAATTCTCAAACTTTACTAGACAAATACAAATGCCATTCCAAAGAATTGATGATTAACAAACTACGTCACAATAGTACACATTTAACATTGCTCAATCAAATGCTTGTTTTGCTTATTTTTTAACTGCAACAGTGCAATGTCAATGAGGTGATTTTTTTGGTTCTAAAATTCTTAAACTTAAACCCAAAGTTTCTAAACTACTAACAAGGCATAATGCCATGAACTCTATCATTAGCCATAAGTTTTTGGGTTAGCATTAGGGTCTTATTTTTCAAAGAAAATGTTGACATTTTTGCTAGACCCTATCCTTAACCATACACTACTGTTTAATTTAGGGTTAGTGTTAGTTTTATGTTTTGCTATTAATATAACAGTTGTTTTTAGGTCAATCCCTTTTCAATACAGTAATACTATAAACACATTATCTTAATCCTTTGCATTATGTTGCATGCATGGTTTGAATTATAATTTTAAAATTATAAACTTATAAATTTTATATTGTTTATTGCATTGTCACTGTATTCTCATGGAATAAGTGAGGAAGACATCAAGGATGGCATAAGTGAGGAAAATTGAATCCAATTATGCACTTGAGGCTAAGAGGGTGACCATGACCATGGTTTGAATTATAATTTTAAAATTATAAACTTATAAATTTTATATTTATTATTGCAGTGTCACTGTATTCTCATGGCATAAGTGAGGATGACATCAAGGATGGCATAAGTGAGGATAATTGAATCCAATTATGCACTTGAGGCTAAGAGGGTGACCATGACAATTAAACCCAAACCACCAGTTCCATGGCAAGGGCAACTGCAAAAATGAATTGCAACAGAGGGAGACGACATTGAGGACCAAAATCTTGGATAAGAACTATTCCTAGATAAATGTTTTAATGGAGAAAATGAAGGAATGTTGGGTAGCAACTAATGGTAATTACAACAAAATGAAATGGGTGGCCCAGGTCCAAGACAAAGCAAGGGAAGGGTGTGAAGGATGTGGTGAATGGTGATGTTTTTTTTCATTTTGGGGTGACGCAAAATAATATTCTCCAGCATTACTCTAGCTTTCCAAGTATTACACATGGGGATGCCAATGCACATGCACCTAGCCTTCTAGAGGTGTACGAGTGCTTTAATTATATGCTAGACCAAATGAGGGCTGACATACGACAGGAACCCACATTAGCATTCTACAATGGACATGTTCAACCAATCATTCATCGAATGATAAGAGAAGCTCAACACTCCCTTGCACATGACTTCCTACGCATTGATCACCATGTGGTTCAAGCAAAGGCTTGGTATATTCACACCCATTGAAGGGGTTGAGGTGAAGGTAAGGTATAGTCACACCCATTCAAAAGATGTATGAGCCTATAGCGGTTATTTTGAGGCCAAGATGGATAGGGCAACTAAGGCACAAGAGGGCACAATTTTGTGGTGGACTTGCCATGGACAAGATTCTTCCACTAGTAGTTCAGCCATTTTGCTGTCACAAGCTTCCAGTCATTCTACTACTGAGAGGAACTAGTCTACTTATGGACTCATCCACTCTCTAGAGGAGAAAAAGCCTACCTATAGAAGAGCAAAGAAGCTTGTGGTTGTACATAGTGCATTGTCTCATTGACCGCAAGACACTTTTGTACAAAGAGAGCCCAATAGCGCAATGGGATGTAAAGCCAAAGTAGCCAACACAAATTGATGAGGATGCTACAATTACATAGGCAAGGTCGGTTAGTATTTGGTTGGAGGAGCTTGACCATGTGGACATGATTAGAGGCCTCACTTCACTCCATATTGTTATTTTGAACATGTATTCATTGTAATCGTCATTATGAAATCTTGAATATAACATAAATTTTGAATTCAACACTTACATTATTCAATGTTAAATACTTGATGTTCACTTCATATTTTAATAGTATTTAAGTTTTAGTGTTTTACTAATTTTGCCAAAGTTTCATTTATATTTCTTATAAAAAAATTTATAACTATTTTTTCAAATTTTGTGTGTATATCAATGTCGCCTCTTCCGTCGCTCTATCATCATCCCCAAATCAAGGCCCTTACTACCCCCGCCCCCAAGTCACCCCATTGGGAAACTTCATGGAACTATGCTTTACCTAGAAATTGTAAATGTTAATTTATTTATTGATTTTTTATTTGTTCCAATGCTAGCTCCAGTAAGAATGGAACATTGCTTGAAACATACCATCCCTGGTAGCTGATATGAATAACAAAATTAATTAATAGCACAAGATACGAAAGAAGGTTGCACCATCATGATTGATGGTTGAACATATAGATGGAATAAAACATTACTAACTTTCTTTTTTTCTTACTCAAATGATTGTATTTCCTCAAACTCATTAATTTCTACTTTAATCATTAATACTAACACTTCAAACTTCATTGTTTCTTTCTCAAGTGGTGGAGTTCTAAAAGCCATTGATGCTACAAGGAACACAAAAAGTGTTGAATTCCTTATTGAGTTTTTGGAGGGAATCTTATTTGAAGGTGAAAAAAAGGTTGTAAAAATAATTATAAATAATGCAACAAATTATGGTGTTACATGTAGACTTCACTTGGACAGGCACCCATGACCCCTTCTTTTGCTCATTGTCTTAAAGTCATGTTAGAGCACATCTTGTCAAAATATTGTGGATCTAATCATGTGTAAAGTATAATGAAAATATTTACATATATATATATAACCATGCTTGGGTCTTCAACCTAATGAGGAATAGTACAACCAAGGAGTTCGCTCCACCTGAAATAATCTTCTTTGCAATAAACTTTACCACATTGTAATCTTTACTTTGTTGAAATGATAACGATCCCATAATGAAGTTGCGCAAACTTCAAAGGATCAACCAAGAAAGATGTCTTCCACAAGAGAATGTTGCAATATGAGCTTGCATGAATATTGAGATTGATATTACTAAATGAGATATAAAATAAGAAACATCAGATATGTTACAATGTACAATAAGCCTTGCTTATATAGGCAAAGTGATGAGGTAAGATTACAACTACCCTTGATACAAACATTCGATGTCCAATGCATAATAATAAATGCCTATGATCTAAAAGCAAATAATGAGGCATGGCCCCATTATAAAAGAACTTATAGAATGCCACCTAGGATAACTAACATGATCCTATAAACAATATTAATAACAAGTTACATAAAGTAACTTCATGACATCTAACTTGTAACGACTAATGCCTAAGTAAACTTAACATGTGAATTATGTCCCCTTCAATAGGAATCAAGGTAAAAGACCTTATTAGGACATAATATTCACTCCAACAAACTTCAATCAAAGGACGCTTTGAAGCACATGTTTGTTAGTAAATAGGGGTCTACACCATTATATGTTATGTCCAATGCAAATGGCAAGATGCACCCAACCTGAAGAAGGCCAGATTGACCCAAAGATACCCTTCGAGGAATTCATATGTCACGATACTCCACCCTTATCAGCCTTCCATCATAAAAGGGGTGGGGCTGGGGGTAGGGATATCAAGGTGCTAGTGAATTTGTTTCTTTGACTAGATCAATTGAAACCCTTTTAGAATAGTATGACTACTATTGCTTTTGGATCTAGTGGGGGCTACGGAACTCAATTTAATGCATACGAATGCTTGTACTAACATTATTCCCTTCCCCTAATCCCCCATCCGATGTCTGTACCTAGGCAGTTGAGTAGTTGATATCCTATCTTTTATTTGGAAAGAAGAGTGTGGAGGTGGGTTTATCAAGTGAATAGCTATAGCTTCTCTAGCAATTGGTTTTCTTAATAAGCAAAACTTCCATCTTTTGACCAAGGAGATTCTAGAGGTTATGTCATATTTGACATTCCCATTTCCATTTTATTTTTTATTTGTATTTCCATTCTATTTGTTTATTTCATAGTTCCACAAAAATTCCTAACGAGGGGAAGCGGGGATGTGGGGACCAGTTTTAGGGACAAGGGGACCAAGGCCCTAGATTTGGGGATGGCAGGGAGGGTAGCAGCAAAGTGGTGGTGGCGGGGGGTGCTGATATACAAATTGAGGTGAATTGAAAGCTTCAAGGCAAAATATAAAATATAACATCTTTGTGAGTGCCCCCACAAAGTTAAAGGTTGCAATCAATATGTAATGGCATGTGCCATATAGCAAGTGACCTAGTGTCGTCCTCAGTGGAGGTGGCAAGGGTGGTGGTGCAAGAGGGAACGTTTCCTCCAAGTCTTGAGAACATCCATGTACAGCAAACGTGGAATTTTTGAGGGGTGATGTGTCCCCATCGAACACCAATTTAATTTTTGTTCACATTTATTTATATTAATATTTAATAATAAATGCAATTCACAAATCCTTAAGTTGTTCTATTTCAAGTTGCTAATGAGGAGAAGTCCACAATGGGCTATATATGAAGGCATGGATATGGCCAAACAGGCCATTAGATCCATGTATACTATGAGTGAAGATAAGTATTGTCCCATACAAGACAGCATTGATCAACGATGGCACCTTCAACTTCACAAGACCCTACATGTAGCTGCTTATGTCTTAAATGATAAATCCAACATTCCAATTTTAATATCACTATTTGTCCAATTTTTATATTCTTTTTTGAAAATAACAAAATGCAGAACGCCTACTTATCTTTTGACATTAACGACAATTTTTCCCAATTATATTATAGCTAACAAACTTGTTCTAAATTCTCTACCCAAACTCAAACAAGCATGAACCTTGTGACTTGGGTTCAAACCACCTTTCAAGTTTCACTATCTACTCAAACTTGCCCTATCGATTTTTTAACATTTTAGTATTTTGAGTTTTATCAATTGTAACAATTCAAATAAAAAACTCCTGAATCTCTCTGAAAAATGAGACAAATGATTCCTAAATTGACAACCTAGTAGAATTTTCTGAAAAACGAATAAAATTCAAGCATTCCGGCATTACTAATTTTGGAATGATCTAACTGTTTTAGTCAAAAGAAGTATATTTCATACTTCCCTCTTTACAAAAACTAAATCATAAAGCAAAATGAAACTAAACCACTGATACATGTATGTGGGTTCTACCTTTATGGCAAAGAGATCCCCAGTAGTCCTCTTTTTAGCCAGAAACACTCGTCCAAAGGCCCCTCGACTTATAGGCTTCAAAATCTCAAAATCATCTATTGAAGTTCTGTCTTTGGAAGCATAATGGATAGGACTAGCTCGCAAACTTCGAACCACGTCATCCTCCATTGGACCTTCTTCATCTAAAATGCTGCCAGATGTTTCCAGCTTCTCCTCTTCTGATTCCATCAGTTCACAGACATGCAAATACTTCTCACTGTTTTCAAACCAGGCCATAGAGAATTGTTAACATGTTTTACAATAATCATTAAAAAAATACATGCATAATGTCATGTAGCAATTGTTCATTATAGCTCACAGAGCATCAGAGCATTCTATAAGGATGCAATGGAATAGTCAAGGCAATTTTTTTGGCACAACTTAAACAAAGTAATGTATATGTCATTGTAGAAACTCTAATATGTACCCTAATGTTCACAACATCATAAATTCGCCAATTGGCAGTATATGCAAAATCTCAGTTGTAATATGTCTCTAAAGAAATTCTAGCATGTTTCCTAAGGTTCAAATATCATATACTCATGCCATATTTAAATTCCGAAGTAAAGATACCATAACAAATGATGCATTTTCTTTTTCTGTAAACAAGAGGAATGACAAAAGCCACAATAAATCAATATATTCTATTCAATTTCTCTATTCCTAATTTCCTTCAATTCTACATTAGTGTTTCAACGCTTACCGAAGCAGCTTTTCTATACGCTTCCCAAAAGTATCTACTGCGAGAGCTTCAGCCTTAATTTGCTGAAGAACATCACGGAGATCCTCTAAACATGAAACTAAATACTCTAATACTCCTCCTTCATTGGTTTGTGCATTGGCTACACAGCGAGCAATATCAATGAGTTCATTTATCTGCATCACAAATTAAGCGACATAAGACCATAGAAATAAAGAAGCACCACTCCAAAAACATCTAAAAATGGATTCAACTAACACATAATAGAGATCTTTAAAATTTTCATATTCACTTCATTGCCCAACTTTCAAGATTAATTTCTTCCTCTAGTTTTAAAATAGTATGGTTCTTTTGTTAAACCTCATTAAAAAAAACCAAATTTGGCATTGGCTGAAGAAACCTAGCGCATTGGAATTTTCTGAAAATCAAAACAAAAAAAATTAGGACTAGAAACTAACCATAAAGGTTAGATACAATTTTAAACTCAGTATCACATTATTGCTAGTTGCACTTCAACTAATAGCTACAAATCACAAAGAATGCTTGGGATTGTAGAAATCCAAATGATAAAAAGACATGTTTCAAAAAAACTTCAAAATAGAGGTTTCTACCATACCACAGATGACACACTCGCCGATTACTCGCGAGTTTTTATGCTCAGCGATTATTTACAACTTTTACTCGCAGGAAAAACGCGACAAGTTTTACTTAAAACACGCCGAGTTTTACTTAAAAACTTGGATGGCAAGTCCAAGTTAAAAACTCGGTCGCGGCTCTATATGATGCCCAGCAACGTCAAAAAGAAGAAAAAAAACATTCATTTTCTTTGGTTTCAGTTGCTGCTCAAGAGACAAAACAGCCTCCCAAGCTTGTGCAAGGTCATTTGCAAGCATTTCAGTCGATTTGAAGCGGATTTGAAGCACATTTGAAGTGGATTTTGAAGCAAAATTGGATTTCCCATGCAAGTTTTCTGATTTTTTTTCTTTTTTTTAAATCGTGTTATCTCCTTTTTCTTGCATCTAGGTTTATAGAAACTCAATAATAGCATTTCTTAAGTACTCTAAATTGCTTTAGAGTCTAATGCAAGATTTAACACCATTTTTTGATAATTTTTACTGATTTTTCACTGTTTTCTCAGAAATATCAACTTTTACAAAGACAATTTGCTATTTAGTTTTGCTTCAAACTATCAAGCTACCAGCCACCAGCATTCCACATGAGGATGCCATTTTGTACCCAATTTGCATTTAAATATATCGAGACTCAACTTGTTCCTTTTGTCTACTCATTTACTGACTCATTGGATGCATCTCCTCATTGAATTTTGCAAAAAAAAAATGCATCTCAAATTAAATTTAAGCAAACTTTTAAGTTGAGTTTTTGCCGAGTTTTTGCTTTTGGCAAGTTTTTCAACTATGGTTTCTACAAGAGTAACCGACTCATATAAGTGCAGGCCTCAAATTGTGCTACCGGTTAACCTTCCAAAGTTTTTGTGTCCATCCATCCAACAAAAAACACACTATCCTGGACATCAGAAAAATAGATGCATTTCAGACCTATACACGTATGGATATGAGCTAGTTTTTTGAAAATAAATGAAAATTGGAAGAATTCTAAGTGGTTAGGAAACTTTTTCCTATTCATATAAAGGTTTGAAGTTGGAGATTTTATTATATGCACTGCATATATTTTGCAAATTAACACTGTAATTCAGGAAGACTGCACAAAAGGTATTTAAGTGTATGTTGACCTTGAGCATAAAACCTGAGTTTCATCATTCAGATTTTTGTTATTCTATATTATAGTTTAAATGAAGTCATGGAAGGAATGCAAAAGAAGAAACAAGAAAGAAATAAAAAAGGATACTGATATTCAAAAATAATATTGTTATTCTATATTATAGTTTAGGGTTGAATTGATGCTGTAATCATCACAAAGCATGGTGGCTTATTGAGTTGAAGGTGTTATTGACTTTCTATTCAATTAGTTCCACAATGCCTTATGAAGGATAAACAATAAATGGTGCCCATCTTGGAATTTGCTTGACGATGATCTTAATCCTTTCTAGAACTATTGAGGTCATGACTAATAATGTTGCATGCCTAATGTATAAGTGCAAGCATATTCAGGATTATATTTTTGTATTTTTCATTCCAATAAATCCCCTATTTCAAGGGATAAGAAAGATGCGCTACTCAAAAAGAGTACAGACATAAGCAAACATGAAGCCAAATTATAAAAAATATGAAAATTATAAAGGTCCAAAGAGTTGCAAAGTAAAGTTACAGGGGTGCATCTCTATTGATAATGGGGCAGATTCAAATCTCCACACATAAATAAGCCCCCAAAACAAATTGACTGAACCCACAAACCCAAACCCTGACCTGATCCCAAACCAGAACCGGCAACTATTATCAGCAAACCAATATATTACATGACACTATCTCACAGGACCATCTCTTTCTGATACACTTCCCTTTTATTATATTCTTAAAAAATTATATCCACTACAGGATTCGCCCTGATATAATTTGTTATAAAATTTAAATGACTTAATGCTTGTACACAGTCTATTTTCCTTATATTGTATAGTGACTGTTTTAAGCAAGGTTGGTTTTATTCAACTTCTCTAAATATATAGGTGAGTCACACAATAGAAAGAATTACAAAAAACACTGAATATTAAGTGAATTGCTAACTTTATATTGCAGAACGCAAAATGATAACAGGCCCACAATGTCAGAAGGTTACCTGGCGAGGATCCTCATATTCGCAAAAGCTTGTCCTCTCTGAAAGCAAGATGTCAATTTGACAGGTTCTTGGAGTAGTTAGGGGAGACCGTGGTGTCATGCTCCCTGCAGACGATGTTGTCATTCCTTGCTCAGATTTTGGCCCAAATCGAGTCTTACATGACATTGTTATATTGCCCTTCAATTCATCCATGCCATAGGTTTCTGGAAGATAATCTAGCATGTCTTCAGAACCTCTACGAGAGAATTCACTGAGGTTGGGAGAAGGCTCTTCAGATTCTTCGGTTACACTCATATTGCATGCTTTTCCAACATCAGGACTTCCTCCTGTTGTCTGTGAACTCTTAGGAGTATAGGCCTCCACTATCTTCTCAAGAGTGTCTGCAATCCTTCTCAGCCGTTCATCTACACTCAAACCCTTTAAGTCACATCTATCTGCTATTGTACAAAGGCGTGAGTGCTCTTCCAAGTGAGATGTAGGCACTTCTTCCTCACAGATCCGACAAATCATTGCATAGCTGCCATCTGTGATGTTTTGCTGATCTCCCCAGTAACCCCAGGAAATCCTATGTTGATGCTTAGAAGATGTAGTAGATTGAATAGAATTTTCCTTAGGATTAGTTAGTTCTGGAGCTTTGACACTTGCCTGATTACAATCCGCCAAAGTTTTCTGCTTGTTTGATGTCTTAATAGAATCAGATTTAAATTCAGTAGATGATTCTTTCACAGTAGTGCCTTTCTTCTGGTTTTTATCACCTGCAGAGGGAAGATTCTTCCAAGAGGCAATGCGATCCCTCGTTCCAGAAGAACCATCAGGTTTTGGGGCATCTGCATGGATATTTAAAGATGGTACAGCTTTTTCTCTACCCTCCCAATTATAAGGTTTTTGTTCTTCACTAAAAAAACGTGGAGTGCGAGTCGATTTCAATTCCTTTCCAGAAGTGGGAATCTTTTCTTTCTCCTGATAAGGTGTCCCTGAACTTGGCACATGAAATCTTGAAATGTTCCCCTCTTCATCCAAACCTTGCTCCTTGTGAAATTGCAATAACCGTGTGCAACGCGTAAGGATAAAAAGCATGCGCGTGTGGAGTTGCTTTAGCACACCCATAGGAAGTTCTTGACGCCTATCATCTAAATCTTGCACGATACCTTCACATTGCAACCAAAACTCCCCTGCTGACATCATTGCACACTGCCGAGCCAAAACCAGGAGATCTTCCAAGCTCTCTTGCCATTCTGGATGAACTTCTGCGTTCTTATCAAGTATTTCAACCAAGTCTCCTGCAAATATTGCCAAGTCAGAGTCTACTTCACCTTTTGCCCTGTCAAACCTGGCTCGTATATCTGTCAAGACTTCCTGCACAAATCAAAGACACTGCTTATCTAGAGAAACATATAACATTCAATCTATTTGGGGAGTCAACTTTTAAATTGTTAATATTTTCTGGATAGATTGTATGTCCTTTCCAAATCAACAATGAGGAAGTATGAAACTTAAATCTTCTCACACTAAACTTATTTGAAAAATGGATAGGAAATGAATAGGATTAGTGACCTGCAGATTATTAAAATTGCGTGGTTTCCAAAATGGGAAAGGTCGAACCCCTCTAGGATCTAATTCATGGGAGAAACTCTTTACATCGTTGGGAAATTTCTTCTTCCAAGGCCCTCCTGTAACACGAAGTAGAGCTTGGAAGCGAGGAGATTCTGATTCTTTTCCAGCACCACATGTGGCCTAAAACATGATTTCAAACAGTTAACATATAAATCTGTCCCATGAAAGTTCTTAAATAGAACTTACAATTCCAAAAGAAGGATACTGCTTGTAAATGATAAATAAACAAAGGCTCACGTGGAAGTCTGCTCTGTATTAGAGACGCAATACCAAATTGTTACCTCTGTTTCTCGAATATGTGGACCTGAGCTCCTGCTGCATCCTGGCACATCCCATGCAGAAGCTTTTGTTTCTGCACCATGGTCTTTCAAGAGTTATTTGCTTGTAAAAGTTGGAAAAAAAACATTTTTGGCTTGAGCTATATACTGAACCTTTATGTTTCATAATTCATGAAAAGCATGTAGAACTTGCATGGTTGGTCTCTGTTCAACAGTAACATTTCAACGGCAAAAGATTTACCTAAGGCTAAGAAAAAACAAAGCTGACAAACAAAGAAGCAGCAACTGAACAAAAGAAAATTTTCATACATTCAATCTACATTGTTCATTTCAGGTGATTCACAGAAGCACAACTCACATCAAACTTTTACCTGGCTGGACAGGCAACATATCATTTTACCAACTTTATGATTAATAAAGTTGAAAACAGAGGATATTAACCTTTCCATTAAAAGGTTCTAGGATTTCATAAGTATAAAGAGAAACTATAGGATGAGAAACTATTGCAATTTGTATATTTCAAAAATAAACAAGACTGTATTTTGCACACAAGGCATATCTACCTCTGTTACAAATGAAGTGAGATGCCTATCTGGATTACAAATAAATAACATGTTTGTAATTATTAACTACAACTGACTAGACACCATGAAGAAACTCACTAAATCAAAGCCAGTGGATTAGCTCTACACACTGATATTGCAAGAGTACAAATCAAGATTCTAAGTTTTTCCATGCTTGCATTAAATTCATTAGATCAATCCATATTACAGGATAAACATGAAAAAGACCCACAGAAGAAAGGGAAATGATTCTATGCAGCTTTGTGCAATCTCATTTACCTAAGAGTTGATGGCATTTTTAGATAACTATACTACTGTTACAAATAACACACCCTTACCATATTGTAGACGACTGCCAGATGGAAGCTGAAAGTCTCTATGCACAACTGGGCTGTCATCTCTGGATCGACCACCTGTCGATAAGCTGTCAAAATTGCTGTCTATATCAACCCAACTGCCCAGTGATATGTTGTCCTGCGAAGTTCCACTCTGGGATTCTTTCCTTGAGCTTGCAGCATGAGATCCCCTGTCATCATTTATAATTACAGAACCTGAACCCATTGGACTGCTGTGACAGGAACTCAAGTTTTGCAAAGATTTGCCACCATTTGATGTCGAATTGCAACAATTTTCAGTTCTTGACAATTTACTAGCACCCAAAGTTGAACTTTTTGTTGGTACCCCATCCTGCAAACTAGGTACAAACCTCCTCAAGTGGTCAAAATTATTAACATAGCCTCTACCACCAAAATTCTCCTGAGGTAAAGGACCAGATCTAGTCTTAATCCGATTGAGACCAAGCGAGGATGCCAAAATGGGGGAGCCTGCACTTGAAGATCGATCAATGCCTGACTTATCACCAATTGTCTCTTTTGATGATTGCCCAGGGCTCTTATCCTGGATTTTGTCTATTGTCGCAACTTCTTTGAGTTTTGTGGAAGCCTGCTTACTATGACTCCCATCTTTGACACCATCATCATCCACGGCATCTTTCAATTTATTGCCTGCAACCTTTCCTAAAATTTCCTTTTTCTTCAACTTGCTATCCTTCCCAGCAACTCCTGCTGCATTAATTTGCTTCTTACTTTCTTCCTTGACAACTGCCCCTTTCTTTTTCCCGTTTTTGCTGTTGCTACCCACAGTGCTACTACTATTCCCAATGCCATTTGACCATGCACTATTGACCTGGCTGCAGTTTTGACCATCACCTCCTTCAGGCTTGGACTGTTTCTGACTACAGAAAAACTTACCCTTAAACACCATCTTCGAATTCAAAGCAAACAATCCCAAGAAGAAAATTCAGCATTGACAGCTTAAAAAGTGCAAGCAAAGCCGAATAATTGAAACCCTCGGCGGCATATGCAAACAAAATCCTCCACTGCGAGAATCCATTTGAAATGCCTGAATGACGACATTACAACACGAACTAAATGAAGATTTGCTCATCTGTCAAATGTCTACAAAAGACTGCCCCCAATGTCGTAGAATATTTGCAGCCTTCCAAACTCTAGAACACACCCTTGTAATAAATTCAAGTATTCAATACGCTATCCCAATGATTATCACAGTATTGAACGGCCTCCAGGCAATAACATTGTCTAGCAATTCCACATACCACTTCCCCCAATGTCCCCAGAAAACTTGCCCACAATTTGAACTTCTCGAAGCAAAAACCCTAACCTCGGAGACCAATATCAATAATAACAAAACAATGCTATCAAAATGCAAAACACCCCAAGCCTAAGCCCACTTTCCAGTGCCAGTGCCCCCGCCGAGCTAATTTTTTACCAGAAAAATAACGGTGACTCATGAATAAAAACCTCAAAGAAGAAGAAAAACCAGAACATAAACGAAACAAAAATACCTGTGGCGCAAGATCTAAGGGGCGGGGTGAATACACAATGTATAAATGTTTACTATCTCTGGTGGATCTGGAAGCTGCGGCAGCCCCGAAATGATAAGGGAAGGATCAGATCAGATCCGATAAAAATGGTCAGCGTCTGCAGGTTAGGCGTTTGGCGCAACCGACCCAGAAAAGGGGGAAAAAAAGGAAAACGATTCTATAAATCGCCTGCGTATTTTTATGTTATTATTTTGAGCTTGCATCGTTTCATTCCCACCTCCTCTTTCTTCTTCTTATTCTCACCTAACAATTTTACCATTCCAAAGATTGGTTGCCAAATAAATCTCCGGATATTCTCTGTCTAGTGCTGTGCTCGCGCTGCCAATCACAGTCTTCCACCTGGCTTTACTGCATTTTTCTTTGACGTGCCGCGTTCGAAACCCGCTAGCCTCGCTACCCGTCAGAATATAACATTTATATTGTGGATATAATAATTAATAGCTCGTCGTTAAAATAAAGGCGCGGCAGCTCTTTCATGTTGGAATTCGCATGTGCCCTCGCGGTGCTCTAATTAAAGTGTGTGCGATTACGCGGTGCTGGGTTGACTCACCTCACCTTTCCTCTTCATACTAGCCAAATAATAGAGTCTATCTTAAATGTCGATATATATCTATTTTTACTTTTACATTATAAATTACTGAGTGTAATCTAAATGTGGATATATATAAATTCAGAAATTATTGTGTCAATCTTTTAGAAAATAGTTTGATAGTGACATTTTTGAAGAATATTTGATTTAGAATTTTATGTCTTAAGAATTTAGATTTTATATTGGTTAAATTAAAGATGGATCATTCCTTTTTTAAAGTTCTTAAGTTTACTATGATGATGATGGATCGACTATGTGTGATCGATCATGTTTGTTAATAAATATTACACAATCAAATCCGCAAATTTATGCATATTAGTCGAAAAGAGTGTATTTTAGAATGTTTAAGTTCAGCTGAAAAATAGTATGCTTAATCTTGGAGGAAACTTTGTGGTTAAGCGCGCTTGAGTTGGTGTAGTATTGGGATGGGTGAGTCTCGATGCTTCATCTCTGTGAGCATCACCTAGATGCAATAAGCGTTAAGTGTTCCATTCATTCCCATGAGAGATGGGTTCTTGTGAACCACTGCCCATGAAACATGGGTCAGTGAGTTTGACTATAAAACTACAGAGTTGAATCCTGATAGCAATATTACAATTTGACTCGTTTTGAAAAATATATCCTACTTATTGACATGCAAATATTTGATGCTAGAGTCGTTTGAATGATATCAGTGTAAAGGTGGGTGTGGGGTACAGTTTCAGAATGGTGCTTTCAAGATGGTTGGTAAGGTATTTGATTGTTTCCAATTTGATTGAGCATAGCAAAGGAGTTGTATTCTACTAAGTGGGATTTGGAATGAAGGTAGATAAAAGATTGGGTAGAGTAAGAGAAAACAAAAGTTAGATAGAAGGCAAGGAGTGGTGAATAATATGTCTAGATATAGGTATTTTTAATCTAAAACAATTACGGGAGTAACTAGTTTCTATATGAAAATGCACACTAACATCATACACATGTGTGCAAAAACTAATATACATTTAAAATGAACATGTAGAAATCTCTTAACTTAAATATTACATTTATTTACATCTCAAATTATTAATATCTAATAAGAAATGAATTACAAGTGATTTTATTACAATTGTAAATTTGAAATTTAGCTCTTTGACATAAATAATATTTAAATTAAATTAGTTCTTAAGTAATTTTTAATATAAATTATCCTTAGGGTTGGGGGCCTAGCTCAATTGAAGAGAGCTTCTTGTGGTAAGTGTTGGCACCTGAAAATTCGGAGCCAAACATATACAAAACTATGAGGGAAGTAATATATATATATATATATATATATATA
>MU225041.1:874342-899643 GCA_018584345.1 Thuja plicata | reverse complement strand
AAATACATTATTAGGGTTTTATTTTAAAATGTAAAAATCTTAAAGAAACCCTAATTATATGCTTTGAATAATTTATTTTTTAAAATCTTGAGGGAGTAAATGTGTTTGATAATATTTCACTAAATACCTCTTTTTTGAAAATGAATTATTGTAGGAGAAATGTAAAATTTTATTATTATTCTCGAGATGGATTTAATTATGAAATACATTTGATTGGTTGGATTATTTAATTATTTCATCTATGTGCAGGAGTTTTGAACCAAACAGGATTTCAAATTTGTAAAGCAATTTTACGGGATAAAGAGATGGACAAATATTTTTAAAAATATCAAAACTAATTATTTGATTATTATAAAGTTGTATATTATAAAACATTGCAGTTAGTGATTAGGTATTTGTTTTGAAACGATGCCTCGGTCTGAAGCTTATTTGCATCCATTCAAAAACATATAAATATGGATACTAGGACCGAGGTAAAGAGGTGGGGGGAACAATAAGATACAGACAATATGATTTTGCAAATAGATAGATTTGGATCGACAACTGCAACATGAACTGGATGTACCATTTTTCTAAATCAATAAAAGATAAGTGTTTTTTTGGTCTCATCTATGGATTGAAAGTACCATTTAGCTATTCAAATCAGTCCTTTGGATAAATCTATTTATTTTCTTCAAAGTGATAGTTTGGTGTAGCATATTCCTGATTAAATTCATAGTTTCTATTATCAATTGGTCTTTTCATCCTGCATGGTTAAATTCAATTGATTGTGGCCATAATCAATCGGTCTGTCATTTGAAAATTGATATTCAATTGAGATAATTGTGAATTATCTTAGGTTATATGTTCATTTCATAACACCTTTGAAGTGATAGTTTCAAAACTGTCTCCAAGGTTGAACGTGACACTTGAATAGATTGGACTCCATTGCCCAGATCGAGCAAGGCACTAATCTACTCATTGATTAGATTATGGTTGTTCAGTTTAATGTTTAATGTTTTGTGACATCATATACATCTGCTCATTCCAGTTTATACATCCTTTATTAAGCAATTTTACATTTTATAAAAGCATTCAATCTTGCAGTTTATGATTACAGTTTATTTTCACTTTTAAATTATAAATTACAGAGTGTAATCTGAAATGTGGATATATATGAATTCAGAAATTATTTGTGTCAATCTTTTAGAAAATAATTTGATAGTAAAATTTTGAAGAATATTTTGATTTAGAATTTTATGTTGTGAGAATTTATATTTTAGATTGGTTAAATCAGTCTAAAAAGATGGATCATTCCTTTTTTAAAGTTCTTAAGTTTACTATAACGATGATGGATCTTAGAGTGTGATTGATAATGTTTGTTAATAAATGTTACACAATCAAATCCACAAATTTATGCATATTAGCCAAAAAAAGTGTATTTTAGCATGTTTAAGATCAATTGAAAAATAGTATGCTTAATCTTGGAGGAAACTTTGTGGTTAAGCGCGCTTGAGTTGGTGTAGTATTGGGATGGGTGAGTCTCGGTGCTTCACCTCTGTGAGCATCACCTAGATGCAATAAGTGTTAAGTGTTCCATTCATTCCCATGAGAGATGGGTTCTTGTGAACCACTACCCATGAAACATGGGTCAGTGAGTTTGACTAAAAAAATACAGAGTTGAATCTTGATAGCAATATCACAATTTGACTCGTTGCGAAAAATATATCCTATTTATTGACATGCAAATATTTGATGCTAGAGTCGTTTGAATGATATCGGTGTAAAGGTGGGTGTGGGGTACAGTTTCAGAATGGTGCTTTCAAGATGGTTGGTAAGACAAGGTATTTGATTGTTTCCAATTTTATTGAGCATACCAAAGGAGTTGTATTCTACTAAGTGGGATTTGGAATGAAGGTAGATAAAAGATTGGGTAGAGTAAGAGAAAACAAAAGTTAGATAGAAGGCAAGGAGTGGTGAATAATACGTCTAGATATAGGTAGTTTTAATCTAAAACAATTATGGGAGTAACTAGCTTCTATATGAAAATGCACACTAACATCATACACATGCATGCAAAAAATAATATACATTTAAAATATACATTAAAAATGAACATGTAGATTCTTCTACGTTCTTATGTGTGATATTACTTTATTTATCAAAACATTTTTCAGAAAGCAAGTGTCTCAAGGCTATTGGAAATAGACTTGAAAATTGTCACCACACATGGTCAAAGGTAACTTCTAGATATTCTTGCTCCACATATGCCTCATCTATGTTGAAATGGACATTGTTAGATATCTACCAACAAAAACATACTTTGTTGTGGGAGGTCAAAGATGAAGACAATAGGTGGACTATGAGAAAATCACTTTCATGTAGAGTATTGATATTATATTGATCATCACATCTCCCAATGTCCCAAGAAAGTAGAGTAAAAAGATACATTTAGTTGTAATGCAAAGCAAGACTTGATGAATACAAAAATCACATTAGATGAAGGTATGGATAGAATGGTTAAAATGATATTGCAATAGAAAATGCTAGTTTAATCAAAAATATGTTGTAGATATATCAACTAAATTGGAACGAGTGATAAAAACTCTAGTAAATCAAATGAGCAAATGGGAACACGAGTAACAAAAATTTAAGGGAAAATAATATTTGAATATATATAATATAGTTTCATTTAAGATATCCATGTTATTTTATTATTTTGCAAATGTATCAATCACTAGGTGGATCTTGAGTATATTTAATGCAACTTAATCCTTGAGGTGTATCATCTTGTTTCTTTAGTTATATGTGTGTACTTATTGCATAATGATGTCAAGGGTATTAATATATAAGGTGACACTTTTTTTCTTTCTTTTAGGATAAGGCGGCTCAACCTTGTAATCTAAACATTCTTATTTAATACTTTGTAGGTATTTCTATTTCATCTTTAGTATTTTTTCTTCACTTAACAAAGTTAGTGTTGTGTACCTGACATTAGTGTTGTTCTTTACTGGATTCAGTCCTTTCATGAGGTGTTCATGGAGATGTAGTTATCTAACATTGAGTTGGTATACTTACAATGTGTCAACATATTTAAGTTGTGTTAGAGCATCTTGACTAGTCTTCATTGGGGTTATATGCATAGATTCTTGTGATGCATGACAACAGGTAAGAGGGAGGTTATATTAGAATATTGACCAATCTTGGTGCAGTCATGGTCAGAGTTTCCCTAATAGAGATGATCCAACCATACAGAATGAGTCAACATAGTGGAAACAACCAATTCAGGAACAAAAGACAATCAAGATGCTATGATAAATCTTTGCACTATCTCCAAAACAAGTATTTACATCATATTGGTCTGCAATATGTAGATTAAAGGCTTTTGACATACATGCCTAAATACAACATAAATCAGAACTAGACCCTAATGCTAACCTCTAAAGGTTACTCTCTCGAGAACTTCTTCCCCAATCCTCATCTCCTCCCAAAAAAAGATCAAGAGCCTCAATATATAGAGCCTTCACAACACATATGTCGGCCAGAACAATTGTATTTTCCAAGACAAAGAAAATGTAACATGTACAAATATAGGTCAAGACCCAAATCATAAGATCTTAATGCCAAGATGTAGAAATGACACGCGATCCAAGAGAGACATTGGCCAAAGATCCAAGAACATCGATACATGAGCCACCAAGCTTCATCGATCAGGAATTGCTTCGCAAGACCAGGAAAATCCAATTGACCATTAGAACATGAAGAGCACACATAACTAACCATGAATCTCTAATATATCCATAGAAAAGTATCCAAATGAGGTGTGAACCCAGACATAAGTAAAACGTGATGTCCATAACCAACCCTGAAGTTCGCAACAACAAATGATCCAAAACCAAGGCACACTGATCCTAAAACACAAAAACTGGAAAACAAAAACAAAACTGAAAGTAAATATTTTTGGGTGATGCAAGAATACCAACCACCCAAGGATGCTCCTATATCAAACATCCCTGGTGAGAATAAAATGTTCCATAAGAGAAACTTATGAACATTTGACAAGATTCAGGACATAAATCACATGCTCATTCTTAATCCAAATATCATCTTTATCTGCAACTATCCTTCTTGGCACTTCTTCTTCATCTTCTATCATATCCATCCACTTATTTTTCTTTGTACTCCCTTTGTCATACCTCACATCAACATCATATTTCTTGTCATTGCCTCCTTTATTTTTCACAACCGATTTACCTATGTCACAAGACTTCGTTCGATCAGTAACCAAAGTCTAATGCTACTTCATTTTACCCTTCCTGTTATCCGCTACCAACCAGTTATCATTTCTGCCTCCAATATCATTCTTCAAATCATCCTCTATATTTTGTTTCTCATAACAATAAATCTTCATAATGTTCGGATTCCTTTCAATTCTTCCCTATATCTCCTTCAAGGGAACTAAAGTAAATTTGTATCCTTCCTTATCTATTATGACCAAGTTACTTCTGAAATCATGAACAATTCCTCTATCATATTGCCAAGGTCTGCCTAATAGAATATGACAAGCACTCATAGATACCACATCACACAATACCTCATCTCTATAAGGTCCAATGCTAAAGTTCACTAGATATTTTTCTTTCACCTCTGCTATATGCTCATTTGAAAACCAACTTATCCCATAAGGACAAGGATGTTTAAGCCTCTGTAATCCAAGCTTTCACACCATCTCTTCTGATACCAAATTATTAGTACTACCACTATCCATAACAACCTTACAACATTTACCTCTTGATTTGCAAATTGTCCTAAAACAATTCCTCCTTTCTATAGGTTCAGCTTCCTTCCTAGTCAAAATTACTCTCTTAAGCATAAGAGATTCTCCCATCGCAGGTGCTACTATACTCTCCGCAAGTTCATCAATAGTCAGTTCCTCATGTGCCACAATATTTTTTCTACCCACGTTCTTACTAGATCCTTTAGAACATTGAAAATCTCTATGTTCTATGCCACCACATTTCAAATGAGTACCTTTGAATTCCTTTCTACCATTCCTCCTAAGTGTCTTCTGATCAGGTTCAACCTCAATGGTTTTATTCTCTTTTCCATTGCTACTTGCTTGTTTCTCCTTTCCTCTAGGGTTACCCTATCTCCTCTTCAACTTATCTTTTTCCCTCAATGCATACTGATAAGTATCCTCCACTATAGAAATCCTCAACATACTCAGCTCATCCTGAATACCAAACCTCGAGCCATTAATATACCTAGCCACCTTCTCCTTAGATATCTCTCGGTGTCCAGATCTAATTGTCATCTTATAAAATTCCTCAGTGTATTCCTTCACTCTTGTATCCTTTTTCTTCAAGTTATGTAACCTTTTAAACATTTTTAATTCATAACCCTCAAGAATGAATTCAGCCTTTAATATAGAAACCACAACTCTCCATCTAGTGATTTTCATTTCACCATTTTATTCTCTATCTTTTTGTAACTCTTTCCACCATAAGGCAGCCTGACCCTTCAACTTAGTTTGTGCTAACCCAACCCTCTATGGATCTCTAATATCTTCAAGTTCAAAATACTATTCTAGTTCACCAATCCAATATATTAAATCCTCAGGATGCAATGCACCAAAAAAAAGTAGAAACCTCCATTCTATGACTTCTACTTACTTTTGTTATAGCTCTCAACAACCTTTCTTCATCTGTAGTGATCTTAGTTTCTTCAGTCTCAAGATCTTTAGTAGCTTCCTCATATTCCTCCTCAGTCTTAGGATTCCTTCATAAATCCAGTCAATACATTTTGGATCTCATTCCTCATCTCATTTCAGAAATCTTTCATCATTTGTTCTAACTTTCTAGGGTTCATCCTTCTAGGTGGCATATCTCCCAATCTTTAGGTACAACTACCTGAGCTCATAGATATGATTATAAGGTATCAATTTCCTCTCACTCGATGATTTATCCAACACACTTGTAGCCTACCTCCAACTCTGCGATTAGTTCACCCTTGAAATACCTCAACAAATCAAACAAAGTTCATATCCAACAATAATATCATCAATGATCCCCTTGCACAAGTCCTTGCAATTGTGAGGCAAATCCACACACTAACACCACACAACAGATTCAACTAGGGCTTCACAAACTCAAGAACTCTATTTTCTAATATAAGAACATCACCCTTGCTCTAATACCACTTGGCGAAGTCATGGCTGGAGTTTCCCCAATGGAGATAGTCCAACCATGCAGCAAGAGTCAACACAATGAAAACAACCAATTTGGGAACAAGAAAAGACAATCAAGATGCTACAATAGATATTTGCATTATCTCCAAAATAAGTGTTTACATCATATTGGCTTGCAACATGCAGATTATAGAATTTTGGCATACATGCCTGAATACAACATAAATCATAACTAAACCCTAATTCTAACCTCCAAAGATTATTCTCCTAAGAAATTCTTAAAGCCTCCTCTCCTCTTAAACAAAGATCAAGAGCCTCAATATATAGAGTCTTTGCAACACATATGTCGGTGAGAACAATTACATTTTCTAAGACAAAGAAAACATAACGTGTACAAATATAGGCCAGGAACCAAATCATAAGATCTTAATGCCAAGATTTAGAAATGATATGTGATCCAAGAGAGATGTTGGCCAAATATCCAAGAACATCAATACACGAGCCACCAAGCTTCATTGGTCGGGAATTGCTTCGCAAGACCGGAAAACTCCAACTGACTGTTAGAACACAAAGAACACATAGAAACTGACGATGAATCTTTAATATCTCCACAAAACATATCCAAATGAGGTGAGAACCCAGATATAAGTAAAAAATGAAGTCCAAAACCAACCCTGAAGTCTGTAGCAACAAATGATCCTAAACCAAGGCACACCACCTAAAACATAAAAACTGGAAAACAAGAACAAAATTGAAAGGAAATGTTTTTGTGTGATGCAGGATTTCCAACAATCCAAGGATGCTCATGCATCAAATCTTGTGAAAGATTGATAGACCAAATTCCAACAAGAGTGTTAGATTTTGCGCCTTAACAATTTTGGCACCATGCCTCTCTTGGTCTTGTTGATTAATATCCAAAAACATAAGATGGTTTCTAATTTGTACTTCTCTATCAATTGGTTCTTGAGTTTAGATGATACAAAGATTATTTTGTAGATTGTATGAGTAACTATTATGCTAAAATCAACATGAGAACAAGACAAATGAGTTATACTTTGGCTATCACATTTAACTACACCCTTTCTAAGAAGCATCGTTTAGTAACGCTTGCTCTTGTGGCAAGATCCAACTAGGTGGAGGTGGAATCAAGAAGTTTGTGTTAATTGTTGATTCCATCTTCTTGATTAATTAAATAGAATTGAGACTCGTGGTTTAAATAATTCAAGTTTGTGTTTCAAATTTTAGTTATGATTTCAATGTCCTATATAGTTTTCACACAAATATGGATTATGAATTGACTCTAGATGTGCAACATTATTGTGATACAGATCATTATTGTGTTTTGTTTGTTTTGTTACAATATTTGTGTTTTCACCTAAACTATGTCCCATGGTAATATCAAAGTTATTTGGGGGAGGGATACAAAAATTTAATTCTATAGAGGCAATTCATCGAGGAAAATATATCTACTAGCAAGGACGAAAATAACACATTAAGATAAATAGCCTCCCATAATTTGTTGATGGAGAATCCCAAGTTTTTGTAGTTGGAGAAGAAAAACCAATGGTTGGTTTGACTGAGAAATCATAGATGATCTATTTTAAAATAATAAACATACTAATTAAGAGTTAAGAGGATAAGATAAGCAGTCAAGAGTGTAGTGGTTTAGTAAGGATTGAAGAGAAATCCTAATGAAAATAAAAAATAAAAGCAAACTTAGTGAAACTAAAAGTAATTGGTCATGTTGAAAGATGACCAAGAGAAAGTTTCTTGGGCGACCCTAGGGTCTCTTGGGTGATCATTTAGTTGAATTTCTATAAGAATTATTTAAGCACGCACTAAGATGAAAGAGGTGTTCAAGGGGATAAATAGTTAAGGGGATGTATCATCGATCCTTAAATTAATAAGAGAAGTTATAATCCATGCCTTTATAGGTCATGAGTTGGATCATTGTATTATCATTGAATTACCTTCTCAACTTGTGTGTATGTATATATTTCCCCCTTGGGGATGATAGTCTACACAATAGGTAGGATTCTTCCTAAAAAATGCAGTGTGGAAACCTATAGTTACTTGTACTTACCCCTGTTGTTGTCCTGCATCGAGACTTGCAAAATAAAGACCAAAAGATTGATTGTGAATTTTGGTAAATCAAATCAATATAAATATAAAATAAATACGAGAAAAATATACCTTAGGTGCATGAGTTATAAATTATTTTTGTCATCTTGCCTCACATTAATGACCTACCACGGTGATGAAAGAAAATATATGATAAGAAAAAATCTACTTCACCAAACTAAATAAAATGAAGGTACTTTTCATTTGTGACAAAGAAGTCAACCTTGAGGTCTTTGAGAGACCCAACTTTATTTCTTTGAGAGTTTTTGTTTTTACCCTTGGATGGGGATATACACATGTTCATGTGCTCCCTTTTTAAATTTTGTCTCTCACAATAGAGCAACTTGCACTCAAGTATTTAATTTTAGCACTTCTCATGACAATGATGATTTGTTTTAATCTACATATAGTTATAGTCAATATACTTTGCTTCACTCTTGTGTGTGTGGATGGTAGATTATAAAATTCATGTTTCATGTTCATAATTATGGATGTTTATAAAGATGTTTTCTTATGCACGTATGATTGTATTATTTTAATGTTATTTTCATGTTATTTTTTACATCATAAATGTAATGTGCGTAATACAAGATCAATATGTATGAATAGAGTTACAATGTATTTATATGTTACCTTTGCTTCTGTGACATGCTTTATTTCTTTTTTTTTGTTTTATATGTGCATATGAAAATAATATTGTGATTTCTCTTTAGTAGGTTATCTAGCCCACGAGATTGTGGGATTTGTCATAGGATTAACACCTCAACAAAAGATGGCCCCGAAAAGCAAGTTAGACATTTGGCTTTACCTAACGTGTGTCTGATTTTTATTTATCTTTATGGGATTTCATCCTCATAGCTTTGAGCTTATATCGTTCTCCACTCGAGAGTGTGGACATTTTTATTTTGTTTTTTGTTGCTTCGGGTGGTTTTGCACTTTTAAAAAAAATCTTAAATCTTTTATCCTCTATTTTTTCTCGGCTTTACACATTTATTAACCCTTGACATTTTTGTCTAGTTGGATAAGGACCTAGGTTTCGCCGTAAGGATAAATAAGTCTTGAGACTTCCCTCTCACAAAGGAGGATTAGGATAGACCTACATGTTACCTTATATTAGGTATTGCAGTTTGAAAAGTTGCTTTGTTTAGACTTGACTAAATGATAGGTAATATTAGAATTAGTATAAAAATTGAAGTTTTACTTTATTTGGATTTACTCTTGAATGTAAAGGGGAATGGGAATAATGATATTATGGATCATGAATTTTAGTAGTGTATTGTCCACAAAAGTTAGCAAGCATGATTGGATGCTTTATTATGACCTATTAGACCCATTTTAGTGATTTCAAGTTCTGAATGTTTGTTATGCTTGATCCTGGAAAGTTGTTTCCTCTTTTCACGCTCCTTTTCACTCTCCCTGAACTCTAGTTCAAATTTTGGCTCATTTCTCATGGGAAAATTTGCTAATGGAGACATGTTCTTGGGATATGTTGTCAATGGCGACATGTTCCTCAGTTTTGGGACCCAAATTTTGCCTGTAGCCTGATGTCGGGGTTCTCTCAATAGATTTTCTTCTATGGTTGGCCTGGATCAATTTTGATTCCTAAAATGATGGAGTAAGTATAAAAAACCTTTATCGATCCTCATTTTGATATACATGATCAATACCATACTCAAGCATTTGCAATCAAGCTATCAATATTTTCAAGCAAGCAAGAGGAATTGGATTCAAGATTTGAAGGCAAACACCCAAGATTAAGATCTCAAAGTCTCCAATTTCAAGATCATTCAAGTCAAAGTAAATATTCTCCACTTGATCAAAGTTTCTCTCCCATGATGGCCAAATAGAGGAATTATCAATTCAATCAAGAAGATTCATCCTTCCATATTTCTTATCTCTCCTTTGCAAGTGACTATCATGCATATCTACATTCAAGATCTAGGAGTGACATTCATAGATCTATGCATTTGTGAGGTAATCATTGATTCTACATCAAATTTCAAGGTCAAATATTTGGATTCAAGTACATTCAAGCTTCTTCATGGGTATGAGCAATTTCTACATCTGTCCATGAGGGTTAATGCAAGGGGGACATATTATTTACCTTTCTATTTACTTTCCTCTGTGCAATTTTATTTTATTTCTAAGGTTGATTCCTAAACAATGATTTGACCAAGGAAAACCCCTTTATCCAACCTTTTACCCCATTTTTCTATGTGCAGGAACATGTTACGAAGCTATCAGACATGATTTGGGCAGAACAGGAACAATCAGACGATCTGTGAAAATTTTAGACTAAAACATCAAGGATGAGTCGTCATCCCCATCATTTTCTAGATACATGTCATCATTGTCATCATGTACCTTGCATTTTGAGATCATATTTAAACCATGAGTCAAATCTATCTTCTAGTTTCTATTTCTGTAATTTTCGCTCATTGTTTGTTTGTCTGTTATAGTCTATTTTTACCAGCTTTTCAGTAACTTTCCTACTTATTCATTTACATTACTACATTTCCTCATTCTCATTTTACCTATCACATATCTTAGCAAAGGATTACTATCCCACTTAGTGTCTGAGTCTCCTCTTGAACCTAGTGGGGAATCTTCCTTCCGAAATGTGTGGTCAATGAAAAGGAGAAGTGATTTTGCTTACGAATGACATTGCTTCCCTTTTCACCCCATACATTTTTGGTGAACCCAAATCTTCTTACATACTTTTGATGTTGGTATTTATATCCTCTTTGCATGATCTCATTTGTATGCATTACATTAATCACATCTTTGTTTGTATGACTTTAGATCACTATTTTATGCATACTTTATATTAGATGTACTTTCCATTAACCAAATTACTATTTTGCTTAACTAAATTCCATATCTCTTTTAAATATTAAGTTTTAATTTAGTTCTTTCTTTCTTTCTTTCTTTCTCTTATGCATGAGTGTTATTACTTTGAGTCCTACTTATAGCATCCCAGTTTTGAGAAGTCGTAGACTTATGGGTTTCTTTGATCACAAGCCTTCTATTTTTCCTAGGAATCTTGATGAGACCAACATGCATCCTAATGAAATCAATCCTATTATGGAGAACAACTCTTCCCATTACTATCTCGATGAAGATGAGGCCTTAAGAGTCCCTCTAGTGAAAGTTCAAAGACTTTCCCATGATTTTAAAAAATATGAGTAATGGTTAGGACAAGAAAACTCTAATCCTGAGTTCATATTCATTATAGGAGGTTTGAGGAAAACAATTCATAATGATGAACATGGTGTTAATATCTTGCGTAGTATCTCTCATATCATTGATAAAAATGTCAAGCCTATTAGAGGTTGTTCTCAAGATCTAGGTTTTTGTCCACCTACCACTTGTGTTGAGACCTCCATGCCTATTTCTACATCCATTCCTAATGTGTCCACTTATGCTCCACCCATCATAACAACTTCCATGCAAAATCTCAGCCCTACACATATTAGCATTGCTAATCCTATTTTTTCAACCATTCCTTAAAGTATTTCATGTATTTATTTACCTTCGTCAAAGTGTTCATTTTTCATACTCCATCGTTCCTTCTATTTCTCATAAAGCTCCAAACATATCTCCTACAACTCTCTCTACCGATTCCACTATTAGTAGCTTAGCTCAAATTGTGTCTTTGTTGCAACAAAAACTTTCTTACATGACCCAATCCAAGTTCAACATTCCTACTTATGACATTGCTAGTCCTTTGTCATTGGATATCATCTGTTTTGTTATTCCACAACACATGGAGATTCCTCATCACTTATAATGGTAGAGGTGATCCTTTGACCCATGTTAAAACCTTTCAAACATTGTGTAGTGATTTCTATCGTGATCATAGGCTCATGGATAAGTTGTTTACTAGAACCTTTTCGAGATAAAGCCTTGTAATGGTATTGTTATTTGCCTCCTTATTCTATTGAATCCTTTCAAAATCTTGCTAATGCTTTCATCCAACAATTTCAAAACAATATTAGTCCTAAGATTTCTTTAATTGATTTAATGCATTGGAAACAAGGTGTAAAAGAAAAAGTGACTAATTTCATTGGTAGATTTAAACATTTGCATGCTAAAATCTCTTATCATATTCCTGATATTGATGTACAACGTATTTCTATTTATAATTTACAAAAATACATTAGAGATAAGATTATGCTTTCTTAATTTTCTTCTTTCACTCAATTATGTGCACTGCTTCATAATTATCAGGTTCAAGTAAGTTAGTTTGAGAGCACCACTCCAATGGCTCTGATTGATAAGAGTGATGTCGCATCCGACAACTTTAACAAATTTTAGAAACTAAAGAACCTCATTAAGATCAATAATTCATCCAAAAATGTTGATGATCAAGTCGCAGTAGCATCCAAAGGTGTGGCTCCTTTGTCATATGTTTTTAGACCTTCTCGTAATTTTACTCAGCTTTATGATCTTTTCATAATGCAATGTTGAAGTCGATTAATGCTAAAGTGTTAACTCTTCCTCCTATTAAGCCAACTGAAACATCCAAACCTTTTCCTAAGTCATTTTATCACAAAGGTTTTTGCCAATACCATCGTCAACTTGGTCATGATACTAAAAAGTGTTTCTGTTTGAAATCTATAATTCAGGACCTCGTTGATTCTAATGTTATATCTATTAAGGGTGTTAATGATCAAGGAAACAAATCTGTAGCACCTCCCAAACAAAAGTTTCAAATCTATACCAACCCTTTTCCATCTCATTCGACCAATAATGTCGAGTCTACCTAGTCTTTGCCTTCTTCCACTCACGTTGTTGACTGTGATGATAAGTATGGAGAAGTTGATTATGTTGTCAACCTCATTAATCAATTCTCACCTGAACCTAAACCCAAATAAGAACCTAACCTTTGCATTACATTTGACCCTAGTGAGACGATTAAGGCACCTGATGGTCCTCTTTACATTGTTGCAAAGGTTAATGATATACATTCCCGTGGTGTTCTTATTGACCCTACTTGCATGGTGAATGTGATAACTAAAGAACATATTTACAATAGATAATTGCAATGTGATTTCTATGATAAATCTGATGTTATGATCTAAACTTGCAATGGTTTCCTTTATCCTCCCCATGGTTCTATTACATTGTCTTGTAGAAGTTGGTGGTTAAAATTTAGATGTCACCTTCGTTGTCATCCCAAATTTCGATTAGTTTGAAGTCAAACTTGGTCTTCCTTGGCTAACTCCATGAAATTTGTAACCTCTCCTATCCATAAGTGTTTGAAATTTCCCCACAATGGTGAGATCATGATTGTTAATCATAGTCTCTATCAACCTTTAGTGCCTCAAGAGTCTATTGACCTTGATTTCTTTTGGCCTTCTATACCTCAACCAACTCAACCCCATAGAGACAATCTCTTTCATTCATATCTGAAATATAAAATTCAAAATATTTGTGAACTTAACAATCCCAAGGATGTTTGATCTCCTTGTCCTAGACCTAGACCTCTCCCTTCACCTCCTATATATAATTATATTTTGCCTCCTATATCTTTTAGACATTTTGTTGATGTTATTTCTCAACCTAGTGAGGTTCCTTCTGCTCTTTTATCTAAAGAAGAAAAGGGCCCGAGGTTGATTGATCCTGAACCAAACCAAATTTCTAGCAAAACTAAATGTAACTATTGTGCTCATTATCATCATCGTAAACGTCATGCTAGAGCCCGCCAAAATGCTTCCCAAGGTCTTTCTTCACCAAAAAATCCTAATGATTCTTTGATTCCTTTTGACCAGCCTATGCTTGAGCCTAAGGAGGAAGTTAATTTTAAAAAGTTAAAATTGAACAAACATGATAATTCTATTTGTATCTTGGATTCTATTACAATTAATTTGGATGAAGAAGATACTATTGATGATGATGCTTTCAATGCTCTTAATGCACCTAATGATGATATTCATGGTAGTGATTCCAATTATATGTATGAGATTATTGATGTTAATCATGATTTACGAGCTATCTTTTCATAGTAGTTATCTCTTAGTCCTAGTGATGAGAAAAGTGACCCATCTTTACATCATGGTCCTAGTTTGGAATTGACTATTGTTCCATCTACCATGCTTGATGTTGCTCCTCTTGCATGTTTCCCACCTTCCCTAAACACTACATATCGAGATTGGGGGGGGGCAGGTGATAAGCTTGACTAGCTCCTCTTGTACGGTGGATTCTATGTATTTTCTTGTTGTCATGTGCTTCCCCCGTGATGCGATGCTTGATATATGTTTTGTTTAGGTTTCCTTAGATCACCCTTGTTGCCCTGCTGGCTCAAGGTGACAAAGGAATTGATTTGTTGTGAAATTCCTCTATTTGTATCTCACTTATTCTATATGTTGTTACATGTTATGGCATACATGTTCTACTGTTCATAAATATTCCTTTTTGTTGTCTGATTGGGGATGATGGGAAATGGTAGCTACCTATTCTTTTGGGTCTAAATGATGTCGGCCCAAAAAGATTCTTCTTCGCAACTCTTA
This sequence comes from Thuja plicata, assembly GCA_018584345.1. Lineage (NCBI taxonomy): Eukaryota > Viridiplantae > Streptophyta > Pinopsida > Cupressales > Cupressaceae > Thuja > Thuja plicata. The sequence continues at coordinate 884,844 of MU225041.1, read as the reverse complement.
TGTGACATTCTTCCATTGTGCTTGTAGTTCTACTACCTTTGGGGAATGATGACATTTCATTTTGATATAATATCTCATGTATTATCATATGATCACACTAACCATAGAGTTAGTAGATCACTTTGGTGCTCTCTTTTTCATGTGTTCATTTCCCTTGGTTTGTCCTTTCTTGGGGGCATCTCATAGTGGAAACATTTCTTGTGGGTGCATGTATGCTCTGTTAAAGTCATTGCTCTCGTTAAGGAATTTGCAATCACTTTAACATGGGGGCATACTCTCCGCTCCTTATTTCACATTTCGCATACATACACAATGATTCAATTTCACCTCTCTTCTATATGGGCAAGGATGAAATGTTTTCCTTGTGTTCATCCTTTCATTGGATCCTATTGTGAGGTTTTCACACCATCACCCCATTGAAAATGTGGACCGCACCTTTTTTCTTTAGCAATAGGAGCAATGTTCTTAGTTGGTAGCAATTTTTAAGTCTCCAAGACGAAGAGATGAGTTTGAGCAATTTTGTCCTGCTGGGAAGTCAAGTCTGTCTGGGGTGTTTGTGGGAGTTAAACCAAGCTAGTCAAGGATATGGGGTTGAAACCAAGGATTTGTGATGAAATTAGTTAGAACCTTTCAAAAATCCTTGTTCTAGCTTCAATTGCACCTTAGAGAGTCAGGATAGGTTGTGAGAGGTAACACTTTTGAAGGCATGTTGAATCCTGAAATTTGGCTAAGTCTCAATTTTTTTTTAAAACTCCCAAAATCTAGAATATTTTTTGAAACCTATCTCAAACATCCTAACAATATTTATATAAAATATAACGTAAAGTATAAGAAATGATTTTATATAAATGCTCTCGCCCTCTAAGCTAAAGAAATTAACTTGAAGTATTGGGGAGTTAACTTGCAAATGAATAATCCCAACACTAGGTCAGAATTTGACCGTGTCTTGGGATTCCCAATCCCAATAACCCTCAAAATTCTACCCATTTTAAAGGTGCATGTTTCAAGTGCGATTTGAGTAGACATGTGAAGGAAAAGTGCAAAAATGATGGTTTTGATGAAAATTTGCTAAGGTAGAAAAATCCTAAGCACATGGAGGAATTCGCCTGTCTCTTGGGAAAAATCCTAGTAGGGCCATAATTTATGCCCTCTCTCTTGATGCAAAATATGAGCTAACCTTCAAAATCCACCCAAATGGAGATGTATCAAGATAATGAGGGGTGGTTCAACATAGTTTGAATATTGAGTTCCAAGTGAAATTTTGAAAATCAAATTTGGAAAATGCAAGCAACATGAGAAATCAGATTTCAAATTGCACAATTCAGATAAGATTAATGATGCGGAGAAAACCATAAATCCCTACTTTCACATTTCTTGATGCGGAGAAAACCAGAAATTCCCTACTTCCGCATTCTGTAATTCTCTTTCTCTGAAAATATGGATTGAGACTCTTGCCCACAAACATGCATGTGCACATATGCACCAGTCCGCCACCTTTTTCTCTTAAGAAAACTAGTAGCAAAACACGAAGGAGCTCATCAATCACATTAGGGATGTCATATCCCTATTTGTTCTAAATAGGAATTTTATTCCATGAGGTCCTTCATGGAATCTTCTTCAGATCGACTGTCAACCGCCATTAACATTGCTATTTGCGACTATCTTACTTCGCGGACTCTTCTTTGAGTCTTCTCATCGGTTTCCACCACCTTTCTGCATGTCCACCCTGCGAGTCTGTCATCAAAGACACATAAACATATTATGCCACCACCTTCGTGTACCGGTCCCTTTGAAAACCATTGTGGCTCAATATCTTCGAGCTTCTACACTCAGCTTCTCTTTAAACCTTTTGCAACTTACTAATAACACAACTTTGCAAACATCTATGGATGTCTAAACTGTCCCAAGTCGTACGGGACTTCCTATGGTAGAGGTCGAATCCTTCATGGCATTCGCTGGATTACACACTTTCACCATTATCGACTTCCACCATCTTTTTCATAATTCGAGGACATGCTCGAACATGGAGCCAACATGGAGCCAACATGGAAAGTGGATTTAATATCGCACCAACCGGTCTAAATGAAAATGAGTTGTAGTTAAGTATATCAAACATTCATTCAAACCTAATGGTCGCAAAGACCATCATATGCAATATGGAATGTTATTTTATTCATTCCTTTTTGTATTACATTGCTCCCTCTTCTTTCATGAGTTCTCACCTGTATATCTCCTATCGGGTCTGTCTCCTTTTCTTGAATTACCTAGATCAAGAAACTCATAACCGAATCCAATCGGTTCCTCACCCAACTAACTTTATAACTACTTTTATAACTACCTAAGTCCTCTATCGGTTATTCATGACCGATTAGAGTAAGTTCTTAACCATAGAACTAAACCAGTAATGCATCGTGGAGTTGACAATGAAGTTGTCAACTTCACAATAATACAAACGTTTTATTACATTAAAAACACTCATTTTTATACCAAAACACTTACGTCTACCTGGAATGACCCTCAACAATATGAAGACTCGACCTAACCAAATGCATTTAAAATGCATGTACAATTATGAATCTTTGAAAAGTTCCTAGTCCAGTGATGCGCCTGCATCATACTCCCGGGAACCCAAAGAATTCAAGTCCCATTGCATTCGCTTCTTGCGAGATTTCCAATTTCATGGTATTATGTCGAAGACTCCAGCAAAAATAAAGATGGCTGCCAAGATCTTCAGACTGTGCACACCATATAAATTGGTTAATTTACCATATAGGCATTATGCACACCAACACTAAACATGTGAGAAAACCCAAATGGGTTGTGGCCATCGAAATGATCTTCCTCGATTAGTTCACCAAACGTAACCTTCTGCGGATCATTATCCGGGGCTGCCTCATCAGAGTGTATAGCAGCTTCCATTACTCGTAGAGGACATATCATGTTCCCTTGGTGAATTATTTCACCATCCTCAAGCTCGTCATGAATCAGATTCTCTAAGCCCACATCAGCAACTATTTCAACTTCTTTGGCTTTAACAAGAACCTTCGCAGCACCAGGTGCTTTGACAGGCTCTGGCGGCTCACTCTCTTCACCAGCATCAACCTGCTACTCGTGTCCTTCCAATGGACAACCATCAACTAGGATCTCGGTCCTGTTGGCTTCTTCTTCGCATGTTGCTTGGGCTTTAATCAATTCTCGCATGGCTTGAGTGCTTCTCTCCCTCTTTCCTAACTCCATCTGCATGCGTGCTAACTCTTTTTGCATGTCTTCTATTATCTTCATTCTTTCTTCCTCCGTCCATTTCTTTTCCTCATCCTCCCTTCGTTGCTTTCTCTCTTCTTCTTCTCTTTTTCTTTTCTCTACTTCTTCTTTGTGTTTACTGACATAAACTTCCCAGGCTTTATATGCCTCAACAATTTCTATCTTGAATAATGGCAACGCCATACCCAACACACACTAGATCTTCCCGCTCTGATACCACTTGATGCAGAGAAAACCAGAAACTCCCTACTTCCGCATTTCTTGATGTGGAGAAAACCAGAAATTCCCTACTTCCACATTCTGTAATTCTCTTTCTCTGAAAATATGGATCGAGACTCTTGCCCACGAAGATGCATGTGCACATATGCACCAGTCCGCCAACTTTTTCTCTTGAGAAAACCAGTAGCAAAACATGAAGGAGCTCATCAATCACGTTGGGGATGTCATATCCCTGTTTGTTCTAAATAGGAATTTTATTCCATGAGGTCCTTCGCGGACTCTTCTTCAGATCGACTGTCAACCGCCATTAACATTGCTATCTGCGACTATCTTACTTCGCGGACTCTTCTTTGAGTCTTCTCATCGGTTTCCACCACCTTTCTGCATGTCCACCCCACGGGTCTGTCATCAAAGACGCATAAACATATTATGCCACCACCTTCGTGTACCGGTCCCTTTGAAAACCGTTGTAGCTCAATATCTTCGAGCTTCTACACTCGGCTTCTCCTTAAACCTTTTGCAACTTACTAATAACACAACTTTGCAAACATCTATGGATGTTTAAACTATCCCAAGTCATACGAGACTTCCTATGGCAGAGGTCGAATCCTTCATGGCATTCGCTGGATTACACACTTTCACCATTATCGACTTCCACCATCTTTTTCGTAATTCGAGGACGTGCTCAAACATGGAGCCAACATGGAATGTGGATTTAATATCGCACCAGCTGGTCTAAATGAAAATGAGTTGTATTTAAGTATATGAAACATTCATTCAAACTGAACGGTCGCAAAGACCATCATATGCAATATGGAACGTTATTTTATTCATTCCTTTTCGTATTACATTGCTCCCTCTTCTTTCACGAGTTCTCACCCGTATATCTCCTATTGGGTCTGTCTCCTTTTCTTGAATTACCTAGATCAAGAAACTCATAACCGAATCCAATCGGTTCCTCACCCAACTAACTTTATAACTACTTTTATAACTACCTAAGTCCTCTATCGGTTATTCATGACTGATTAGAGTAAGTTCTTAACCATAGAACTAAACCAGTAATGCATCGTGGAGTTGACAACGAAGTTGTCAACTTCACGATAATACAAACGTTTTATTACATTAAAAACACTCATTTTTATACCAAAACACTTACGTCTACTCGGAACGACCCTCAACAATATGAAGACTCGACCTAACCAAATGCATTTAAAATGCATGTACAATTCTGAATCTTCGAAAAGTTCCTAGTCTGGTGATGCGCCTGCATCAATTAAGAATGAAACTTCTCTCTGAAACCAAATCAGAGTATTGAGTGGGCTGAGTGAGTGTAAAATGATGCAAAGAAATGAAGTTGAAGTTGGAATTTATCCCAAGGAAGGGGCATAATCCGCTCTCTTCCTAGAATTTTTAGTCCTAACACCTACCAAATTCCTGCCTCCCCAATCAGACTTTCAAAACACTAGATCGATATGAGGTGATGAATGATTTTGAAACCAAATGAGTAAAATAAGATTGGACATGAAGAAGATGAGTGAATTCAAAAGGCAAGGTTGTCAATGGTGATGACAAAGGAAAAATCCCAGTGAGGTTAAGGAATCCACCTATCTCTTGGGAAAAATCCCAATAGGGGTATGATTTATGCCTTCCATTTTCTTGGCAATCAAAGGCTTAATCCAAAGTGTCGAGAGAGAGAAAAGAGTTTAAGGTTGAAGGCAATGGTTTGAAGCCCAAAAAAGAGAAAGATTCAATCCAACTAGGCATGGAGAATTCAAGTTTGGAACATGACAAGGAAAAATCCCAAAGACATATAGGAATCTACTACTCTACTAGGAAAAATTCCAAGAACCATGGGATTTTTTCCTTGTGTTGGTGATCAAAGCATCAAGGCATGAAGGTGATAGTTGCAAAGGGCATGATCAACCAAACTAAAGGCTGAAGAAATAAGTGAATTTGCAAGGCTAAAATTAGTGAAATTAAATAATGAGAATGAGAAATTTGTCCCAAGAAGAGGGCACATTATACCCTCTACTAGGGATCCCAAAATCTTTTGAACATCATGAATTCCTCCCTTCAAACATAGGAAAAATCCCCGCGACACCCAAATTTATGCCATGAAAGGAGAGCTTCTAAAACATGTATTTTGCTTCTAATTCACATGGGGAGGAATAAAATCAATGAAAAATATAATGAAGGCAACATTTTGATAAGCAAGGTTGAAATTGTGAACCAGATCAGAGTTAGAAATGAAGGAATTTGACCCCCCCCCCCCAAACACTCCAAATCTCAATCTACAAATCAAAAGGGGAAGCAAACAAACAAGGTGAAAAGAGAGGAAGGAAGTACTATGAATTTGATGAAGAGACATATAATTTGTCACACGGAGAGGGCAAATTCCTCCCTCTACTTGGGATTTTAGTCCCAACACACCCTCCAATTCTGCACAAGAATAGGGCTGGTTCGAACAGGTTAAAGAGGGGTGCAAAAGTGGATTTTAATTAAACAAATTGATACCTTTTGGTCCCTTTATCAAGTCGTCCAATAGAGGAGGTGAGAAGATTTAAATTTAATTATTTTATCGGCCCTTAAAAAAGAACTCAAGTTGACCTCTCATGAAACATGCCCTCTCAAGATGCATATTGCATATATAAGGGGGGGCAATGGGAGTTCATTTTAACATCAAACCAAAGCAATTTCACCTTGTAGGCAGCAAAACTCATCCTCAAAAGGTAGTGAAATATTTCCCACTTGATAGCAGGTTACATTGAGGAGGGAGAAATAAACCAGTTTGAGAGAGCAAGATATCAATTGAAAGAAGCAATTCCAGGCATATAAGAGCATACTAAGAGGTGGTGAAGTAACAAAATATGGGCATTTCATAGTATGAAAATCATTTCTTTTTTACTACATTTTGACATTATGATATTTCATTTCAAGTTTGTGATGCAAAATCAGACTTATAATTAGCTGAATTCCTAGTTTTGTCATGCTAAGGTGATCAAAATTTTGTAAAGAGAAAATTAAGATTGCATGAAGTAAGGCTCTAATTCGTTTGGATTTGATTGAATTATTTGAGATGGAGGATTTTCAAAGTGAATGAGATCTAGTTTGAATCCAAGGTCTAATCTAATCAATCAAAATTTGCGAGAAGAAAGAGAAATTTGGTCAAATACTTTTTGCCTCCTTATTTTGATTTGGAAGAAAGTGGAATTTAGATACAACTTCATTTCATATTTCCTTCATTTTGTTTATTCTTATAATTTCACGAGCTTAATGGAATTCCCCTTTTAGTTTTTGTGAGGTAACCATGAAGGAGATAGGGTTGAATTTAGATTGATTTATGGGAGCAAGTTGAAAGTTTAGAACATGGATGATATGCAAATCCTCCATCATGATGCCAACAAAATGGATGCTGCAAGTAAAGCTTGAGGACTTAAAATGAGAAGGAAGATTCAAATAAAGTTATCAAAGTGCAAATTCAATTCAGATCAAAATGGAATCCAAGACACCAAAGAACAAGGAGAAAGTCCACAATTAAGAAGGAACCTTGAGGTTGTCTCATTTGATCACACTATCCATGTACATTGTTCAACATATGAGAATCCTTATTCAAGCGAGGAATATGTATTTGGTGTTTCACTTTGAAGCATTAAGTGTTTCATCTTGTATGTTGTAGTGGAACCAAAATCACATCAACAAATCCCTTAATGGAGACTATCCTTTCCTTAAGGACTGATCCTCCCTTTTCTAGATCCCTTTACAAAGACAATACTTGGATCAATCTTCTTTTCTTTGATCCATTTGGAGACAATGTTTTCCTTAGGCCTAATCACCCTTGTTGAATCCCTTAACGGAGACAATGTTTTCCTTAAGGACTGATCCTTTTTGATGGGTTGACTAGCATAATACAACTTGCTAGAATTTTAATGTCATCTTTTGCAACACTTTTTCTTTGTGTGATTTGTAGTAATGCAATACCTTACTAAGCTAGTGATCATGCCTCTCTCTCTCTTTCTGTCTTTCTTCTCTCTTCCAGGCAATGCCTCTTTTATCTTGGTTTTGGATTTGATGAGGACTTAAGTCACTTGGGCGCAAGATGCTTCTTTGTCTCCTTGACCTTGATAAGATTGTTCTTATGCATTGATCTACTTTACCGTGAACATGAGTTTGTCTCATACTCCTGCTAAAGTGGAGGATAAATGTATTGTCCTAAAAAGTTAGCACCTATGATTGGATGCTTTATTAGAACCTATTAGACCCATTTTGGTGATTTCAAGATCTGAATATTCGTTATGTTTGATCCTGGCAAGTTGTTTCCTCTTTTCCCGCTCCTTTTCACTCTCCCCAACCTCTATTTCAAAATTTGGCTCATTTCTCATGGGATGAGTCACCAATGGCAACATGTCCCTGGGTTTTGGGGCCCAAAACTTACCCGAAGCCCAATGCCAAGGTTCTATCAGTAGATTTTCTTCTGCACTCAACCTGGATCAATTTTGAATCCCAAAATGATGGAGTAAGTATAAAAAACCTCCATCTCTCCTCATTTTGATATACACGATCAATACCATACTCAAACATTTGGAATCAAGCTATCAAGATTTTCAAGCAAGAGCATTTGGATTCAAGATTTGAAGGCAAGCACCCAAGATCAAGATCTCCAAGTCTCCAATTCTTCAAGATCATTCAAGTCAAAGACAATCTTCTCCGCTTGATGCAAGTTTCTCTCTCATGATGGCCAAGTAGAGGAATTCTCAATTCAAGCAAGAAGATTCATCCTTCCATATTTCTTCTCTCTCCTTCTTTGTAAGTGACTATCAAGCAAATCTACATTCAAGAACTAAGAGTGACATTCATAGATATATGCCTTTGTGAGGGCATCCTTGATTCTACATCACATTCCAAGGTCAACTCTTTAGATCTCAAGTACATTCAAGCATCTTCACGGGTATGAGTGATTTCTACATCCGTTCATGAGGGTTTTTGCAAGGTGAATCTATTATTTACCTCTCTATTTACTTTCCTTTATGCACTTTTATTTTATTTCTAGGGTTGATTCCTAAACAAGGGTTTGACCAAGGCAAACCCCTTTAGCCAACCTTTTTATCCATTTTTTATTGTGTGTAGGAACATGTTGCAATGCTATCAGATAGGATCTAAGCAAAACACGAACAACCAGATGATCTGTGAAAATTTCAGATGAAAATACCAAGGACAAGTCGACATTCCCTTCATGTCCCGAGCACATGTCACCATTTTCGTCATGTACCCTACATTTTGATCTCAAATTTTAACCACAAGTCAGATCTGTCTTCTAGTTTCCATTTCTATAAATTTTAACTCACTGTCTGTCTGTTACAATATGTTTTTACCAGTTTTTTAGTAACTTTCCTAATTAGTCATTTACGTTACTACATTTCATCAATCACATATCTTAGTGAAGGATCCCTGTTCCACTTAGTGTTTGAGTCTCCTCTCAAACCTAGTGGGGCATCTTCCTTCCGAAATGTGTGGTCAATAAAAAGGAGAAGTTATTTTGCTTACCTATGCCATTGCTTCCATTTTCACCCCATACAAGTAGAAATAATATCACTAGCAACTCTAAGAATCCCTTCTAGGATAAAAATCAGACACAAGCATACATTAACAAATGCAACGATGAACATAATGAAATGCATATTTTTCTATTGAGATTTATGCCTTTTCAAATTGTTTTGCTTTTCATTTTTTTGAAATATTTGCTTTCTATTATGTTAACATAAAATATCTATTAAGATGGAAGGTATTTACTATTTGAGTAAATTCTTCCCCTTTCATCACACACAAAAGATATGCATCATTGTTGATATCTTCTTTAGACAAGCACTTCTTAAGAATGCCCATGGAGAAGCACAATTATCATTTATCAACTCATTGTTAATTGATAGTGCATGGTTATGGTCTTTAGACAAGCATTTCCCCAATCACAAACTACAATAGTCAAGGTTCATTATTTTGGGTGCTACTGTTGTACCTTGTGAGAAGTCATCCCATATAACAACAATTTATAAATATGATTAGAAACATAAAAACTAAGAAGTTAAATCTACCTAAAAAATCAAAAGCAAAGATGCATGAACACACATACATATACCTCTATTTTTCAAGAGCTCCTAATATGGATACAAAAGACGATGAACATTAACTTTTCTAACACAAATATAAGCTATAAGAGATTTTTATTGCTAGATAAGTGATATAGGGCCATTGCACAACAAGTGGTACTGTCAATAGATTTTCATTGGGTGTATTTTGATTCCTCAGTGCACTCATGAGGTGTTGGGAATTCAACTCCTAAGCAAATGATGGTTGTAAATAAAAGACATAACATAGTGTCGGGGGTTTTGGAATGTTTGCTTGAGGATGATGGTAGGGTAGGAGGTTGACGTGTTACTAAACTTTAAGGTCTTGGACAATCTTTTCATGGTTACTTTAGTTTAGTAGGTTGGTGTCATGTTATTGGATTCATTGGTTCTATGTCCTTATTCCTCAAGGATTTTGTTTTTCTATAATTTTCTCATGGTAGTATGATTTTCATCCCTATTAGGTATAAGATTTTTGATATGTTGTTGTCCTTTAATTTGACCTCTTGTAAATCATCTTCAAAATTATATTTACCCAACATGAAAGTTTGTTTTTAGCAAATTTTTGATATTATATATCTACAAACGCTCTAACAAACACCTCTTTAATAATTAGTCTGTAAAATTAACTTTTTATCTAAATTCTATTTTTATTTTTTAAATATTAGAAAGTATTTACCCCCGAGACAATTAAATGGAGGCGTCTATCCATCCATAAAAAATCTAAATCTTATCAAAGAGGAACTTTTTTTTTTCTATCCATCCATCAAAAATCTGCTGGAATTAGATCGGAATTGGCATTATCTAATTTCAGATAATGCCAAATTCTATGTTTGGGTTCCTGAGTACAAATAGAATTGGAATAACGAAATTCTAATTTTGCCCCCCATCCCTCCCCCCCCC
>MU225041.1:845925-859966 GCA_018584345.1 Thuja plicata | reverse complement strand
AGAAAGATGTACAGAGCAGATTATCAGAGTTGGTTCATTCATCAAGAGTCTATGTGAAGAAGAAGTGAAAGATTGCAATACACTGGAACTGATCAAGACAATAGGTCTACTCTACAGTTCATCATCAAATATAGTGCATATATGTTATACAGAAGGTTGTAGCCTTCACCACCAAGTAGTGAGCTTTTGGACAGTGAGTCCACCACCCCTAACAGGGTTATTTGTAAAAGACTCCTAACAGGGTCCAACCCTTAACCAAGTCACTATATTTATTACATTGTAAAGTATAACTCCTAACAGGGTTGAGATATCTTCTAACAGGGATTACTATAAACAAGTATAGTTCATTATGGGTGCTAATTCCCATCGGGTTTTTTATCATTTGGTTTCCCCATAATCAAATTGTGTGTTGTGTACTGTGTTATCTGATTAAGCATTTACTTTGTTGTATTATGAAGTTAAAGAAGAAAAATAATTAAAGTTATTGATAACTGATTCACCCCCCCCTCTTAGTTATCCTTTGGGACTATTCTAACGAATTGTGCGTACTTCAATTTGCTTTCATGTGATATCACTTTTGTAGCTTTGAGCTTAGACTATCCTCCACTCATAGTATGGATATCAACAATTTCCTTCTTCTTCTTCTTCTTCTTCTTTGTTGCTTAGGTTTTGCATATTTTTCATTTTTTTTCTCTTTAATTTTCTCTTACTTAATAGTGTTCTGACACCCATGCGAGTAAGGGGCTAGGTTCTATTGAAAAATGATGTCTCATACTTACTGGTAAGCTTCCTCAGTACATACATTTTTGATATAATATTTCTGGGTTATATCGATGAACAAATGTCATAGTTTACAATTTTGATATGTGTTGCATTCAGTCTTGTCGATGAGCAATTAGTTTTCACTGTTAAGCAGTCTTCGATGGAACAGTGCAACGGTTCTAGCGATATTGATTAGTCGTTAAAACTCTTGTGTTCAGTGGAGTGACTTAAGGTTGTATCAAACCATACTTACATCAAAATGTCCAGTGTCGATAAGACTTGTGGTGCATTTTGGCGAAACAATCATCGATAGAACTTAAGGATGTCTTGAGGGCTTCATCGAAGACCCTACCTTCTACAATGAGATCGGTATCAATGGAATGGAGGGTGGCCTTTGGTGATATGTTTGTTTTTCAATGTAACTTATGACTTATAGTAAAGTTTGAAGGACTTTATTGAAGCGGTTAGTTTCCATGACAGGTAGAAGAGGAGACCAAAAGTTGACGATTGTTGACCCAGATGAGGTGTATCTAAATGATTGGTTGTGCCATGATTTCTATGCTAAGATGGAAGCTTCTTAGCATATCAAAGGAAGTTCATCCTGTTTGCTCAAACTATTGGTCGGTTGATAGTTGATCTTCCAAGAACTGAATCGAACTGTCCCACATAGAGGAATAAATTTATGACAGGGAGTTCCTTCTGATTGAGGGATGAATAATCAACATTTGCTGCTAGTTACTTAGAGAAGTTGCAGAAGTGTGTTCTGCTAGAGTTTTTCATTGAGTTGACTGCTTTGCAAAATAGAGACTGTAAAAACATTAGAGTGTGTTCTGAATACCTGTATGTAAACTGATTTAATGTAATACAAGAGATCTTTACTTTGGTGTATGGGTTTTTTTACCTGTAAGGGTTTTCCCACATAAAATCTTCGTGTTAATTTTGGTGATTGCTTATTCTGTTTAGTTTACTCTATTTCTATTTTAAGTGCATCTCTATGATTATAATTGAATTAAAAGGTATCCTTGTTATTCTCTCCTAAGAATTTGACCTTCAGGAAGGTATTTTCGCACCTTGCTTTCCTATCAAGTGGTATTAGAGCTTAACCAATTGTGTTATCCTTGTGGGTAAAATAGGTTGTTTGTGTCATTTGTGTAGTTGGAGTTTTGTAGGGGACTAGTAATCGAAGTTGCAGATTGAGATGGCGAGCACATCAAGAAGAGTAGATGTTGTGAAATTTGACGGTCATAGTTATGAGTTGTAGAAGGTTAAGATGGAACATATGTTGGTGGATAAAGACCTCTAGATTGTTGTGTCTATAAATAAACCTTCAGACATGCAAAAAGATGTTTGGGAGATTGCATATAGGAAAACTAAAGGACTAATTAGGCTCTATCTTGCTGATTCTATTCTGTTAAATGTTCATGAAGAAAATACAATGACTTCTTTGTGGAAGAAACTCGGTGATATTTATCAGGGAAATATCTGGTAAATAAGCTATTCCTAAGTAAGAAGTTGTAGTCTTTGAAGATGAATGAAGGCACATATGTTGCTGATCATCTTAATACTTTCAACATGATTTTTTCACAATTGTCTTCTATTGGTGTAAAAATTTATGATGAGGATCATTGTATGCTATTGTTATGTTCCTTTTCTGACACAGGATCATCTGGTGATGACTATCAGAAGTACAACAAGCAGTTTCAAAATGGAAGATGTGGTTGCTTCATTGCTTGCAGAAGAAGCATGAATGAAATCTTATGAGATGGCTAAGGAGGCTCTTGCTATTAGGGGCATATCAAAGGAAAAAGGCCAAAAAGGTAAGAAGACCAAATCCAAGTTGCAGTAGAAATCAAAGTCTCTTGGTAAGAAGTCCAAGGAAAAGTGCTAGAATTGTGGGCAGAAAGGCCACATATGAAAGGATTGAAAAGAGGAGGAGAAGAAGAAGAAAATTACTCCTGATACTAAGTCTTCTCAAAGTGATACTGATACCTTCATTATTTATTTGACAATTCACTCATCAGATAATGCCTAGTTAATTGATTTGGGTGCATCTTTTGACATGACTTCGCACAAAGAGTGGTTCACAAAGTATGAAAAATATGATGGTGGAAAGGTGTATTTGGTGAGTGATTCAACTCTTGAAATTATTGGCTGAGGAAGAGTCATAATTCAATTTCTTGATGGTAGAATCAAGGGAATTGATGGCGTAATGCATATACCAGGTCAGGCTCGAAACTTGTTGTTTGTTAATAAGCTGAATGATGTTGGTGTACAAGCTACTTTCTCAAATGGTGGATGTAAAATGACTAGAGGCTCAATAGTGCTGGCAAAGGGTGTATGAAATGACACTCTGTACAAGATGGATGCATGAGTTGTTCAATGTAACAGTGTCTCTACAAAGTCACAAAATGCTTCTGGTAAGGAGAATGTTGTGAACTCTTTGGAGGTAAAACTTCCCGTAGAGAAAACTATGTTATGGCATCATAGACTTGGACACAGGAGAAAAGGGCTTAAAAGCTTTGAAAAAATAAAAACCTATTTGAGGGGCTTGATGATTGTAATTTTGAGCTTTAATTTTGTGAACATTATATTTATGGAAAGCAACATCGTGTTTCATTTTATTCTAGTCCTCTTAAATCTTCTGGTTTGCTGGATTATATTCACTTTGATGTTTTTGGTCCAGTGGATGTTCCTTCATTTTCAAAATCTATATATTATATTTCTTTTATAGATGATTATTTGAGAAGGGTATTTGTATATTTATGAAAAGTAAATCAAAAGTGTTTAGTTGATTTAAAGAGTTTAAAAACTTGGTAGAAAATTAGACTGGTAGAAAAATTAAATGCTTAAGGACTGATAATGGTGGTGAGTTTTGCTCAGTAGATTTTGAACAATATTGCAAAGATCATGGAATCAAGAGGCATAAAACTACACCTTACAGTCCATAAAAAATGGAGTTATTGAAAGGTTGAACATAATACTTATGGAAAAAGTGAGAAGTATGTTGAGTAGTGCTGGTCTGGAGCAGAAGTTCTAGGCTGAGACTGTTGCTACAATATGTTATCTCTTAAATAGATCTCCTTCTTCAGCACTTGTAGACATAATACCTATGGAATCATGGTCTAGTAAGAAGCCCTCTCTGAGACATATTCGTGTCTTTGGCTGTGACGCATATGCTTATGTGTCTGATGTAAAAAGATCCAAATTGGAGAACAAAGTTTTTAAGTGTATCTTCATTGGATATGGCATTTGTGTGAAAGGGTACAAGCTTTGGAATCTGGTAACTAAGAAGGTATTGTACAACAGAAGCATTATCTTTCGTGATTCAAAACCTGTCTCAGTAGATTTATAGTTAGGAAAGACAAAGAAAGGGGAAGATGTAATTAAAATTCCTCTCACTCTAGATAAGGAGGAATTATGAACTCCACGCATTCCTGAAAGTGAGAACTCAAGTAGATTTGAAAGTTCAGAAGAACAAGAACAAGAACCTCCACCTCAGTTATTGAGGAGATCTACAGAGGAAATGAGACAATATGATAGGTATGATTATTCATTAGAAAGGTTTGGTTATTCAATGTTTTATTCGAATTGTGCCTATGCTTTGATTACTCATACTAATGATCCTAGGACTTTGACAGAGGCAATTAAAATGTATGATTCTAATTATTGGTTGGAAGCTATGAATGAAGAAATGACATCCCTAAAGAAAAATGAAACCTAGGATCTGGTGCCTTTTCCTAAAGGTTGAAACCTTCTTGGCTGTAAATGGGTATTTAAAAATAAAATTGGTCTAGATGGCAGTGTGGAAAAGTATAAAGCTAGGTTGGTCACAAAAATTTATTCCCAGGTAGAGGGAATTGATTATGAAGAAATATTTTCTCTTGTAGCTAAGCTAATATCTATTAGATTTATTTTGTCACTTGAAGCAACATATGACTTTGAGATCGAGAAAATGGATGTGAGGACAACATTCCTTCATGGTGATTTGGAGGAAGAAGTTTATATGTCTGAGCTTGAGCACTTTGTTGAAAAAGGTAAATAATTTTTGGTTTGCAAGTTAAAGAAATCTCACCACAGTTTGAAACAGTCACCTAGAATGTGGTACCAAAAGTTTGACACTTTTGTGTTGTTATTAGATTTTGTAGGTCATTGTGTGTATTTTAAAACTGAAAATGGTCATTTTCTTATCATTTCACTGTATGTGGATGATATGTTGTTTATTGGAAATGATAAGGGTATGATTTCTGATCTGAAATGTCAATTGTCAACACATTTTGAAATGAAAGATTTAGGTGCAAGTAGGTATATTCTGGGGATGTAAATCAGAAGGGATAGGAGGAATATAAAATTTTTGATCAGTTAGAGTAAGTATATAAATCAGGTCCTTGAGAAATTTAATATGAAAAATTGCAAGCAGTTAGTTGTTCCAGCCTTGCAGGGAACAAAAATTTCTGTTGGAGATTGTCCAAATTATCCTACCAAGAAAGAGGACATGACCAAGGTGTCTTATGCAAGTGTTGTTGGCAGTTTAATGTATTCCATGGTCTATACAAGGCCATACATTTCCCAAGAAGTAGGAGTACTAAGTCATTTTATGACTAATCTAGATAGGCCACATTGGGATGTTGTGAAAAGAGTGTTCATATGCTTAAAGGGCACTTCATAGTACACTTTATGTTATCAGGGTAACTCAGATAGATCAAAGAAATCTATCTACATTCAAGGCTATGTGGATTTTGATTGGGAAGGGGACATTGACCTAAGAAGACCCACCAGTGGATATATATTCATGTTGAATGGTGGTGTTAGTAGTTGGATGAGAAAGTGACAGATTATAGTCACTTTATCTACTATAGAGGTAGAGTATATGGCATATACTCATGCCTATCAAGAGGTTATTTGGCTTAAGCATTTGTGTTATGATATTTTCTTTAACGCAGGGCAGATTACTATTTACTGTGATAGTCAAAGTGCCATTTGTTTGGCTAAAAATCCTACTTTCCATGCCCAGATAAAACACATTGATGTACAATATCACTTTGTTCATGACATGGTGGAGGATAGAAAGGTAAATTCAGAAAAAGTTGACACTCTGTAAAATGTTGCAGATCCATTGATGAAGCATGTGAGCATAGCTAAGTTCAAATGGTGTGCCAGTTCGATGGGCCTTAGAGCCCATGACCCTAAATATTTTTTTTTGATATTTGGGGATACCTGTAAGTACTTTATCGAGTGGGATATTGTTGAAAACTGATGTCTCATACTTACTGGTAAGCTTTCTTAGTATGGAATATTTTGATATAATTTTTTTGGGTTATATCGATGAACAAATGTCATAGTTTATAATTTTGATATGTGTTGCATTCAATCTTGTCGATGAGAAATCAATTTTCACTGTTAAGCAGTCTTCGATGGAACATGGCAATAGTTCTAGCGATATTGATTTTTCGTTGAAGCTCTTATGTTTGGTGGAGTGACTTAAGGTTGTATCAAAACAATACTTACATCAAAATGTTTGTTGTTGATAAGACTTATGGTGATTTTTTGTGAAATAGCCATCGATATAAATTTTGTGATTGAATGATGTCTTGAGGGCTTCATCTAAGACCCTACCTTCTTCGATGAGATTGGTATTGATGGAACAAAGGGAAGTCTTTAGCAATATGTTTCTTTTTCAATGTAACTTGTGACTTATAGTAAAGTTTGAAGGATTTTATTGAAGAGGTTAGTTTCCTCTATGGGTAGAAGAGGAGATCAAAGGTTGATGATTGTTGACCCAACTAAGGTGTATCTAAATGATTGGTTGTGCCATGAGTTCTATGATGAGATGGAAGTTTCTTAGCATATCGAAGGAATTTCATCCTGTTTGGTCAAACTATTTGTAGGTTGACAGTTGATCTTGCAAGAACTGAATCGAACCGTCACACAGAAAGGAATAAATTTATGATGGGGGTCTCCTTCTAATCGAGGGATGAATAACCAATGTTTGTTGCTAGTTACTCAGAGAAGTTGCAGAAGCATGTTCTTTTGGATTTTTTCATTGAGTTGACTGTGTTGCTAAACAGAGACTGTAAAAACATTAGAGTGTGTACTGAATAGTTGTATGTAAATTAATTTACTGTAATACAAGATATCTCCACTTTGGTGTGTGGGTTTTTTACCCATAAGGATTTCCCAAGTAAAATCTCTATGACAATTTTGGTTATTGCTTATTCTGTTTAGTTTAATTTGTTTCTATTTTAAGTGCATCTCTATGATTGAAATTGAATTAAAATGCATCCTTGACATTCTCTCCTAAGAATTTGACCTTCAAGAAGGCATTTACGCACCTTTCTTTCCTAACAGGTTCCATCAAAAGGGTAATTAACCCTTTGTACTTCTCTCTTATCAAGGAGGATAAAGGAAGACCAACATGTTGTCACATCCCTCTTGAACCCCTTGAAACTTCTCATGTTTTTACATTCACTATAGTTGTAAATGATGCCCTAGATGGTTTTATATTCATTACAATGGTAAATGATACCCTAGATTATTTTTACATTCATTAGCGCGGTAAATGATGCCATAGATGGTTTTTACATTCATTATAGTGGTAGATAATCTTTTAGATGGTTTTACATTCAATAATGTGGTTATGATGCTTAGATTGATTTTTTTGTACTAACAATCATGATTAATTCATTAATTATGTGCACGGTAAGGAATGTTCATGTACGCCATAAATAGCACACCAACCATGTAACTTTAATTATTATTTTGTCAGTTTGGTTAGCAATATGAATATTATGTTATGATGATTTGTATTTTGTCAAATTGGACACAGGAGAAGCAAAACCTAACAAAAGGGGAAAAAGCATCACCAGGAAAGGGGGGCGCAACGTGGTTACTAAGCAGTCTACCTGGAATTGGTAAGTAATACCTAGATTCTTAATGTTATCCTAGAGTCTTAGGAAGTTTGTCACTCTGGTCCTTGTTACCTAGTCAGGAGTGGTCGTACTTGTGTCCAAAGTTCACACCTTGGTCAAGTCATTAGGATATGACTCACCTTGCCTTTAATCTTGAACATATTTCTTTAATCTAATTGTAAAAATGGATGCTATGATTTATTACAATTTTTTCTTTAATATGTCATTTATAAGTATGAATATGGTAACATTGTTTTAATTATATTTATGTATATGTAAACACACATGGAAATAACACATGCTGAGTATATATATACAATAATATAATGAAAAAGCTTTTTGTATTTGTATTTACAAGTGATATGTGATATAAATTATGAACATTATCTTCCTATTATTAATTGGTAATCGACATCATGAAATGGAATTGTTACCTTGGATACAATGGTGCAAGCCTTTTGTTATTAATCAAGTATCATTTAATCTTTGGAATAAAAATTATCCTTACTTTTTCCGTAGTGGACGTGTTGCATGGTCTCAAGTCAGGGGAGGGAGAGAAGAATTCACACCTTGATAGAAAGCGGTGCTTGCTTGTGTTTTTAAGGGATTTTAATTATAACTTAAAATGTGAATTTGGAAAGATATTTAACATTATAGTAGCATACAATCGGGACGCACGACAAAGGATGGAGGAGCTGGCACCTTTTTGGATAGTGGATGCAAGGAAAGAGAAAAAATTTGAAACCTTGGTATGGATTAAGTAAAGGAAAATAGTTGCGGGGAGATTCATTCTCAAATGCACGTGGAAGAAGGATCGAGAGAGGAAAAATGAGAAAGTTGAGAAGGAAGGAAAGAACTGAGATCAACGTCCCAGCTAAGGAAATTGATAGGCTAGTGTACGCAACTTTAAACTCCATTTCTTCTCTTCCTTTCATGTTTTCCATTCAGTTTATACTTCCTTTCGATGGGAATGCTGTGAAAGAACAAAATGTGTGAATTTGAACTAAGCTGCAGCTAACTTAAAATGAGAGAACTTTTTAACTAAAGAAAAAATATTATTAATTAAAAATAAAATAGAAAGCGCATATCGACTTGAGAACTTTGTGATTAGCTCTTTTTTTTCTATACAATGAGAGTCTTGGCTGATGTCTTACTTCCTTGTAAATCTTTTATCCTCTCTGTCATTATGAAAATTGTGGAAAGATGAATAAGCATACTATTGGTGACCAAAAATGAAGGATCAGATTTGACCAACTGATAGGTACACACTAATACCTCTGCAATTATGGCTTTGTTAGGCCAAGGCTGGTAGGCCTGATTCCACTTCAATCTAAATAATCTTCTATGATGCCTAACTACATACACAGACAATCAAATCGTCTCCCAAGGTGGTAAACTGTCCTTGGAGGCAACAATACAATCTCTCTATGCTATTCAATATATAAAATTTAAACTAAATTGAATTATCCCTAAAAAAACCTAATTTAATAAACGCTTTGAAAATTGATTAAATTATCAACAAAGCTACAAAACATGAATCAAAAGATAATATCCAGATAACAAGATCAGTGCCTACTTAAAAAATGGGTTATAGAGTCAAGAAATCCAGTCCTACGTATAATCAAAGATGATTTTAAAAACTTGCCTTTAGTAAAACAAGATCATCACCTCACAGGATTCCACTTGAATTACAATTCAACTTAATAAACATAATTAATCTTATCAAATTTAACTCGGATTAGGAGATCGACAAGAACAACAGAAGATGCTCAGATCTAACTATTGATATTCAAATTGTATGTATTAAAATTGAATTACACAATCAGGGAATATAACACAGTAAGGCACTCTGACAGAGAGAATATCTGAAAGACTAACTGGAAATCAATAACAATATAATCATAGAAAGCACAATAACACTTATCTCATTTGACATCTGAATATTTGTACATAATGACTCATATTTGCAGTATCCGTTCTCTCCTGGAATTATTTCTCCAAAAAATCTCATTGTAACCTTCTTAGTTTATTTGACTCAATATTTATATGTTTTTCAAAGGTTCCCGTGAAAGGACACACCCTTTCATAAATACCTAATCCCTAAAACTAACCCTAAATAATTTACAATAATTTAACCATATAAATAGTTTGAGGAAATAAAACATCCCCCGTACAATAAGTTTGATTTATTATACTTTAGGTGTTTGTGCATAATAATCCGACGTTTAGTTTCCTGCACAAAAATAACTAACATTAGATAATCTTAAAAACCTAAAATCAAAAATCATTACATTCATAATATATTAGGCTTTCATAAAGACCATTATTATTTATTTACTAATTAATAATTATTTAAAAATAAATTCATGTCATACTTTATAAATGCATTTGATAAATAAAGTGGAGTATAAATAAAAATTAAATATTAATTATATGTTACCCACATTAATTATCAAAAACATAAGAAATCACTTTAATAAGACAATACTTAAAACATTAGATAAAATATGACATTATATTTAGAATTTTACTTTTATTTTCAAGATAATACATAATGCATTTATATTTATTTTTAAAATATATCTACAAATATACTGCAATGTAATCATAGAAATATTAAAAACATTAGGGTAAAGGATTTTACAATTCATCCTTAAAAAAGGGGGCATTTACCCTAAATTCATGAAAACATTAAATAACTCCACATAGTGTAGGTGTAAATTCAATAACAACCCTAACATAGTAATCTTTATCGCATACACTATTTTTATTCCCTTAATAATTTATTTCAAAAACGAAATAAGATTATCTTTAACTTATACCTTTATTTACACTTACACTCTCAAGGAATAACATAGAGTAATTAGTAGGGGTAGAGTCGGGTAGTTAGGATAGGAAAAAGGGTGGGTCGAGAGGTTGAGTGTTTAACTCTCGATCGCCACCTTTTTACTTAAATACCGTATTTTTTTATTATTTTTCATAATTACTTGATCTCCAAATATACACGCATTAAACTTATTTCAATAAAGTGACAAAAAGCCTACTCCATGAATGTAGAATAATGATAAATATTTATGCCCTTTTAATAGTTTTTATTTTTTAAATAGGGAAATTACATAAAAATAGAAAATTTAGATTATACTTCCCTAGTGTTTTGTGTATTTATGACCTGAATTTTTAGGTGTCAACAGTGGCTCTTATTGGGGACGTGCATTCATGCCTGGATGCAGCGAGAGCCTAGTTATCTCTGGAAGAAGCAGACCATAGTAAGAAAATAATTATGAAACTAGGACAAAAATAATTCACAAGTTCAGAGAATACTTCCTGTTTCAAGAGAAAAAAGGTTTCAAATACTGACCATGGGTTGGGAACTCTTGAATGTTTTCATCAGTGTCCTATAAGTGATAAGAATTCTCACCCGCTTTTGAGACGATCATGTAAGGTCCTAACCATAATGCATCAAACTTACCATGTTTTCCTTTATCTTGGTCTTTTGCATTCCATTTTAGTACCCAATCACCTTCTCTGAAGGACCTGTTTAACGCCTTTTTGTCATGAAGAGTCTTAACTTGTCGTTGTTGTTGAATATTTCTTTCTTGTGCTTGTCTCCTCTTTTCATCTAATTCTGCTAATTGGCTCAAGCAATCCTCCATGAAGTTTATATCCTCAAACTCTTATTCCTGAATGAATCTATAAACTGGTAGGAGATTGTTTAATGGTAACTTTTCTTGTTTTCCATAAACCAGTTCATAAGGAGCGAAATCTGTTGATCTTTTCACTATCACCCTGTCTGCCCACAAAGCTAGACCTAGCTTTTAATCCCATGCCTTTTTATTATTGCTCAACATTCTCCTGATAATCTTTAGTATATTCTTATTACTTGATTATGCTTGACCTTTTCCTTGTGGGTGATACGGGGATGAGTATGATAGGTTGATACCATATTTTTTGCAAAATTCTGAAAATTCCTTAGATCTGAAACACGTGCCATTATCACAAAGAATCTTGCAAGGTACTCTGAATCTGGTAAGTATGTTCTTTGTTAGAAACTTGATGACTACCTTACTTGTAGCTTGTCTTGTAGGTATAGCCTCAACCCATTTTGTGAAATAATCTGTTGCCACTAGTATCCATTTATGACCTCCACCTGAAGCATCTAAAATATCTCCAACAAAATCTATTCCCCACATTTTAAAAGGCTCTTTAGTTTGTAACGGAATAAGGGGTAATGCACCATTGTATTTCAGTTTTCCCGAGAACTTCTGACAAGATTCACACTTCTTAACATATTCGTAACAGTCCTTGAATACATGAGGCCAATAGTATCCTACTTGCAGTATCTTATGAGCTGTTGTCTTAGCTGAAAAGTGACCACCACATACCCCATCATGTAGCTCCTTTATAATTGACTTGGCCTAACAAGTGTCTAGACAAAATAAAAGGATACCATCATTGTTTTTCCAATACAAGTTTCCTTGAATCAGTACATACCTTGATGCTTGCAATTTTATAGTTATTTTCTTATTATCATTTAAACCTTCTTTATATTTCATATGTTTTAAGAAGTAAACTATATCCGTGTACCATGGACAATGTTCGATGCTAGTTCCTGAGATCTCCAAATCCACTTGGTTTATTTGGGTTGCATCCAAATTTGTTTCTGTCATGAGTTTAGCTAGCCCTTGACCTCTTACTAACTTAGTGATTTGAATCTCAATATCAAACTCTTGAACTTGATTGATCTATCGGCATCTTTTACCTGTGACTTTTGATTGCCTCAGTATATCCTTAGTTGCTGCATTAGGTACGTATGCCACAATCTTAGCTCCAACTAGATAAGGCCTGAATGAATTTACTACTTTTACTAATGCATAAGCTTGTTTCTCATGTATATCATAGTTTAACTCAGAAGCTTGTCAAGTCTTACTGAAGAAGGCTATCGGTTGCTCATGTCCTTCATCATTTTTCTATAATAGGACAACTGCAATGGTGTGGAAGGAAGCAAAAGAGAATAGTTGAAAAGGTTTTGAGAAATTAGGGGATTTCAAAACTAGAGCTTCCTTGATTGATTTCTTAATGTTAGCAAAAGCCTCTAAGGCTTCATCTGTCCATTTTAGAACTGCATTTTTCTTTAACATCTTTGCAATAGGTTTAACAATTTCTGAAAAATTTGGGACAAACCTTCTCACAAAGTTTATTTGTCCAAAGAAATATTGAATCCCCTTAACATTTTTACGAATATGAATCTTATTAATTGCTTCAATTCTTTCTGGATCTATCTTCACTCCATCTCTAGATATGATATGTCCAAGAAGTTTACCTTCAGTTACCCCAAAATGACATTTCTTTGGGTTTAAGTATATCCCATACTCAAGGGCTCTTTTGAAGATTTGTTCTAAATGCTTGCAATGGTCTTCCGCCCTTTTGGAATAAGTTGTGATGTCATCTTGATATATTACCATAATAACATCAATGAAATCCTCAAAAGCCACATCCATGGCTCTTTGAAATGTAGCCCCAGCATTCGTAAGTCCAAATGGCATCCTTGCATACATGTATGTACCCCATGGTGTGGTGAATGCCATTTTATACTATTCTACCTCTTTAACCTTCACCTAATTATACCCGAAAAACCCATCCATCATGGATAACAACTCATTACCAGTGATTTTTTGTAATAATCCTTCCATGTTAGGTAATGCATAATTATCTTTTAATGAAGATATGTTTAAATTCTTGAAATCCACACAAAGTCTGATATCTCCATTTTTCTTTCTAACAGGTACTAGATTTGAAACCCAAGTAGAGTGCCTAATTGGTTTTATGATACCAGCATCTCTCATCTTTACTAATTCCTCCTTCATCTTAGGAGCTAAAGTTGGATTTATGGGTCTTTGCCTTTGTCTAAAAGGCTTTGCATCTAGTTTTAGGGGTATCTCATGTTGGAATAAGTCTTCCCTATATGCTTTGAGGTGATCATAAGACCAAGCAAATACATGTCCTTACTTCCTAAGCAAGCCAATAATATCTGATCTGATTTTTGGAGTCAATTTCTTTCCAATAAGGACTTCTTTAGGAGTATGTTCATTTCCCAAATTTATCTTTTCTACTTCTTCTACAGGAGTTTGTTCTATCTTGATTTCATTCTTAGAGTCTTTATTATCAAACATTCTTTCTAATGACACAAGCCCCTTTGGGATTTTATTAGTCTTAAGATGAATCACTTCTTTTCCAAATAAAGTCTCTCTTCCTTCTACTGTTTCAACATAAGCATTCAAATCAATAGACTGATCTTCATACCTTTCTTCACATGCAAGGAATTTTATGATATCTCTATCATCTTCAAAAACTTGCCAATTTTGAATGTTATCAGG
>MU225041.1:815576-845731 GCA_018584345.1 Thuja plicata | reverse complement strand
ATTCAGAATCCCCATAAATAGAAAGAAGTTTAATACCATGTTTATTTGCTATTTTAAGACCTAATAGAAGTGCTTCATACTCTGCAGTGTTGTTAGTACAATCAAAAGCTAACAAAAAGGAATATTTAAAAGATTTCCCCTTTGGGGATACAAAAACTACACTTGCCCCATTACCACTTTTGCTACATGATCCATCAAAAAACATTTTCCAAATGCAAGTACTAGTTTCTTTAGCATGTAATTCATTAGGATTAGTATTTTCAACAATATCTTTATGAATACTTACTTGGAAATTCTCTACATCTGTATGGCAAAAGTATGTAACTTGACTTGGATCAACTTCCTCAATGATATAAGTAGACCTTGGTTCCCTATCAATCCTCACAGTCCTATCATTAACTGGAATAGAAGCATAAGATAAATCTAATTGGACATTACCACCTACCAAGTTAGACCATTGTCTAGATAATAACATTCCATAACTAGGCGGTACTTCTATAATAGTGATATCAATATTATAAGACTTTTGAGGACAAGAAGGAAACTTGAATTCAACATTTTTCATTATTCCAATAACTGGGATAGATCTATTATCCATAGCATAGCACTTTCCATAAGTAGTATCTACATTCATCCCTAATTCCTTCATAACTCCACGAGGCATGATATTAACTGCTGCTCCAGAGTCTAACATACAATTTCTTACTAATTTATTGTTTATTAACAAAGTTAGAAAAAAAGGGTCCACTTTAGTAGTATCCTCATTTATAGATGTTCCTAGATAAATAACTGGTAACTCTTCATTATCTTTTTGTTCTTTGGAATCCTTTCTAACACCATCATTTATTATTTTGAGCGTTTCATTCCTGCAATTAGTTAATTTCATCATTTCCATTAGAGGGACATAAAGTTTTACCTGAGACAATGCTTGAGACATAAATGAAGCACAACTAGAAATTTGCTTACCATTATTTTTCTTATCCATTGGTTTGCTTATCTTTAGTGTTGAATTAACTTGCCTTTTGGGGAGTTCCACTTTTCCACTCTTTGCATCACTACTATTTTTTGAAGCTTTCAATATTCCTACTGCCTGTTCTTGGTCTGAGTTTACAGCTCTGTTCCTCAAATGATAGTTGCTACGGACCTTTTCCAATGCTGCCATAGTATATGCTTCTCTTTCCTCTCTAGTCGACCTTCTTATTTCTGGATTCTCATCATTATCTAAAAATATTTGATGCCCCTGATAATATCTCAACTTCCTATGATCCTCATTTGGCATATAATCTTCTTCAGAATCATCACTATCTGCCGCCCAAAATGGGTTGGATGATGTTGCATTTGTCATGGGTTGATCTTCATCTCTTTGATCATTCTCTTCTGAAATTTTGTGAGCTATTAGACATCCCTCTTGTGAATGAGGTAATTTGCACACATCACACCAAAGTTCTCCTTCTATGAAGTGGTTATTCCTCTTAAGTGGATTAGGAGTTTCCATCTGCTTTTTCAAGGGTTTCCCATCTTTCCAATCAGTATGATAAGGCATATCTTGCAACCTATATCGATCATTTCTGTTGAAATTTCTGTCATTTCTATTTACTTGAGCATGACCCTTATTTATTTGTAGGTTTTTTACCATCCCCCATATTTCATCTATTCTGTCCTTATCCTCATTCTGTCTCAGAACTGTGGGATTGAAAAGTTTAGGGTCACTTCTCTTATCTATTCTTCCAGTAGCTATTCTATTGTTTTCAATAGTTAATGCAGTTTTGAATGCCTGTTGTAATGTTGTCGGATTATAGGATCTTATTTCATAGTTGGTCTTAACATCAAAAGCTACTATGTAGAAAGATATTAAAAATGGATCTAGAGGGCGAATATCTTTAGGGATTTTATTTAACACTTTGTTGAACCTTTTGTTAAAATCCTTCACTGTCTCATTCATGTTCTTCTTTATGCTAGTTAACTCATGAGATGCAAAAGTTGGATCCCTATGTTTCGCAAATTCTTCTAAGAATTGATCAACAAAATCATTCCAACTACTGATTGAATTGTCTAGAAAATTTCTGTACCATTCATTCGCACTATCTTTCAGGGATTGTACAAATGACTTCATAAGCACATCCTCATAAGTTATTTCAAATTTGTACACAATATTTTTAACATTGATGACATGTTGTTCTGCTAATTTAACTCCGTCACCATTAAATTTGGGAATGGCAGATTTTAATTCCTTTGGTATCGAATCAGGAGAACACATAATATTTGAAAAATCTAACTGCCTATATCTTTCATTAATCATTTGGAATCTGATATCTGCTCCATTTCTAACCTGATCATTATTTTAAAAAACTGATTTTGAGAAATAGGGTTACCTTTCTGATTTTGACTTCTTTGATCAACATATTGGTACGTATGAGGTTGCTGAGTCATATTCACTGGATTGTGCGCCCATCCTCTGTGTTGTTGGTGTTGTTGTTGTCCAGAATACCCAGATTGTTGGTTCCTTAATTGATGCACATGACCCCTCCATTGCGCTTCATCATGTGTGTTAAGCTGCTGATGGTTTGTTTGATGTACATGACTATTCATTTGGTGAGGCGCACCACCACATTGCAAGCCATGTGCCTCCCTATACTGCTGCTCATTATTAATCTATCGCACTTGATGTTGATGCCCATTTTCATTTTTCAAACTATGCATAATTTTATATTGCCCCTCAGAATTAATGCGCTAGTCATGTTTTTGTGCAAAGTTTTCATATATATTTTGCTACTGTTTATTACATGCCTGCTGCTGCGTATTACTCCTATGGGTCTGCGCAGGGTCTCTATACTCCTCATACTACTGCGTAGATCTATAGCATGGTTGTGCATTATTATATTGATCTAAATCATCATAATATTGGGAGAACTGACTTATATTGCTATTTATACGCTGCTCATTATTGCGTATGCCATATTTGTCATTTTCTCCAACATAATCTTGATGCATTGCATAATCAGGCTGATTTTCATAATTCTTTGGCTGCTACGTATTACTCCTATGGGCCCACACGCAATCTTCTACTCCTCCTACATGTTGTTGTGCAACACAATTCTTTCCCTCGTTATTATATTGCTGATTATACTGATGCGCACATTCATCATAATGCTAGTCATGACGCTGGATATATTTCTTCCCATGGGGCTGCGTGATATAGTCCAAGGTCCTATGCTGCATGTGGGTTGGATTTTGACCAGGCGTATTATCACATTCAAAGCCGTATGTATCTTTGTATGGCTGCGCCTTGTCTTCTAGTGGCTACACAACTCCTCTTTGCTGAATGTGGAGCTTTCTTTGGGTGGGATTCTGCGCTACCTTTTTTTGAATGTTGTGGTGACTCATGGTATTTCCAGGGTTTTGTGTGCTTCCACAATTTCCACCATAATGCCATGCGGTTCCACTCTGGTGCTGCGTGTTGATTAAACACACTTCACCACCTTTTCTTGGTTGTACACCAAAGTTTTTGCATTGATGTTGCGCGGTTTTTGTTCGTTGAAAGTGGCAATTCCACATATGATCATGTGTATTATATTGCTGTAGGGGATTGTAATAATCTCCATTATCCTGTGTAGGAACTTCATAAGGCTGTGTACGATCTCCATGGTGTTGCATTTTCAAATAATGTTGCTCACTATAAATGTTGCCAATGTGCTGAGCATTATAGAAATCTTGCTCAAGACTATCATAATATTGGTTGTCTTTGTTGTCCAGATGACTCCAGTTATTATTTAAACAATTTATATCATGATTATTCCTCTGATACATAATATTATTCTTTCCTGTAAATAACATATTATCATAGGTATTGTTGCTTGCCATAATATCATTTTTGTTGCTCATCATCATATCTCTTATGGTCTTGATGCCTACGCTGCTCATATTTATTATTCTACTGTATAATTCTATTTTTTTCCTCACCTTGCGCGCGGGTCAAAGATTTTTCACCACTTTGCATTATATCTCCCTGCTGCTGTGTGCCATCATAAGACTTTGGTTGGATGAGTTGGATGAGTGTGGTAAGTATTATCTTGCGCATGGTTTCTATGTGTCTGCGCATTATCTTTCTGTCTTCTATCATAGTAGCCATTATCATTCATTTTGTCATCTGGATTATACAGTGGATTAGAATGAAAATCCTTGAAAGGATCATTATTATTTTGCCTGTGAGGAGGATAATACTTTGGGATCCCACTATTTTTATCAGCCTTTTCTTCATTCACCGAATTCATTTTTGCAACTTTAGAGCTATCCCGTGGTGATGCGATATCCTCTTTCTGAAACCCCATCCTTTCAAAAATGTCATTTGACTGTCATTTAAATGCCCTAATCATTCTTTCATCCTTCTTTTCCAAAGTGATTAATCCTTGTGTCATAATATCCACAATTTTGTCTTCCCGAGTTCCCTCCTCGTGTTCGGATATATCAATGTTCCTCAAACTCTGGTACGGGAATGGATTTCTATTTTCACTTTCACCGATAGAACTATGATGACTCAAATCTGGGAACTACTCGCAAGCAAATTCTCGTTGATCAGATTCAGACGGTGTCTTATGTGGCACGTACAACATCTTCAAATTTCTATTTTTTCTTTATTGGTTCTAATTCAACAAAGGTATTATTTTTCAAAGATCTCCTTCCTAGCATAGGCTTTTCCTGAAATTGAGTTTTAGAGTCACCACCTCACCTTCCATGAGGAATATATAACTGTTCTGAGTCTTTTATCCCAGTAGAGTCTCACAACTGTAACCAAAGATTCTATGAATATCTTTCATTGATAGCTTCCCTAGCGGAGTTGCCAATTTGTTGGTGCCCAAAAATGAAGGATCAGATTTGGCCAACTAACAGGTACACACTAATACCTCTACAATTCTAGCTTTGTTAGGCCAAGGCTGGTAGGCTTGATTCCACTTCAATCTAAATAATCTTCTATGATGCCTAATTGCATACACAGACAATCAAATCTTCTCCCAAGGTGGTAAACCATCCTTGGAGGCAACAATACAATCTCTCTATGCTATTCAATATATAAAATTTAAACTAAATTGAATTATCCCTAAAAAACCCTAATTTAATAAATGCTTTGAAAATTGATTAAATTATCAACAAAGCTACAAAATATGAATCAAAAGATAATATCCAGATAACAAGATCAGTGCCTACTTAAAAAATGGGCTATAGAGTCAAGAAATCTAGTCCTACGTACAATCAAAGACAATTTTAAAAACTTGCCTTTAGTAAAACAAGATCATCACCTCACAGGCTTCCACTTGAATTATAATTCAACTTAATAAACACAATTAATCTTATTGAATTTAACTCAAATTAGGAGACCGACAAGAACAACAGAAGATGCTCAAATCTAACTATTGATATTCGAATTGTATGTATTAAAATTGAATTACACAATCAGGGAATATAACACAGTAAGACACTCTGATAGAGAGAATATCTGAAAGACGAACTGGAAATCAATAACAATATAATCATAGAAAGCACAATAACACTTATCTCATTTGACATCTGAATATTTGTACATAATGACTCATATTTGCAGTATCCGTTCTCTCCTGGAATTATTTCTCCAAAAAATCTCATTGTAACCTTCTTAGTTTATTTGACTCAATATTTATATGTTTTTCAAAGGTTCCCGTGAAAGGACACACCCTTTCATAAATACCTAATCCCTAAAACTAACCCTAAATAATTTACAATAATTTAACCATATAAATAGTTTGAGGAAATAAAACATCCCCCGTACAATAAGTTTGATTTATTATACTTTAGGTGTTTGTGCATAATAATCCGACGTTTAGTTTCCTGCACAAAAATAACTAACATTAGATAATCTTAAAAACCTAAAATCAAAAATCATTACATTCATAATATATTAGGCTTTCATAAAGACCATTATTATTTATTTACTAATTAATAATTATTTAAAAATAAATTCATGTCATACTTTATAAATGCATTTGATAAATAAAGTGGAGTATAAATAAAAATTAAATATTAATTATATGTTACCCACATTAATTATCAAAAACATAAGAAATCACTTTAATAAGACAATACTTAAAACATTAGATAAAATATGACATTATATTTAGAATTTTACTTTTATTTTCAAGATAATACATAATGCATTTATATTTATTTTTAAAATATATCTACAAATATAATACAATGTAATCATAGAAATATTAAAAACATTAGGGTAAATGATTTTACAATTCATCCTTAAAAAGGGGGCATTTACCCTAAATTCATGAAAACATTAAATAACTCCACATAGGATAGGTGTAAATTCAATAACAACCCTAACATAGTAATCTTTATCACATACACTATATTTATTCCCTTAATAATTTATTTCAAAAAGGAAATAAGATTATCTTTAACTTATACCTTTATTTACACTTACACTCTCAAGGAATAACATAGAGTAATTGGTAGGGGTAGAGTCGGGTAGTTAGGATAGGAAAAAGGGTGGGTCGAGAGGTCGAGTGTTTAACTCTTGATCGCCACCTTTTTACTTAAATACCTTATTTTTTATTATTTTTCATAATGACTTGATCTCCAAATATACACACATTAAATTTATTTCAATAAAGTGACAAAAAGCCTACTCCATGAATGTAGAATAATGATAAATATTTATGCCCTTTTAATAGTTTTTATTTTTTACATAGGGAAATTACATAAAAATTGAATATGTAGATTATACTTCCCTGATGTTTTGTGTATTTATGACCTGAATTTTCAGGTGTCAACACATACTTCTTGAATATACTAGAAATAATTTTTCTTGGATATTGAAATGATTTTAGAGGTTTTAAATATCCTTGCATGGATTTCTGAGGATGAGATAACAATGAAATTATAGCCTCATACTAAATTCCTAACGCTAACTTGTTCCTTTTAAACTACGAGCCGCATTGGATGCTAGGATAGTTAGAGTAGGGCCGACAAGGTGAGTGAGCTATTTAAGTTAAAGAATTGATAGTTAATTCCAAGAAAGAACCAACATGGTCATGGAGTGGCTCACTGGTAGTGTCAAGTCTTATTCATCTATTCTAAGTCAGCCTCAACCTTTGCTCCATATTCCTTGAGTGGTTGTTAATTTTTAAACAATTAAAATTAGTAGGAGGTCTACCTAGGGTCAACCAAGTGTAGTAACTTCTAGACAGTTGTCTAATTGAGCCTTATAGGGTGAGAGTCTGACAGTTGATCCTATGAGATTATAAAACCTTGTCCAAGGTGAGATAGGATAGAAAAGTCAGCTTGCAAGGTAAACCAGATGCACCCTAGTCAGAGAGCCACCACCAAGTTGGCAATAGCTAGAGGGTATTGGTCAACTAAGAGTGTAGGTTCCTTCATTAGTTCTAGGAGAGCTTAAGTAGTTCCATGTTATGCCCCTACGGAGGGTCGGGCCGCTTCAGTAGAAGAAAGAAAGGGGGATCGAGTTACGATCCATGGTTGGGTGGTTAAACGCCCTGATGATGCTTTTTCCCCATATGCCAACAGTACGTTGAGGGTGGGAAAGACAAGAAATTGGTTTCTTTTTCAGCATGAGCATTAATATAGTACGCTTTTCCTTTCTTTTCTTTTCTTCTCTTCTCGTAGAGATTTTTATTTCATCTTTTTAGCATTTGGTTTTTATTACGCCGAGAGGTGTAACCTTACAATGACATAAACCTCTCTATACGAGGTCATCCAAATTAACGGTGTAATAAAAAATGAATGATTCATATTCCTATTACTGATAGATACCAAAGAGGGAAGTTACAAAAAAGACAGTTATGCTAACGCTGCAAGAATACAAAAGGTCAATCGTGAAAGACGAAATAAAGGAATACGTATTTTGAGTCCATTCAAATTGTTGAGTTCCTAGTTGCCAAAACTAGTGCGGTAGAGGATCTAGATCATCCCCTTGTAGCCAAGGTGTGTCTTCCACTATTGAAAATGTCTTCAATCAAATGTTCAAGTAAATAAATGATGCGGGTTATGTAGGGAAAAACTTCTTAAATTACAATGCCTTCATTGTAGCAGACAATGCCTTCAACGAATTTGGAACTACCAACAATCTCACCATTCAAAAAAGAGAGGTCACTACTTTCTTTGCTCAAACATCTTAGGAAGCCATTGGTAACTAATTGCATTTCAAAGATTTTTTCTACTTTATTTATTCATAACAACTCGTTAAAGGTTAGATTGATATTCACAAGCAAGCGTGTGAACAAGTGTGTGTAAAAATACCCCAAATGGTTGATACATTTGAGGATATTTCTTCCTCACAAAGAGATCAGGTAGATAATATTGTGGAAATCAGGCTCCTTGCAAACGTATCCATTGCGAACTTACCCTGTAATTCAATCATCTGGCTACATGCATGTCTACCATGTCCCATTGAATTTTTTTTTAGTATATCCTGCAACCAATTCATTTCATGAGAACACATCTCTTAAAGGCATTTTTTCAAACAACTCATGTGCATATTGCTTGCATTTGTATCTTGCAAGAGAAAAAAGACAATTGGAATTCTTTTCTGCATATCCTGCAACCATTGCGATTCTAAAACCCATTTCTTTGAGGATTTTTTCCAAATAATTGCATGCCTTCCATATGCTCTCAGTTTTGGCATGCATCTCAAACAAATACAATTTCTTAAAAAGGATCTAAATTTTTCTCATCAACTCCATTTTGCATCTCATGTAGACCACATTTCTTTGGGTTATTCTGGCCAACAAATTGCAATCTTTCCTTCACATTTTGAACGTCCATACCCTATCCCGAAATGTCTCATTTCTCTGCAAGTGAGAAGAACAATAATCTAAGTCGTGGTATTTACAAATTATAGCTACTAATAGCTTTTGATTGAAGATTATATAGCCTTTTCAACAAAATCATTTAGTGTGCATTCTGCAATGTTCATCATTTTTTAAATCACATTCACATTAATATTTTCTCATCTATTTCGTCAATGACTAGACAAATCAATTAAATGAATTGCTATTCCTTTTTGAGCTGCATATAAATTCACATGTTTAAAATTGAATAATAGTAGGAATTATTTTATATGATACTTTTAACAAAATAATCATGAAATTACTATTTAAAAGAGAAATAAAATAAAAAGATAATATGGATTATATTTATAAGCAATTATAAGTTCAAAATAATTTTGCCTTTCAGTCGAAGAATATAGGTGTACATCCTCCATATTAGATTCCAGATCATAGACATTTATGATACCATGATCTTCAACTTTTTAATGTATGTAACTTTTTTTTTCTTTTTTTTCTTTTTGTCTTTTTATCCCCTATCTAATTTTTATGACTACATCTTTCTATCTTTTAAAAAAAAAAAAAATTTAAAGAATAAAATTGAAAGAAATGACATCGTCTCTACTAGCCTCATTTTCATATAGAAAGTAATTTTGTTTATTATAATATGGATTGTAAGTTTCCTTATTTTATTTTACACTATAGTTGATTTATAAAATATTTGGAAGCAATGATAAAATAATTTTCATATTAGGAAGCATATTTGTTTAATAGAATATGGAATGCAATATTTCCTTAATTTATTGGATGCAATATTGGGTGATGATAATAAAATAATTTTAACTGTTGGATTATTTTATAAAAAAGTTGGAAGTGATAATAAAATAATTTACAAGGTATATTTGTTTAAAATAATATGCAATGAAAAACTTCATTATTTTTTTGCTTAATAGAATATGGAGGAAAAGTTTCCTTATTTTATTAGATAAAATAGTGGGAGATGATAATAATATAATTTTCATATTAGAAAGTAAATTTATTTAATAGGATCTAGAATGAAAGTTTCCTTATTTTATAATAAAATATTTTCCATACTAAAAAGCAATTTGTTTAATAGAATATGAAATAATTTTTTCTTACTTTTTCTTATAAAATAGTTGGATGTGATAGTAAAATAAGTTTTATAATAAAAACGTAATTTCATTTTATAGAGTATAGAATATAAATTTCTTTATTTTATTTTATTCTATAAAGTAGTTAGGAAGTGGTAAAAAAATTATTCCCTATTATAGTGAAATATTATGAAATTTTATTTTATATTATCCTATAAAATAGTTGGCAAACACATGATTCTCATATTATTCTATGATTTCTTTTTATCATTATTATTTATTCCAAAATTTTTATATAACCTAAAATATGTTATTGTCATAATTATAATAAATTGGGGGCGATGGTGGAGCGCAGGAGGCGACTAGGGTTTCGCAGCGATGGCGGCCTGGTTTTGGGTCAAAGAAAGGAGTGGAACAGCCATGGAAACCCCTGCGGCCATGGGGTGGTTTCAAAGATAACAACCGACAGGCTCAGCATCGTAGATTACCGAAAGACCTTCACAAAGTGGATGCCACTACAACCTTCAAAAGATGCGAAACACGACCCAATTGGATGTGGGTCAGGAGACAGGATAAAAGACCGCTCACTTTTGAAAGGCCCACTAAGGGGGGCCCAGTGATAGTGGACAATAAGTCCATTGATATCAAGGTGGACTCGGAGGAATGGAAGACCTCGGTGAAGATGTTGAAGGAGAAGGCTTTCTTCATGAAATGGGGAGGAGGTTGGCCACCTTTGCCCAAAATCCGTGACTGGGTTGATGGCACTTGGGGTAAGGAAGTAGTGATAAAAACCCTGACTAGTGGTTGTTTTCTTCTAATAATGGCCTCCAAACACGACAAGCAGAGGGTTATGTTTAATGGGCCTTTCCTGATGGAAGGAGTTGGTTTCTACATCAAAGATTGGGTGCCCAACTTCAACCCCAAACAAGCAAAAGTGGAAGAAGTTCCCATCTGGATTCGCCTATATAATCTTCCCCATGAATACTGGACTGAGGGGATCTTTAAAATGATAGGGGATAAACTAGGATCATTCATCAAAGATGATGAAGCTATCGAACAAAACGAGTTCAGCCAATATGCAAGAATTTGTATAATGTGGAAACCCCATCCATCATTACCACATGCTATGGAGATTCGAACATCAGAGGGTTATTGGTGGCAGGAGATTGAGATTGAGAAAGAAATCAGCCAGTGCAACTGCTGTAAGGAGTGGGGCCACACGGTGGAGACTTTTGCTATAAAAAAAAATGGAAAAGAGAAGGTGGTGGAAACCACAATAACTAGGGATCCTGGACCATCTCAAGTTTGGGATCAAGACATTTTTTTACCACATGTTGCTCCTGTGGAAAAGGGTGTGGAGATTGACATTCGGGAGTCAGAGACTATTACAAATGACGCTGTAGATGCAAGCCCCTCACCTGTGGAGGCCGAACCCTTGTCGCCAAAACCCCACCATATGGTGAAAATGGTGGATGTTGCTCTGGCGGCAACAACAGACATTCATAAGGCACTGGAGGGAGAGGTAAATTCAAGGGTTGCCCCTCTGGCTGAGGAACAACTATTTTCCCAGGACTTGGTAGAGGGTTTAGGACCTGCAAATGAGCTTACAGGAGGTCGCCCGATGGCCCTCCCCTCTTCAACCTTCTTGCCCCTATCCCCCATAAGGAGAATGATTCCGTTTATGGGGAACCTTTCAGACGTTGAAGAATTATTGGAGGATGGAGAATTTTCTTTAAAAGATGAGGTTGGACTAATCGAACCAAGGACCGTATCACAATCACAGGCCAAGAAGAGAAAAATGAATGGAGGCTCGAGTAAAAGAGGTCATAAAACCATCCAAAAGCTTCTAAAAGATGCTGGTAACATGAAAGGACAAAGACATTTAAGATTCAGGAGGGATTTAGCCCCTCCCGGGCAGCCATGAAGTTCCTCACGTGGAATGTCAGGGGATGCAATGCCCCTGACAGAAGATGCCTGATCAAGAGGGCTCTCAATCAGGCAAAAGCAGATATAGTTTGTATTCAGGAAACAAAGATGGAAGTGGAGGAGGTTGCAAAGGTTTTAGGAGTTAGGCAGAGATGGTCCGGTTATTTTGTGGAGGCAGTCGTGCTTCTAGAGGCTTGGGTATCTTGTGGAACCCTAGGCTGCTTAGAGGTGAACCCCTCTTCAAGAAGAGGAACTGGCAGGCTATGCGCTTCACGTCCTTCAATTTGAAACTTTCTGAGGTCCTGGTAAATGTTTATGGACCAATCAAATCTACCGATAAGAAGATGGTGTGGGAGGAGATTGGAGTTTTTCTAGCATCCATGGGCAATGAATTCAGTATGGTAGTAGGTGACTTCAATGCTACCCTTGGTCCAGCGGATAAACGTTGGGGGACCCGTTCGGTTGGTTCCAGCCAGGCAGATTTTCAGAACTTTGTACTACAAAACTGACTTTGGGAAGTTCCAGTAAAAGGGGGTTCGTTAACTTGGACAAACCACAGAAAAGGATTTTCACAGATTGCTAAGAAGTTGGAAAGAATTTTTTTGGTGGGTGAGTAGCAGAATATCCCCAGGGTTTTTGAGGGTAATATTCTGGGGCAGTCAGGCTCTGACCACTACTCGGTCTCATTGGTGGTTCAACAAGATGGGAAACTGATTAGGAGCCCTTTCAAATTTGAGAAGATGTGGTTGAGAGAAGAGGGTTTCAAGGTGCTGGTGGCAGATTGGTTGCATGCTGCGCTGCCTGTTGAAGGTAATGCGGCCTTCTTCTTTTTCTCCAAGTTAAGATATCTTAAACAGAAGCTGAAAGATTGGAATCAACATCATTTTGGCAACATTTTCAAAGCCAGAGTTGAGGTGGAGGCATACTTGTCTGCTCTCAACAATAAGGTTTTGGTGAGTGGGATGGACGATGTTGACTTCCACATGGAACAGATTCTTTTGGACAAGTATTCTGAAATCCTAAAGCGTGAGGAGATCTATTTTAAGCAGAAGTCGAGGGAAAATTGGCTTCAGGCGGGGGATAGGAACACAAAATATTTTCATTGTTCCTTGAAAGTCAGGAGGAACATTAATCGTATCCTCTCCATTGAAGACAGTAATGGGACTCTATTGGAAGAGAGTGAACTCATAAACAAGGAAGCGATTGATTTCTTCTCCAAGCTTTGGGAAGATGAGAAGGCAAACAAGAAGGATGCGCAGCTTAAGGTCCTTAGGCATATCCCTTGTTTGGTTTTGGAGGAGGACAATAGGATGCTCAACAAACCAATCTCTCTAAGTGAAATCAAGGCAGTGGTTTTTGGCATGGGGGGCGACAAAGCCCCAGGGCCGAATGGCTTTCAGGCTTTCTTCTACCAGAGTTTCTGGGAACTACTAAATCAAGAGTTGTTGATGGTGGTTGAGGAGTCACGAAGAGAGGGTTTCATTTTGAAAGACTTCAACAACATGATGATTGCCCTTACCCCGAAGAAGGGCCAACCAAGAAGGTATGATGATTTCAGGCCCATTTCCCTCTGTAATACTGTCTATAAAATTATTACCAAGATTGCTACAAACAGATTGAAATGTCTTTTAGTGTCTTTAATTTATTTTGAGCAAAGTGGATTTACTCCCAATCGGAGTATTATAGATGGTATTATTGTTTCCCATGAGGCCATCCACTCTGCCAGCAAGGGTAAGGCTAGACAGATGATGTTGAAATTGGACATCCATAAGGCCTATGACAGGGTGGATAGAGAATTTCTCCTAGCGGTCATGAATCATTTTGGCTTTGGGGATGGTTGGATGAAGTGGATTAGGGGAATGATCTCTGACTAAAGAGTCTCTATCTTGGTCAATGGTAGCCCTCAGGGTTTCTTTAGTACTAGCAGGGGTATCAGACAAGGGGACCCAATATCCCCTTTTTTATTCATTATACTGGCAGAAGTATTAGGCAGATTAATCACCAGCAAAAGGGTCAGGGGTGAATGGAAAGGAATCCAGATTGCGAATGGGATACCTCCTACTTCCCATTCTCAATTTGCGGATGATACATGTTTCTTTGGATCAGCTTCCTTGACTGAGGCCACGGTGATGAAACAAGTTCTGGATGTGTATAGCTCTGCGTCAGGGCATACTATGAATTGGGAGAAGTCGGATATTTATTTTTTTAATTCAGAAGTTAGTTTGCAAAGATCTATTGCTGGCCTTTTTGGAGCAAAGATTGGTAAGCTCCCTGGGAAGTTCTTGGGGAGCCCACTTTTCAGCGGTGCTGGTAAAGGATAGATTTGGAAATCACTAGTGGAAGATTGCAGGGCCAGAATGGACAGTTGGAAAGGCCAGTGGCTCACATTGGCAGGTAGGCTCACAATGTTAAGGTCAGTCATTTCGGCTATGCCAGTCTATTCGATGGCATGCTTCAGAATTCCAAAAAAAAGATTCAATTGATCCAAACCAGTATGCGGAAATTCTTATGGAATGATTCCCAAGAAAATGACAGAATCCCACTCATGGCTTGGTCTAAGGTGTGCAGACTGAAAGGTGAAGGGGGTGCGAGATTGGTTACTCTTCAATGCAGCCTTGGGGGCCAAACTTGTCTGGCAATTGTACAGTGCAGGGAACCAGAGATGGGTCAGACTTCTGAGAGCTAAGTACTTGGATAGCCAGGAGGATGAGAGGATACTAACAATAGAGGACCCTCAGAGTGGCTCGGTGATATGGAATTTTATCCTAAGCTGTAGAGAGCTCATCACCAATCACTTAACATGGAAAATTGGAAATGGTCAGAAGGTAGACTTCTGGCATGATTCTTGGGATGGGGGGCAGAAATTGGACTCAATGGCTCCCCCAAATGTGGTGGTGACTATGTAGTGGGTTTGGGGCAATCGAGTCTGTGATTATACTGAGATCCAACCTTTAGAGGGGGGTGGTTTGAGATGCTGGAGAGATTTTTCCACCTTGGATATTAGTGCTAAGATCAAGGAATGGTTAACCAAAATCATGGAGGAAAGGGCCTTAGTTTCCGCTCCAATGGAAGACCAATTTATCTGGTGTGGCTCTAAGAGCGGCAACTATTCAGTCAAGATTGGCTATCATCTCTTGGCAGGGAATCAGAACAAGGTGGAGTGGGAGCAAATTTTGTGCTGGAATAGGGAGTGTCTTCCCAAAGCAGATGCTTTCACATGGCTTGCTGGAAATGGTAAAATACTAACAGGGGAAAGACTCACAAAGATGGGGTTCTGAGGGCCTTTCAGATGCCCCTTATGCATGCAAGCTGAAGAAATGGTTAACCATCTCTTCCTTCACTGTAGCTTCACTCAGGAAGTCTGGCAAAGGGCTATGACCTTGTTGGAATGGATGAGTGATGTGATGAAAACTTTAGTAGAATGGTTATCAGCATGGCCAAGGAAGCTTCAAGGGTCAGTATTTGCGGCTGCATGGAATATTTTCCCGTAAACAATTATATGGGAAGTTGTGAAAGAACAAAATAGGCACATATTCTAGGGAAAAGAGGAGTTGATTGGCCCTTTCTTTCAGAGAATTGATAGGGCCTTATCAGAAGTAATATCATCGGCAACCTCCTCTTCCAGTATTCATAATCCAGCGTTCACACGCTTCGATACAAGGCTGCAAGCTAAGCTACCCTTTATCAAATTTAGGCTTGTTAATGTGAGTGTTGGGGTTCATCCTACTGTGAGAAAGGTCTAGAGTACATGGAAACCACCAGAGGAAGGCTAGACTAAAATTAATTTTGACGGGGCTGCAAGAGGCAACCCTGGTATCTCTGGGTGTGGTAGTGTTGTGAGGGATAAGGATGGCAACATTGTCGGCCTCATAGCAAAAATATTAAGAGATGGAACCAATAATGTTGTAGAGTGCGAGGCTGCAAAAGAAGCCATGCTCCTGGGAATCAAGATGGGTTTAAAGAAGGTACATCTGGAAGGCGACTCAGAAATCATCATTAATGGCATTAAGAAAGGCAAGTTGGCCTCATGGCATTTGGATAAACATATCAACCAAATCAGGTGCCTGCTACCCAAATTTGATGACTTCAGGATCTCCCACGTCTATCGGGAGGCTAATTTGGTGGTTGATATGTTGGCCAACTTGGGCGCCAATAACCCCCCTAGAAGTAAATATGATTTTTATGAAGACTATGGTCTTATCAACTTAGCATTATACTGAGTCTTTTCCTCTACATGGTCACTCGATGCTTACTACCTTAGAGTACCACATAATTATTAGGCCTATTCATTTGCACTAAAGGAAGGACAAAACACCACTTGTTTCAATTATACCGCACGAAGGAATGGGCGGGGTGGTGTGTATTAGTTATTCATAGGCCAAAACCTCACTGCATTTAAAGCACTTATTATCTGGTTGTTTTCAATTTCATTTGCAACTAGTGCAAGGGTCACCATGGAAGCTAATTTTTCATTGGAGTCCTGCAACCAAACCCAGGCTTATGCAGGTGTTATCTCGATTCGGCACCTGAAGATTATCTTCTTACTGGAGCACCAAGCCTTTCTGGAAGAGGCAATGGAATTTTTGGGGCTGGAATACATGGATACCCACTAGTGTAGGCAGACTAACCTGGATGTTGCCTCATTATTTGTTGCACTAGCTCTCATGGTGGGAGAGTCAAAGGAAGAAGTTCGCTGGATGGTGGAAATGTGCATCGACAAACAATGGCTTGGTGGGCTGGAAGATATTATGGAATGGACTACCCTTGGGATAGGTTTGGAAATGGGGCCAAATCCATGGTGACTCATTGGGGGTGGGGATAATTTGCTGCAGCGCTGGTTATTTGGTCCTCAGCGAACCCAGGCGCTGTGCACTTGCCGAAAGCTGCCAGGGCTTGGCGTCGTTTGGTGTGTATCCTACAGGATTTTACTGCGAAGGCAGAGAAGGAGTAGAAGGGCATTATGAAGACAACGACGAGGAAGAGTGTGTGTCCGCTGGGAGAATCCCTGTGATACCAAATTCAACGAGAAGGGCATATGGTGACAGGCGTTAAGGTCTGTAATGATGATGATGCTGGTGTTGATGTCTCTTTGCTTCAACGGGGAGCTTCGTGTGGGACGGGTAGGCCATGACCTGTAGTAAGGAATGACAAAGCAATTCCCAACTTCTCCAAAGAGGAGGCTGCTGCATGGTTCAAGAAATAGCGGGATGGTAGGTAAATCCAGACCTATTGGGGTTTTTTTATGTTTGTACTCTAGTTACCCGGTATGTGGGGCTGGCTTTTGGGTTGGGCACTAATGCCTCTTTCTATGCTAATACGTCCTGTATTAAGCTTGTAAATGAGAGCCACTAGGCTCTCTTTACTATTTCATGTAATCTCTTATAAAACATTAATACAATATTGTTATCTATCAAAAAAAATATATTATTGTCAAGACTAAGACAACTTATTGATCTAAAATTTATGATTATCAAGACCAATATAATTTATTGATTTAAAATTTAATGTTGGTCCTTCAAAATTAATAATTTAAATAGATAAAAAGGTAATTTTAGTATTGGATTGATTACTTATGAGTTACATAAATTCAAAATAAAATGTTCGCCTTATTTTATTTAAAGGCCAAGATTGTTACAAGTTATTTCCATGGTTAGAAAAATAAGTTACAAAAATTATTTTGGTCATGATTTTCAACTCATATGTTAATGATGGGTCACAAAGAGCGATTATTTCATTGATGCAAAATATTCTACATAATCTAATCTATTGACTCCAAACTTGACATTAACACTATCCTAACCACAATCCTAAATGCTAAACCCTAAATCCTAAATCCTAAGATAAACCATAATCCTAAATAAATAACCCTAATCCAAAATATTATACCTTAAATATTAAAACCTAATCCTAACCTAATACTAAATGCCCAATCCTAATCATAAATGATAAACCCTCATCGTAACTATAATCCTAAAAACTTGAACCCTAACCTTGAGCCTAACCTAAACACTCACTCTAACCCTAGCGATGATGTAAACCTTAATTTTAACCATAATTCTTATCCTAAATGCTAAGCCTAACTATAATTCTAACTCTAACCATGATGGAAAAATATTCCTAACCATAATCTAAAACATAACCCAAAACCTAACCCTAACCATAATTCTAACCTCGACCCTAGCTATAACCCTGACCTCTACCCTAACCATGATATAAATCCTATCCCTAACCAAAATTCAAACCATAATCCTAAATACTATCACTAACCATAAGCCTAACTCTAACCCTAAACCTTAATTGTAAAAATAATCCTAACCATAGTCCTAATGCTAACCCAAATCCCAATCCTAACCCTAAATTCTAAACCATAATCCTAATCAAAATCTTAACTCTGACTATAACCCTAACCATCATCCTAACTATAATCCTAATGCTAGACCCTAAATTGTAACCTTGAACCCTGATGTAACACTAAACCCTAACCCAAATAATAATTAAAATATCAAACAAGACCATAACCCAAATATTAAACCTTAACCCTAATAATAATCCTAATCTTAAACCATAAACCCTAATCCTAATTGTGACCCTTCATCCTAACCCTAATTTAAACCCTAAACCTAACCATAAAACTAATCATTATGTAAACCCTTACCCTAACTATAATCATTTGACTCTAACCCTAAACCCAAACCCTAATACAAACCCTAACCCTTACCATAACACTAATTGTGATGTAAACCTTAACCCTAACCATAATCCTAGCCCTACACTCTAAACCTTATTCCTAATCCTAACCTTAAACCCTAACCCAAATGAAAAAACTAAGCCCTAAGAATAATCCTATTTCTAAAAATGATCATAACTTAAACCCTAAATACAACTGTAACCCTTACTATGACATGAATCTAAACCCTTATCCTAACCCTAACTCTAATAAAGATACTAGCTCAAACTATGAAACTAACTATGATGTGAACTGTAACCCTGATGATAAACTTAATCCTAAAATCTAAGCCCTGATCTTAACCCTAATAAAAAATACAACCCTGACCCTAATACTAACCATGATGTAAATCCTTACCCTAAGCATAATCCTAATCATAATTCTAAACCTAATCCTAATTTAACTCTAACCCTGAACTAACCATAATAAAATTCCTAAAGTAACCATAATACTATCTGAAATGTAAACCCTTACCCTAACCCTATCCCTAACCTACACCCTAACCCTAAAACCTAAACCCTAATCCAAACACTAAACCCTAACCCTATCCCTAACCTACACCCTAACCCTAACCCTACACCCAAATCTTAATCC
The DNA here is from genome assembly GCA_018584345.1 of Thuja plicata. NCBI lineage: Eukaryota > Viridiplantae > Streptophyta > Pinopsida > Cupressales > Cupressaceae > Thuja > Thuja plicata. Next base: position 826,547 of record MU225041.1, on the reverse strand, counting down.
TAACACTAACCCTAAACCCTAGTCCTAACCCTAATTTGAATCCTAATCTAAACCTTAACCCTAATCCTAATTGTAACCATAATTCTAACCTTAACTCTAGCCATAACCCTTACCATCATCCTAACTATAATCCTATGCTAAACCCTAAACCCTAATTCAAACACTAAACCCTAACCCGAACTATAATCAAAATCTCAAACAAAACCATAACCCAAATATTAAACCCTAACCTTTACAATAATCATAATCCTAAACCTTAAACCCTAATCCTAATTGTAACCCTTCATCCTAATCCTAATCAAAGCCCTAAACCTAACCATAAAACTAACCATGATGTAAACCCTTACCATAACTATAATCATTTAACTCTAACCCTAAATCTGAACCAAAAAAAAAACCCTAACCCTTTCCCTAACACTAACCATGATATAAACCTTAACCCTAACCCTAAACCCTATTTCCAACCTGTTGGAGCTCTAATTTTTTGGCAAAATTTAGAGTCCTATATAGTGATAAAACTCTAAAAATGGCATCCGAAAGTCCATGCCCAATTATTGATGACATGATGGAGTACATGAAATGGGATACAAAAATATATTAATTTTCAATTAAAAGTTGAGGGATTGAGGAGGAAGCTCTGTGGCAGGAACAATCAAAATTATGTAAGCGAAGGTTTCAAAGATGCTAGAATTTCAACCTATTGTAAAGATGATGTCGACAGAGAATGCAAACGATCAAACATTGAAAATCCAAAAGAGACCCAGTTCAGAAAATCAAATTTCCTATCTCCAGTAAACATATTATGTTCGTACAATCTGTTTTGGATTTTTGGCCAAAGCCAAATCCGAAAGATAGGTTGTTATTAGTTAGTTTGTTGATTAGTTTTTTCAAAAGAAGTTTTTAAATTTTAACATAGGGTGGTGTCTCTTCACCCTAAAGGGGTATGAAAACTATTCAACCACATATATATGTGGTGTAAAATGTAAATAAAAAAAAGCAATAAGATACAATACAATACAGATTTTCATAGGATAGAATTTGATCACAACTACAACATGGACTCTGATGTACTATTTTTTCAACATTAATAAAGAGATAAGTGCTTTTTTCTCTCACTCGTGGTAATAGTTTCAATTCTTTTCAGTTATTCTCTCAGATAAATCTATTTAGATAGATTGTTTCACTGTGTTGAATTCTCATGTTATTTGTAATGTGAAATATATATACAGTTTGATCATCAGTTGAAAGGTGTGGTTGAAAAACTTTCCTATGTTCTATTGGTCTCACAAAGACAAAGTTAAATTCAGTAGAACTAACTGTATAATCCAATTTCAATTATAATTCATGTAGAAGCCCTTGAAATGATGGCCTTGTTATATACAAGTTATTAAAACTGTCTCTGAGGTGTACGTAAGATTGATATAGAATTGACTTCGTTGCCCAAGTAGGAGCAAGACACTGGTCTTATCAATAATTGGAATATAGTCATTTAGGTCATTGTTCAAAGTTTGTGATATTTTATTCCTTTGATCTACTTCATTTTATATACCTTTTGTCAAATATTTACTATTAATCAAATCATTTCAGTTTTTATAGCATTCAATATACTATTGATTGAGATACTTACAATTTGATTCCTCTCAAGTTTATTTTCCACCTTGAGAGAATCCACAAGTTTTATATTCAGTTATCTGCTATAAAAATCCTTTGAATCAACATATTTGGTTAAGGTATAGGCCTACCAGTCTTGGCTTTATAGAGCCAGAATTGCAGAAGTTCAAAACCTCCATTTGGTTGAACTTGTTAGTTGGCAAAAACAATTGGGTTTCCCAACATTTGATTGACAAGTCCATAGGAAATCCAAATGATCATTTTTGGGCACCAACACAACCCTAAACTTAAACCCTAACCCAAATAAAATAAGTTAACCCTAATCCTAAACATGATCATAACTTGAACCCTAAATACAACCCTAACCCTAACTATGACATGAACCTAAACCCTTATTCTAACTCTAAGCCTAATCAAAATACTAGCTCAAACAATAATACTAACCATGATGTGAACCCTAACCCTGATGATAATATGAATCCTAAACTCTAATTCCTATTCTAAACCCTAATCAAAACCCCAACCCTCATCCTAATACTAACCATGATGTAAATCCTTTCCCTAAGTGTAATCCTAAACCTAACCCTAATTTAACCCTAATCACAATCAAAACCCTAAACTAACCATAATCAAAATCCTAAAGCAACCATAATACTATCTACAATGTGAACCCTTACCCTAACCATAATCCTAACCTTAAATCCTAAACCCTAATCCTAACCCTAAAAACTAAAACCTAATCGAAACACTAAACCCTAACCCTAGCCCTAACCTACACCCCAATCCTAACCCTAACCCTACACCCAAGTTTTAATCCTAACACTAATGCTAAACCCTAACCCAACCATAATTCAAATGATAACCTTAATTATAAACCCTAACTATAACGATATTCTTAATCCTTACCCTAATCTAAATCCTAATCCAAACCTTAACCCTAATCTTAATTATAACCATACTACTAACCCTAACTATAATTGTACTTCTAACCTAGCTCATAATCCTAACAATAATTTCAAGCCTTGCCTTAACCAAACCCTAAACCCTAACCGACCATGATGTATATCGTAAACCCTAAACCTAACTATTTTTCTAAATTAAGCATGACACTAAACCTAACTATTTTTTCAAAATTATGAATGACACAAAACTTAATTATATCAGTAATCCAAAACCTAAATGTAACTCTAACCCTAAGTATAATTCAAACCATAACCTTAACTCTAGACCCTAACTTTAACCATAATCCTAAGTGTAACCATAATTATAACCCTAACCTTAGTCATACTTATAACCTAAATCTTAACCCTAATGATAATTCTAAGCCTTTCCCTAACCATACCCAAACCCTAACCTAAATATGATGTATACTCAAGAACCTTAATCATGATATCAAACCTAACCATAAACCCTAATCCTAAGCCTACCCTAAACACTTTCTCTAACCCTAACCATGATGTAAATCCTTATTATATTAAATTATATTCAAGAAAAATATGCTATATAATTATATATTAATTTATTCAGTGTCTTACACACCGCAGCTACTACTAGCAAATATATAACCTATATATAAAATACGTCGAGATGTATCTGTTGGAAATAATGAGAAGTGTGTACTGAGAGGGGAGGGGTGAATCAGTACCTCTCAAATTTTTATCTATTTTAACCTTTATCCATTGTGTAATCAATTGTATAACCAACCATCTGTTCTATACTATCTTTGTGTAAGATATATCAATTCATAAACTCAACAAACATGTAAACATTCATAGAAACATTCATGAAAGTAATTGACTCATAACACAAGATATGGTAACGCAGGAAACCCTTATTAGAAGGTAAAAACTACGGCGGGGATGACATCCACAAAAATGTCACTATGTACAGATTGGAAGGGGCCGGTTAAGGCTTATAATTTGATCACTTCTGATGATCTACCCTATTAGGAGTATTATGTGGAGATTGGTTAAGGTCTACTCTGTTAAGATCTTTAGCAACACTGTTTAGTGTGCAGTCGGTTAAGAGATTTACAATAGGATTGTTAAATCCACCTTTCTTGAAAGGATTTCTTCTATTTGCTACACTTGTTAGAATGCAGACAAAATACTCATTGACCTGAGTGTGTGCAATCTAACTATTGTTGATTACAAATCCATTACAAATCACAATTATAAATGTAGCACCTAATGTGATTGATTAATACCTTTGTTGCTCGGTAGCCTCTGTTCTTGGTTCTTGATAACCAAATTGATCTTTTGTTTTTATGCTTCTTGAAACTCTCAGTCTGATCCATAGATGTGCTCTTTGGCTACATTCATCTTCTCATCCTTCTTAAATGAATGATTACAACATCTATTTATAACATAGATTGACCTAATTTAGTTTCACGTATTACAAGACTAACTCTATGATCAAAGGTTTACAACTTGACCTTGATCTCCTAGTCTACATGTTTTTAATCAATTAGACTGATTAAAACAATTACAATAATGTTTCTTGTTCCTCAAGAAATAGATTTAAAACAAATCAAAATGCTATTTATTAGAATATAGTTGTTTTATCTGACGTGGAAGTTAGATCCACTTTTCTAAGGATATAACTGAATTTCAGTGTTTGATGCTCAGTTTTCTATGAAATGGGTTTGAAAGTCTTTTGGTGTTCCTTTGTTGAACTATCTTTCGGGTTCCTTTCTTATCTATTCTCTCAGTTTGCACTATATTCTGCTCATCGAGTTCCACTGTCGGGTTCCACTTTATCATGTTTGGGTTGCACTGTCGGTTTGCACTTCAAAATTGTGTCGTCGGGTTTCTCCTTGCTTAGCAATTTTGGTCTGAACTGAAACCTGACTTTCGGTGTAGTGTAACCGATGGTGCATTACAACTATTTTCTCTTTGCATACTAATGGCAAAACTTTATGTCATCAATCTCCCCCTTTGAAATTAGTATCAAAAACTAATATGTGTAGAATACTAAAGATTTATAGTATGTACACCTTGTATATTACTTAGTCATTTCATGACTCCCCATATTCATATGTCGGTATACTATAGTATATGTGTATGTACACTCTATCTTTATACTATCTCTTCCTTTTTCCTTTGTGCTATATTTTCCCTTTTCCCCTTTTGTACATATCATTTTCTTTTTCCCCCTTTTTTGATAGTAAGGGCAAAGGTGTATACCTATAGCTTATATATGAGAGTGAGAGGTCTTCATTTCCTCCATCATCTTCTCCCATTTCCCCTTTAAATGGTCAAGATCCATATTCTCTAATGTGATCCAGGCATGCATGTCGTAGATGTTGTCTGCTACAAACATCTCAGGGGTGGCAATTTGTTGCCTTGCTGAACTTAGGTGTTGTTGCAAAAGTGTGAGGTTCGGTAATAATAGAGACTGTATCTTGGTAACCTCTTCTCTGAATTGAGATTCTATTTCCCACAGTTCTTGTCTTAGCTGTTTGATCTCAATGATCTTCTCATAATGTAATTTGATTGCATCTCCATCTGTGGTTAGACTTTGTGCACTTGCATTTAGATCCGAATCGATCTTTGCAATCTTGTCACTGTTATCCTTTGTAAATTTCTATAAAGTGCATTGCTTTTCAATTAAGGAAACAACTTCAGTAATGATTGGATCTAATTCATTTGATAATTCTAAAAGCTTTACCTTATTTTCTGCCACTTATTGGTTGATATTTTCTGTCAATTTATATTGAAACTTCTGTTCTGCTCACTCCTCAATCACCTTTTCTGCATCTATGTTCTGTGTTGTGATGGCGTTGGTGAGAACAACAAGTTGATCCAAAATGGGGGCATTGTGATCAACATCAATGTCGAGAACTAGCTGGTTTAAGATATCCCTTGTGGTATCCAGTACCAATGAGTCTCGGTGTTGCTTCTTAAGATTTTCTTGCAAAGCTTTCCTCTGACAGATTTCTCCATATTCTTGGAGTGATTCAAAATCTAATGTAGTTGGGTTACATTTTGGTATTTCTATGATCTCGTCAAGTGTGACTTCCAACTTGTTTTTCTTGGTCTTCTTCTTTTTCTTCTGTGATGCACCTGTATGCAGAACCATAGCCAACTTCTCTGCCTGGTTTTATGCACTACTAGATGGCTCCTATGGTGTTGTACCTTTGTCTTTCTGCTTAGTGTTTGCATGTCGGTTGTCTGAGGACGTCTCCTTATCAACCTTTGGTGTATCTATAGCTTCACCTTTGGTGTCCTTTAGTGTGGTATCAACTATCTTATCTTGCTCATCTTTCTCTTTTTGTACTTCTTCTTTATCTTTCACTTGTGCATATTTTTTTAGTTTGGTCTCCATCTTTTTATTGTGTGTGATCTATATTTGTAATATTTTGATCACCATCTTTTTGTTCTGCACTGATGACCTCCTGTTCATTGGTTGTATCCTTCTTTTCATCAGATGTATCTTTTTGCTCATCATTACCCTTATCCTCAGGTATTCATGCATCGAGCTCGGGGGTCTTCTCCTTCTGTGAGATTATATTGATTGCTTGAATCAATAATGGCATTTGGCCCGGTATGTGTACTTGTGCAGCATCAACAGATGTATCTTGATCCTTAGGTTGATAAGATGTAATAGTAATATCTTCATCTTTATTTACCTCATTTGCAGGATCATTGGTGATGTCAATAACTGTATTATCCATAGTATTGTCCGACCATGTTTCATCAACAACATCCATATCCTTGTTGCCTGTTGTGTTCAATTCTTCTTTTCCCAATTCTACTGTTGTGACATCCTCTATGTCATTTATCAGTATGTGCTCTGGGCTAGGTTTAGTTAGAGATTCATCATTTTCTGGCTCATTTGTGAGAGGTAATTTTCTCTCGGGGATTGTCTCCTTAGTAGGTCTATTACGTATTTTACTCCAAATTTTGTTACTATCCTTTTCTAACTCTATAAGCTTGCCATGTAGAACTTTGTAAGCTCTCATCTTGGGTGGGAACTCCTTTCTATGTTTCTCCATCATCTCCTAGATTTATTCCATTTTTGATTCCGGAGGCATAAGAGAAATTAAGACTCTTTCCCTTATCTCCTTTTCACTGTTTAATGCATAAGTTCATATGGAAGATAATCTTTCATGTAGTGCTTTTGGCATTTTGTCATCAAATTGTACTGGTACATATTTGAATTTTATCATTGCTTTTATTAATGCTTCCTCAACCTTGTTCTGACGATCAGGCTATAATGTTAGACACTTTCTTACCTTGGTGTCGGTTAAGCCACCTCTTTTTGCAATTGACTCACATATCTCATCAATATTTTCAGGAATCTTAGTATTTTCTGTTTGGACAGATTCATCTATGTCCTCTATGTCTTCCTTATTTAGGATTAGTTTCCTTCTCCTCTTTGGTGTTGTGGTCTTTTTGGTTGGAGGTTTTCTTTTGTAGGTCCTTACTTGAACTTTCTGAACTGATGAAGGACTTGCATCCTTTGTTGTCTGACTCCTGGTCTTGGATGCAACATTAGTCATTGGCTTCTTTGCTGGTGGAGGTAGTGGTGTATCTAACTACGTAGACTCTGAGTCAATCTCTTTCTTAGCTTCACCGATGGGTGACTGACCCTTGGTTTCTTCTGTCTTTTCAATTTCTTCTTCTGTTACTGATAACCTTTTCTTCAAATTCTTAACAATCTTATCTTTCTTCCTATCAATCTTCTTCACACTAAGCTAGTTGTAATCCTTTCTTTGGCTTCTTCATAAGTTCCAAACTTAGGTTGTATTTTATCTAATGGCTCATTTATTAATGCCTCAATTACATTAGATGCTTGATCTATGTTCACCTCATAATCAAGTGGAGATAGCCATGCTATCCTTGGTACAACTGGCTTGATGTATCTACAGTCAGTGTCTACCATAAAACATATGTCAGTCTTGAACTTTTCAATTAACTGTTCTGGAATCCTTACTCTCTTCTGCATTCTATCTTTGAATCCAACAAAGTATTCATCCATGACTGACTCAAAATTATCTCCTAGTGATTTTATGAACTCACTAATCTGTATGGTCATTGGTCTTGTTGTGTCCCATTGCACATTTCCTATAGATGGGAAATATTCTTGGAAGTAGAAAAATCTGCACATTATCAAAGAACCAAACTTACATGAATTTGACTTCACATTTCTTATTGTCTTCATGTTCTCTTCCAATTGTCTGAGTAGTAGTTCTAACAGATCCAATTGCAATCCCTTCTTGACAATCTTGTAGGTTGTATCCACTGCTCCGAATGCAATGCTATTCATCCTACTAGCATGAAAGAACTTGTATCCTAAGACACATGCTCCAAATTTAAGTTCATCATCATTGATGGTGGATACCTTAAGTCCTCTTCCATCCCATGTAGCTCTGGTACTCTTCTCAATTTCAAGTTTAGACAGGTTCCTTAATGCCTTTACCTTATCAGTTATGGGATAACCGATAACAACATGTATAACATCCCTGGTTACCGATTTAGGCTCATCCAACCATAACTTTCAGTAATGTATCATGTTGAGTACTAACCTAATCCATTTGGTCTTGAAATCCTTCGGGAACCATAGGGAATTTGTGAGCCCTTTTACCTCGATGTGCTTGTGCTCATACTTGATAGTGCCATCATTGTTACAAAGATTCTTGAAATCTTGTTCAACTTCTAGGTCTCTGATCTCTGCTATCTTGCAGTGAATATATGCTCACACGTCTTCAACGAGAAAAACCCTAGCTGGTATTCTAGAGAATGCTCCAGCATTGTAGAGTTGTGAAGCAATCTCGGGACATATATTATAATGAGGTTCCTCATAGGTTGAATTCTTGATAAGATTGATCTTGTTCTTCTTAACACTCTTGAGCTTAGCGGTTCTTGATGTGGTCGCCATTGATTTTGAAATTAGGGCTTTCCCATAAATGATAAACAAAGTTCTCATTTTATGCTGGTACTTACTTTTCACCTCTGTATTTTTTAGGAATCTGCTTGGAGTGTTGTGAATTGAGTTGGGGTCGCTCTGCAATTTTGTCGCTTCATGCTTTGGTTTCATTCTTGTCACTTTTCTCTAATCGTTTGGTGAAGAAATGTAACCCTTCTATCGTCTATTTTTAGAATTTTCCCTAATTCAAGTCATTAATGCTCAACCACTCCTCGGTGTTTGAAGACAGAGTCGTCAAGTGATACATTAACTTCTCTTTTGGTGAAAATGTGATGCTTCAGGGCATCTTTTAACTTGTTATGTTCACCAACGGATTTCAGTGTATTGCGAAGACAACTTTGTCGACTCACATGATTACCGATGGATCTCGGTTTACACTAGCAACATTAGCTTTTTATATGTTAACCAAAAGTTCTCAGTAAGTGTAGACAACCTAGATTTGTAAGTACACTGATGCATTTTGGTATGCATTAACCGATGAAATGGAATTCACAAAATTATAACAAGTAATACCGTAGTACATCTTTAATCATGCTGATTTGGTATTTCAACTATGTATAATGAAACTGATGCAAAATATAACTTGGTATAATGTAGTTCCATACTTACTTGTTCTGCTTTAGGTGGGGGTGGTGATGCCACCAGATCCATTGGATAAGGTGTCACCATTTGCATTGCTCGGTCCAGCTTCATCAGTGTTTGTAGATTTCCTCCATAATTTGTTTCTCATCTTCTTGATGTATTCAATGGTGTTTCCATTGTCAAAGGTGTTGGTATCTGTCATTCGGTCTCTGCAGTCTTTCTTCAGATGACCGACTTTACGACAGTGTAGACATGCCATTCTAGGGTTAGTCCATCCTCTAGACCTGCTTGTCCATTGTCTCATATAGTTTTTAGCAATGTGACCAAATCTTCCACATGCTGTACAATTTGCCCATGTATTGTAATCCCAAACATACTGGTTACTGACTCTTTTTGGTTGATAGGCAATTTATTGATTTTTAGGCTTCCATGCTTTCCTTTTCTTTTTCCAGCATTCAAGAGATGTGTACCCATGCATTTTGCAAGTAGGACAGTATTTGTCCATGTAGGTTTCCTTCTTTGGTTGTTTCACCTCATATTTACATTCATAAGCTTTATGTCCTTTCTTGTTACGTTCATAGCAAATTCCTATGAAAGAAGACGTGGATTTAGGAATACCTTTCATTTTGGTCCTGCAAAAATTTGATGTGTGGTCTTGTCTTCCATAGTGATTACATGTCAGCTTTCTTGGTGTTGGATTCACATAGAAATTATTTGGATCAACTTGGTTGGGTGATTCTCCATTTTTGGTATAGCCTAGTCTGGTGTTGTTGTTGGCTCTCCTCTGTCCATCCATAAAATCATCCATCCTTTTATTTCTTTCTTTATCTCTCTTGATTATTTCATTATGATGTTGCTGAATTCTTATTTCTTGTTTCAACTTTTAGCTTTTCAATAATCTTCCTTCTATCATCAATAACTAGTGTTCTCTCTTTCTCAGCATGTCTAGCATTTTTCATGACATTAATCATTCTTACCATCTGTGTCTCTTGACCGATTTGTAGAGATCTTACTTGTCCAGCCAGATGTTGATTGATTTCATTCAGACTTGTGATGCTTTCTTCTGATGTGTCTGATGCTTTGCTAGTTGTAGATCCTGAATACTCAAATAGATCTAGTATCTCTTCTTCATGGTAGTCTATTTCATTACAGCGAGATGCCATAATTTTTCTTTCATTTAGGAGCTGTCTCATCTTGATTCTAGCTTCTTTATACTGCTCATAGAAGATCTGAATTTCTAGCTTCTGATTCTCAATACTCTTGTCAAGCCTATACTTCTCCATTGTATGATATTTTCTCTTAAGTCTTTTAAACTTTCCAAATAAGAGATCTAGCTTTGATACCAATTGTTGGAAATAACGAGAAGTGTGTACTAAGAGGGGAGGGGTGAATAATTACCTCTAAAACTTTTATCTCTTTTAACCTTTATCCATTGTGTAATCAATTGTATAACCAACCATCTGTTCTATACTATCTTTGTGTAAGATATATCAATTCATAAACTCAACAAACATGTAAACATTTATAGAAATATTCATGAAAGAAATTGACTCATAACACAAGATATGGTAACACAGAAAACCCCTGTTAGAAGGTAAAAACTGCGGTGGGGATGACACCCACAAAAATTTCACTATCTACAAATTGGAAGGGGTTGGTTAAGGCTTACAATTTGATCACTTATGATGATCTACCTTGTTAGGAGTATTATGTGGAGACAAGTTAAGGTATACTCTATTAAGAGCTTTAGCAACACTGTTTAGTGTGCACTCAGTTAAGAGATTTACAATAGGATTGTTAAATCCACCTTTCTTGAAAGGATTTCTTCTATTTTCTACACTTGTTAGA
>MU225041.1:802636-815288 GCA_018584345.1 Thuja plicata | reverse complement strand
ACCTTGATCTCCTAGTCTGCATGTTTTTAATCAGTTAGACTGATTAAAACAATTACAATAATGTTTCTTGTTCCTCAAGAAATGGATTTAAAACAAATCAAAACTCTATAAATAGAATATAGCTATTATATCTGACGTGGAAGTCATATCCACTTTTCTTGGGATATAATTGACTTTCGGTGTCTAATGCTCGGTTTTCTCTGAAATCAGTTTGACAGTCTTTCGGTGTTCCTTTGTTGAACTATCTGTCAGGTTCCTTTCTTGTCTGTTCTCTCAGTTTGCACTGTATTCTTCTCATTGGGTTCAACAATCGGTTTACTCATGTCGGGTTCCACTTTATCATGTTTGGGTTGCACTGTCGGTTTACACTTCAAAACTGTGTCGTTGGGTTTCTCCTTGCTTAGCAATTTTGGTCTGAATTGAAAACCTAAATTTCAGTGTAGTGTAACCGATGGTTCATTACAAGTTTTTTCTCTTTGCATACTAATGGCAAAACTTTATGTCATCAGTATCAAGGCGTTTAATTTTTTCATCATTCAACTTTAATAAAAATTAAAGTTGAAAAAATTTAATGCCTTGATACATCTCGACGTATTTTATATATAGGTTATATATTTGCTAGTTTTTTAGGAATGTTGTATTTCTACTTAGCTTCTTTACTCTTGTTTGTACTTATACAAAAAAAAGACAATTTCTTACTTGTACGTAGTCTGTTAGTATTTATTCTTAGTAGAACAATTTTTTTTGTACAAGCAATGAGTATGTTTTTGATTAAGGAAAATAGGTTTCGATGGGTTCCTGAAACCCTACAAAGCTAAATAAAAACTGTAAACATAGTAATGATTAGTAGCAACATAAATGGAATAGGAAAACCAACAACCAAACAAAACAGTCCCAAAGATAACCTAAAGCTAGGGACAAAACCAAAAAGACCAGGCAAAAAAGCCAGGAACATAATTCAAGCAATTTCTTTGAGAATCTTAGCAGCATGAAACTCCAGCTCAGTCATTCTAACCGCAACCTCTTTAAGATCAGACAAGTCTTTATCATCTTCCTGGTTCTCCATCTTCTTTGTGGTGGCTCTTGTCCTCTTCCTTGATCCCTCTTCAGGTGACTTATCCCTACCACAACTCGGTGACCGGTGCTCCTTGCTTCCTCTTTGCTCTTCAATTTTGGCAATAAGCACCTTAATGTTATCATTTGATGCTTTTAGGATGTTGTAGCTTTGTCCAACAATTTTAACCAGAGATTCCTCAATACTTTGAACCCTCTTCCTCAACTCATTCACTCTGTTATCCAGCTCCCTATCATCCTCTATGTTCTTGTTATTGTTTTTGATGTTATCTTTATCTAGCCTATCCATTCTTTTTTTCAGCTTGTAGATTTCAAAGAAAGTCCATTTAGTGGTTCTGTAACTATCTATGACACTATTTTTAGCATTGTTCAACACATCCATTTGAGGATCCTCCCTTGCATTGTCACTAAGAATCACTAAAGTGGGATCAATTAACTCCTCCATCTAGATTCTGCCCTCCTTGTTCTCCTTAACCAAAGTCTTAATCATTTCTCTCTTAATCCCCATTTTAGCAGAGATAGTATCAAAATTTCTCCAAACAACTTTCTTGCTTTTACCTGTGATTTTGAAAGTGTAATGATCAGCCCCATACTCCTCAAACCCTTGATTGTGATCATACTCCTCATTCTCTCTCCCCTATTTCTCCTCTTTTTCATCACTCTCCTCTAGCATTAAGTTCTGACTGTCCTGCCTCTCCTCCTGGGTCTCCTCCTCAAACTGTTTCCCTCTTTTAGACCTCCTAACCCCCTTACCTGAACAATCCTCTTCTTTCTGAGCAGGCAATTTAATAGTTATCTTCCTCTTTCCTTCCATCTTCCCCAACTTCCCTCCTTGTTTAGTACTATTATTTCCCTCTTCACCAGAACTCTCATCCTCCATTTCCATACCATCAACATTCTCATTGTAATCCTTGTCAGACGATATCTCAATATGATGTTTTAAAATTGGAGACTCATTTTTCTCCATTTAAACCATTTTCTTCTCCTTCTTCATCTGCTAAATCTCTTCCTCCTCATTATCCAAATGCATATCTTGGCTGTCCTCAGTATCAGATGGAACATAATCCTCACCCGAGTCCTCCAACTCATCTTTTCCCTCCTCCAAGCTCTTAATTTCCTTCCCCATAGTCTGAGCTTTAAAATATTCATAAATTAACCACAACAAACCCTCATGAAAAGCCGGGTTGCTGATGGGTTTCTCCTTATAATCATTAATATTTTCATTGATAGATGAATATAGGAAGAAGGAGATAGATATCTTAGCACCATACCAAAAATGGTTGAGAAGCACAAAGTGGTGAGTGCTTATGCGGTCAAATCTCGTATCCAGAGAGATGTACTTAATAATTACCCTCAAAATTAACCTCTACAACAACTTGATTGAACTTGGCTGGTAGAATGTGCCTTTCTTCACTAAAGCCCTCTTTTCATTTGCATCTTTCACAAATTCTGTCAAAGCCTGCCTAGAAATCTTCCTATCTTTGTAAATTTTTTTTCCCAATAATGGGGATACCCGTCACAGCCGAAATTACTTTCTCCATCATCATGAAATCCACCCCATTAATTTTAACTTGCCCTTCATTCCAGATTTTCACCATCATCTTCGTAATAGAGGGCTTCCAACCATGGAGACACTCAATGAAGGTAGTCACCTCACCTTTTTTCAAAATATTCCAAACCTTAGAGCGTCATCACCATTTGTTAGTTTCCTTCTTCGGTTCCCTCCTATGCCTTTCACCAACCATTTCGACTCCTTCTCTGCCTTCTCTGTTTCTGGTTTTTTTCCACTAAAAACCCTCTGTTTCCAATTGAGATTACATTTAGGCTTCGTGAATTTTCTTTTAGACTCGTGACGATCAATGAGTATGTTACACATGTTAGCTTATATTAGTTATTGTAGGTCTAAAAAATTACATTTCTTAGACTTGATTGAATTAGAGCTTAACTGGAATCGATATAAAGCTTGAAGTTTAACTTCATTTGAAATTATTGGAAATGTGAAAGGGAATGCTAATGATGATATTTGGGAATATGAATTTTAGTAGAAACAACTTGTACCAACAAATTTCAAACTCATTACTAAGATAAAAAATGAATAAGAGCAAGCATTAAGGAATGAAACAATGAATAAAATGAAATGCATAGTTTTTTTTGAGATATATGTATTTTTTCCCCTTAAAAAAACATTATTTATTGAACTAATTGGTTTTTATGGTGTTTACACATTATTTCTTGAGTGGAAAGCATTTACAATTTTACTAAATTCTTCCCGTTGGACATCATATACAAAAATAGGATTCACTATCTCTCTTGCAGCGTAAAGACGCTGCCACTTGGTGGAAAGATGCTAATGATGAATATTTGACTGCCCAGGCTTCTGATTGTTCTTTTGATGATGAATCACAAAATGCCAATGACTCCCCTTGGGATGATGCTCCTATTGCAATTTTGGATGGTGCTCATCCTGCGACCTCTACAACTCATGTCCCCCTTCCTACTATTGGTACAGTCTCCCTCTAGCCATTTGGACCCTTCTATGTCTGCTACTACTACTTTGCTTCAATCTTTGGCTGACAATGTGCAACCTTCTCAACACTCTGCCCCTTGTGCTGACATTCTCCCTAATGGGATTTCATCACTTGCTCCCTCTTGTGGTAGGGGTCCTAGTGATAGTATCACTTGGCGAGTTATATCTTTTTGTCCTATTTCTTTTGGCAATGCGTGGGTGATAAAAATTATTTTATTTTTTATAATAAAAATTTAACAAAGATCTACAATTAATATCAAACATAAAAAGTTAATGTATTATTGTATTGAACTCATTTAGTAATGATAAGATCATAATTTCTTATAATAAATATAATTATTCAATAATAATATAATAACTAATAAATAATAATGTAATATATTTTATACATATTAATGAAATAATTATAATACATTAATTATATATACATTAAGTAGAATCACATAATTAATACTTATTATTTAAAATATATAGTTATTCATAATAAATAATAGAACCATTACTATGAATAATAATAGGTGTTATGGATAACTAATAGTATAAGAAATTATTATATGTCTATTATCATTCTTATAATATGGATAAATTATTATAGGTATAATTATATGTGATACTAGTTATCGTAATTATTATCATATTTGATTAGTTAACAAATATTCAGTTGAATAATTCATACTTATTATTTTATAATCATTGATAATAAATATAAGAATAATTACTTTAAATAATAATAGATACTATTAATAATGAATATGATAATAAGTATTTTTTATCAGTGAATGCTTTTAACTGGAGCTATGAACTAGTGGGGTCACATTGGGGGACCACATCCCCGTGGTGGTATGAGCAAGTGCTAAGGCATTAACACCTCCTGGATTTGTCTCATGTTGATTTCTACATTCTCCTTATAAATTTGGTCGATCGAGTGCCTCCTTATCTCTCTTTGACTCTTTATCCCTCCACAATCATTATCTCTCCATCACTTAGATCGTCAAATCTCCTTATATCTCTCATACTTGTCATCTACAATCCCTTATCTCTTTAGTTATCTCCCTTATGTCACTTGAAGCACTCCCTCCATGATGACAAGATATCTCCCAACACTTCTCTGTGTCTCTGTTCGTGAATCAGTACCTGCATTTTTTACAATGTCAATGTCTTTGCTCAGTCACGTGTGTCGACCTTTTGTTAGCAACAACCAAAGGTAATTTCTAGTGACGCATTATGAACAACATCTACACTGACATCGATATCATGTGCCTATGTACGTCATCTAACCTATGACCGTTCTTGACTAAAAAATATTGTATATGGAGCTTTAATTCTAATTTCAAATATTCTATTTTTTGCAAAACCATTACAATACATATCTAGTTTTTGTTACATGCATAAATAATTATTGTTACAATGTTGTTTAACTAAGTAATTTATTATAGATTTTACTAATTGAGAGGAATTAGGTGTAATGCATCTTTTGTTTATTGACTAAGAAATTTTTTTTATGTTTTAACATTCAAATGTAAATGATTCAAAGTTAAACTTTTCTCATTACTATTTGTCAAAATATTTACTATATTGTTACTACAATTATTATTCAAAGAACTCCAACTTATGATTTAACGATGTCAAGATTCTAATATACTCACTAAAATTTACAATAGTTTCAACTTCAATACAAAAACATTATGAGAGGAACATGATGCAATTGTGTCCTCTTATTTTTAGTTAGTTTTTATCATAAACAAGAGGATGTGGTTGCATCATGTTCTTATCATAAAGCTCTTGAAACTTTTGTAAATTGTAATAATAATATTATGATCTTGACGTTGTTAAATAATAATTTAGATATTTGTAATAATAATATCGTAAATCATCTAGTATAAGAAGTTATTATTATATTTCTATTATCATTATTATAAAATAGATCACTTATTACATGTATAATTATACGTGATATAGTTATCATAATTATTATTATATTTGATTAGTTAACAAATATTCAGTTAATAATTCATACTTATTATTATATAATCATTGCTAATAAATGGAAGGATAGTTACTTTAAATAATAATAGATATTATTAATAATGAATATGATAATAAGGTTTTTTTACCGGTGAATGCTTTAAACTGGAGCTATGAACTAGTCAGGTCATATTGGGGGACCCCATCCCCATAGTGGTATGGGCAAATTCTAAGACATTAACAACTCTTGTATTTGTCTCATGTTGATTTCTACATTCTCCTCCTAATCAATTTGGTCGATCGAGCACCTCCTTATCTCTCTTTGACTCATTATCCCTCCACGATCATCATCTCTCCATCACTCAGATCATCGGATCTCCTTATATCTCTCTCGCTCATCGTCTACAACCCCTTATCTCTTATGTTATCTCCCTTATGTATCCCAAAACACTCCCTCCATGATGGAAAGATATCTCCCAACACTTCTCTTTGACTTTGTCTGTGAATCTGTACGTGCATTTTTTTACCACCTCAATGTCTCTGCTCAGTAACGTGCATCGACCTTTTGTTAGGAACAACCAATGGTAATTGCTAGCAAACCAATATGAACAACATCTATGCTAGCATCGATATCACGTGCCTACATATGTCATCTGACCTTTGACCGTTCTTGACTAAAAAATACTGTATATGGAGCTTTAATTCTAATTTTAAATATTCTATTTTTTGCAAAACCATTACAATACATATCTAGTTTTTGTTACATTGTTGGAGTAAATAGTTCACTGTTTACTCTTTACTTAAGTTTACTTAGGTACATTCATTAATTGGGTAGATGGATATCATTGAGTCCAAATTGGACTCAATGATAAAGACACTTGTGTCAACCATGTCCATGTTTCCTATCTACTCTCCTTCCTCTAAGTTGAGACACTTGTCTCAACCATATCCATGTTTCCTATCTACTCTTGCCTATATAAGCAGAGCCTTTGTACCTTTGTAATAACCTTAATTCCTCAATACATTATCTCATTAGATATTGTATTGCTTTGCATTCTCTTGAGTTGAATATAGTTTATTTGGCTCATATTTGATTTCTATTTTGCTTTCTCTCAATCACTTGCATTCTTGGGTAGAAATCTTACATGGTATCAAAGCGGTTGTGAGTTGTGGGTTAGCATTTTTTTGAAATCTTAGAGTGTAGAGTTGTTTTTTGAAGCACATAAGTATGCTCTTCTCTTGCATCTTTTGATGATCTGGAGAAACAGAAAAGTGTGGAGAAAAATCTAGTTTCTGGGGGGTTCATATTTTTACTTGCCAGTTGCAATTTTTTTTAGAGCTTCCTAGAGACTCTCTAAAAGCTCAAATCTAACAATCGGCTTGCATTTTATGTATTTTGATCAATATTTTAGGTTTCAGCATGCCTTTTCATGTTTGAGGTAGCTGATTCAGACTTTTCATGCCATTTTTTGGTTGCTGGGGTCATTTTTTGGTGCTAAAAGATGTTTTTTTACATTAGAGTCATATCTTATGTAGATCAAAACAAAAAATGCCTTCTGGGTTTTGTTTGCGGCATCAAAAAACCATCTAGGTATCTGTTAGTTTTTTCATAAAGCTTATATTTTGTGCATAAGAAACATTAGAAAGCTACAACAGACCCCCTCTCCGTTGGCGTTTTGGAAATTGCAGTTTGACTTCTGAAGGCCATAACTTGGGATCCCAACCTCCAATCTGCAAAATTCATTTTTTGATTTTGGCTAATTTTGCATTCTCTACACGCTGGTGCAGATGGTTTCTGATTTTAGTGTACAGATTGTCTGGAAATCTCAGATTCTCACACGTGACTCTGCGTAGTTCTTGTTTTGAGACTTTCAAAAGTGCATAAATTTTGCATACAACCTTAGATTGAGGTGATTCTTTTTTTGAAAGTGCATATTTTTTCATGTACTTTGCAGTGGTACCAATAATTTCATTTGGGTATGTACCAAAATTGTAATTTCAGTATATGATCATTTTGTGAGGATTTGTAAAAGCATTGAAGTCAAGTCCACTCAACGTTCTCTTGCTAGTGGACATTGTAACCACACTACTTATAAAGTGCCAAATCATTTTTCTTGGGGGGAGCTTCTTTATTGTGTAATTCAGGATGGGGTCTCTTTGTGTGATTGTGCTTGTGCATCTCCTTCTGCTCGTGCTCTCTTCCTTACACAATGGGTAATGTTAAGTTTCCACTGCTAACTCCATACAACTATAATACATGGAAATAAAATGCATGGAACTTCTTAATGCAACAAGGGTACACACCCTATGTTGAAGAAAAGATAACTGAACCCTCAGATGCTAAGGAAAAAATATTTTGGATGCTTGAACAAACAAAAGCTCTAGGTTTTCTTAGGAGTTTAGTTTCTCTTGATATAATGTTTCAACTTGATGGGAAAGATAATTCACATGATGCATGGGAAAAACTAAAAACTCTCTATGGGACAACTGATGAAGTTAGGGGATATCAAATTGATAATCAACTAATGGCACTAGATCCTAAGTCTTTTGACAACATCCAAGACTTTGTAACAAAAGTAAATGATTTGAGAGCACAATGTAAAGCATGTGGCATGGAGAAAATAGATATTCAACTTATCTTGAGTACTCTTAACAAACTTGGACCTGAATACACTGCTTTTGTTTCAAGTTTTCATACTCATAGATTGACTATGGGCTCTGCATATATAATGCCTTCCTTTTCTTCATTTTTTGAATTGTTAATACAAGAACAAAGAAAGCTTCTTTCCATGGGGCTCTTAAAGCCATCACAGTCCCAAGCTCTATTGGCTAGTCAATTGAAGGAACATAAAGAGTCAGGGAAACCTGACAAGAAGCAAAAGAAGTTCAAGAAAAAGTCACAGAAAGATCAGGCATAGTCTTCATCTGCCTCAATAACAGACTCCACTTCTTCTTCTTCAAAGGGGAACAATTAGAAGAAGGAAAGACCAACTTGTTGCTACTGTAATAAAGTTGGTCATGAGGAACACTTTTGTCACAAGAAGCAGATCGTTGAGCTAAAGCATCTTCTAAAAAAGAACAACATTAATCATCCTTCTTCACAACAATCCTCTACTCCTTCAAAATTAGGCAAAGGGAAAGCAACTGCACTAGTTGGTACTGCAGATTCTTCTCAGAAGTGGATTCTTGACTCGGGTGCCTCACATCACATGGGTTCTATCAGAGAAAATTTTTCTTTGTTGGAGCCTTGTTCGGTGCCCCACATTCGCATTGGGGATGACTCTCCTATTGAAGTCATCGGGAAAGGTTCTATTGATGCTGACACTGGTACATTTGAGGATGTCCTTTGTGTACCTAATCTATCAGCTAACCTTCTCTCTATCTATCAGATTGCCCAGAATGGTAGAAAAGTTGAGTTCACTTCTGATTTTGTCACCATCGGGAGTCTTGAAGATAATGCACTTCTTGCAATCGGTAAGGCTAATCATGAGTCTCGATTGTATGCTTTCTCTCATTTTCTACCTGATTCACATTCGACTGCCTTTCTTACTCACTCAGATTCTGTGAGCAAGTTATGGCATGAGCGGTTTGGCCATCTAAACTTCCGCTATCTCCAGCAGCTTAGCAAGAAGGATATGGTCACAGGTCTTCCTAAGATCATTTTCTCAGATGGAGTTTGTTCTGGTTGTGCCTTAGGAAAACATCCCGAGGACAAGTTTGATAAAGGAAAGGCTTGGAGGGCTTCAGAAGTCCTTGAGCTAGTTCACAGTGATGTGGCAGGTTCATTACCATCCTTGTCCTTCAGTAAGGATCGCTACTTAGTCACATTCATTAATGACTATTCCAGATACACCTGGGTCTACTTTCTTTGACAGAAGGGAGAAGCCTTTGATAGATTTTAGGATTTCAAGGCTCGCACCGAGAAACAGTTTGGAAAGGTTGTCAAGATTCTCCGCACTAACAATGACAGAGAATATGTGAACCAATGCTTTGAAAATTTTTTCACTCTTGAAGGGATAGATCTTCAACATACTGTTGCCTATACACCTCAGTAGAATGGTGTGGCCGAGAGGAAAAATAGGTCCTTGAAAGAAATGGCTGGTTGCATGATCCATGCATGCTCCCTTGCACCTGAATATTGGGCAGAAGCTATCAACTATGCTGGTCACATCCAGAATAGAATTCCACATAAGGCATTGAAGGGAATGACTCCTTTTGAAGCATGGTGTGGTAGGAAACCTATTGTATGAAACTTTAGAGTTTTTGGCTCCCCTGCATGGGCTCACATTCCTTCGGAGAATCACAAAGCCTTAGAACCTCAGAGTCGGCCTTGTATCTTTGTTGGTTATCCTGATGGTGTCAAAGGACATCGGCTCTTGGATCCTAAGACACATGCGCTCTTCATTAAGCAAAGTGTGTAGTTTGAGGAAAGCTCTCCTAGCTCATCCTCACTTCTTCCTTCCTCCATCACAGATTCAGACAGTGACTCAGATGATTTTCCTTCAACTACCTCTACTCGCAGATTTGATCATGAAGTTTCCTCCTCTTTAGAGAATTCAGATTTTGAGGATTGGGATTATCCTACTCCATCACCTCACATGCCTTGCTGGTCTCGTCAAACACTTGAGTCAGCAGGTACTCTTATTGGGGATCCTTCGGATGCTTGGAGGACTTGGTCACAACACCAAGACATTCCACATTCCTATATTGCCATGGCTTCTGATCCACAATCCTTTCATGAAGCATCAGGTATTTCTGAGTGGGATTCAACAATGGAGGAAGAGTACAACTCTTTGATTCAGAATAAAACTTGGGATCTTGTTCCACTTCCCAAGGGAAGAAAAATGGTTCAGTGTAAGTGGATCTATCAGACCAAATTTGCAGCGGATGGATCAGTTGACAAGTTCAAAGCACGACTTGTGGATAAAGGGTTCTTTCAAATTCCTGGTATAGACTATACTGAGACGTTTGCACCTGTTGCCAAAATGAACTCCATTCGCCTGATACTTGCTCTTGCTATAGCTCATGGTTTGGTTGTACATCAGATGGATGTGAAGAGTGCATTTCTTCATGGGGATCTTCACGAGGAGATTTACATGGAGCAGCCACAGGGGTTCATTTAGGATTCTTCACTAGTTTGCAGACTAAGGAAATATCTTTATGGCCTGAAACAAGCCCCACAGCCTTGGTATGCCAAGATGGACACCTTTATTCTCTCAGTTGGGTTCTCTCGATGCCACTCAGATCCAAATGTCTACATCTTGCGACACAAGGATTCTCTTCTCTTTTTGGCTCTCTATGTTGATGACTTGATTGTCACTGGGAGCACTTCATCCATCATTGCAAGTGTCAATACTTCTCTACATGACAGGTTTTCCATGATCGACTTGGGTCTCTTGCACTATTTTCTTGGGATGGAGATCACTCAGACTTCTTTTGGGATCTCTCTTGCGCAACCTAAGTAATCTCTTGATCTTTTGACTCGTTTTCACATGGTTGATTGTAAGCCTGCGCCAACTCCCTTTCTGTCATGAGTCAAGCTTGAGGCAAAGTGCTCCACACCACTCAATGATGATACTTTGTATCATCATCTTGTTGGTAGCCTCATCTATTTGACTCATACTCGCCCTGACATTTCATTTATAGTTGGCATTGTTTCACACTTCATGATGGAGCCACATGAGCTTCATTGGAAGGTTGCCAAACGCATCTTACACTACATATAGGGCACTCACAGGTACGTGATTCACTATGCAGTAGGAACAAGTTTAGACTTGGTTGGATACATGAATTCTAATTGGGCTTGTGATCTTGATGATTGCAAGTCCACATCTGGATACAATTTTCACCTTAGTTCTGGTCCCATTTGTTGGCAAAGCAAGAAGCAAGATGCTATTGCTCTTTCTTTGACAGAGGCTGAGTATCAGGGGGCTGTCAATGCCACCACAGAGGCTATTTGGCTTCATAATATCCTCACTAAACTTAGCATCACTTTTCATAAGCCATCAGTGATTTACTGTGACAACTAGAGTACCATCCAGATCTCAAAAAACCCAGTTCATCATCAATGAACCAAACACATCGAGATCCACACGCATTTTCTAAGGGAACTGATTCAGGCGCAGGTCATTTATTTGCAGTTTTGTCCTACAACAGACCATATTGTAGATATCTTCACCAAACCATTCACTAAGAACAAGTATGTTCATCTTCGGTCTCTCTTGGGGGTGTGAGACATCTCTTCTGGGGGGGTTCATTAGCCCTTCCTACTTTATCCTCTCATGAGGGAGTTTTTTCCCACTGTGTTTTCTCCTTCTCATCTGTTTGAGGGGATTGTTTGTACATGGGTACCTTATCAGGCCTTGTTGTAAGGACCCATCTTTCCATTTTGTCTACATTTTCCCCTAAGTTGCACTTAAGGGGGGGTGTTGGAGTAAATAGTTCACTGCTTACTCTTTACTTAAGTTTACTTAGGTACATTCATTAATTGGGTAGATGGATATCATTGAGTCCAACTTGGACTCAATGATAAAGACACTTGTGTCAACCATGTCCATGTTTCCTATCTACTCTCCTTCCTCTAAGTTGAGACACTTGCCTCAACCATGTCCATGTTTCCTATCTACTCTTGCCTATATAAGCAGAGCCTCTGTACCTTTGTAATAACCTCAATTCCTCAATACATTATCTCATTAGATATTGTATTGCTTTGAATTCCTTTGAGTTGAATACAGTTTATTTGGCTCATATTTGATTTCTATTTTTCTTTCTCTCAATCACTTGCATTCTTGGGTAGAAATCTCACATACATACTGTAATGTTATGAGATGGGGTTCTTTAGGAATTTATAAGGTGTTGAAAGAGGATAAGGTGATTTGATTGTTAATTGTTATTTGATTTGATTAAAGTGTGTTGAATTCCTTAACCCTACCTCATATTTACTTGAATTTAATTGATTATGTATTGCAATTGTGATTAGGGAGAAGATAAGATGTCCCTCTCTTATTCCCAAATGCACAAATGGAAGATCCAAGTTGATCAACCCAAGGGAAGGGCTAATGCACAAATGAATCAACTATTTGGAAA
>MU225041.1:786574-797740 GCA_018584345.1 Thuja plicata | reverse complement strand
TTCTCTTTTATATGGAATTAGGGCACAATATCCTAAGGAGGCCTACATAGGAGGATTAAATTCCCATTAAAGCCTTTACCCCTAGGAGAGGACCTATATTAAATATAATTTAGGAATCAATGCTTTGAAACCCGAAACAGCCGACCCGAAAGCGGGAAAACTAAATTTTTGATGAACCCCGACAGTTGACAAGTTACCTAATTTGAAAGGGGGACCCAGGGGGTCAGAACCCCTAGAAAATATGCCCGGTGGGGTAGGAGGTTCCTGGAGAGGCCCAATCAGGGTCCTGAACCAGCACAGAAGCATGGGATGATGCAGAAACAGGATGATGATATGGTAGAGGTCAAAAACGTCCCCTAAGGAGGGCTAAACGTTCTTAACATGGAAGTGATTCCATTTTAAGACAATACACATGCATAAATAATTATTGTTACAATGTTGTTTAACTAAGCAATATATTATAGATTTTACGAATTGAGAGGAATTAGACAAAATGCACCTTTTGTTTACTTACTAATAAAAATATTTTATGTTTTAGCATTTAAATGTAAAAGATTCAAAGTCAAACTTTTCTCATTTCTATTTGTAAAAACATTTACTATATTGTTACTAAAATTATTATTCAGATAACTCCAACTTATGATTTAACGATGTCAAGATTCTAATATGCTCACTACAATTTACTATAGTTTCAACTTCAATAAAAAAATATTATGACATGAACATGATGCAACTGCATCCTCTTCTTTTTAGTTGGTTTTTATCATAAACAAGAGGATGTGGTTGCATCATGCTCTTCCCATAATTCTCTTGAAATTTTGTAAATTGTAATAAAATTATTATGATCTAGTTCCTATCAATTAGTAAAATCTATAACATTTTACTCAGTTAAATAACATTGTAGCAATAACAATTTATGCATATAACAAAAACTAGATATGTAATATTGTTGTAAATTAATTAAATATAATAATAAATAGATAACTAGTATCACATAGGCGCTGTCTATGGGAGCAACCTAAATGCACCCTCATAATGTATAAATATAATACAATTTAAAAAAAGGCACTATAAAGGGGTACATTCTGGTTGCACCATAGCTAGGGGTGTATCCCATATAATCATACATATAATAATTAATCTATAGAATAATAATAATAATAAACATATAAAAATAACTTATAATCATATTAATTATGAAAAACATCTATGATTATGGGACTTCAGCCGCCAAAACAAGTTGCTTCCCCTCCGTACACACATATGGCACAAGATGATTGAAGAAAGTATAATATCAAAAAACATTGCAAGTTCGAGTGCAGGGAATTCTGTGCAAACTAATGATGCCAGAGATAATGAAGTATGATTTACAGAGCACATCAGATCTTGCTTCAAATGAATAGTGTACATGATCAAGTTTGATGGTTTTAAAAGGCAGTCATTCATACTCTCATTGCAGTTCTAATTTGTTCCTAATAATAGCGTAAGAATAAAATTGATGAAGGATATGAGTGCAAAATGTATGCAATGTAGGCAATACCACTATGAAATTCTGCCAAGAAATTTCAAGATCTGCCTGCAACCCAATTTAATGGAGGAAGCTCTACCATAGAAGATAGATGATTCGACAATGGCGACTATGTTCTTTTGTTAGTCGAAGGAGATAAGGGTTGTTGTTTGACAAGTGATTGGTGAGGAAATATTATTGCCCCAGACGAAGTAATATATGTAACCATCGCAGGTTGTTACAGTATTTATATCCAACGCTATGAATTTGCTTCAGTTGACAACATTGTTGGAGATACTTGCCAACAATATGGTTAAACCATAATTCATGCAAAATAATGCATTAAAAAGGGCTATTCAGAATTACAATTTCTAGTGTTGTAATACACTAGTTGGCGGAATATTTCCCCGACAAAATCTGCTTATAAGCCATGATTCTATCAAATGCACCCTGGAGCGACATGGATTTCAATATATTGAGCAGGCCATACATACTTTAGGCTGAAGTCTAGGTCAAGCGATGGCGGTGAGAATGAGGGCTACGGTAAATGCCCTAATGGACCTTTTCAAATATCAGACTACTCCAACAATATCAAGTGGCTATGGTTGCAAAAGTGCTTCCCCTAATCGGGAATTGTCAGTTCTGAATTTGGAAGGAGTTACTAATTTGAACAAGCAATCCTTTGAGGCTAATGGATGGAATCAACCACCTAAACAGAGGGAGCACACAGTTGGGTGGGGAGATTCAGATGGAGATGGATGGGAAGTGAATGCACAAGCTGGAGATCACGCGAAAGGGTGGAATGTAGACACATATGGTTGGTCTCCATGCATTCAACCAAATAAGACTGCTCGGGATTCAAGAAAAATGGAAGAATAAGTAAAGGATTATAATCTACATTTTTTATATTTATGTCGTATGATATACACATAAGTATTAGTCAAATTTTGTAATATTTTGGGGTTGATTTAGTGTTTATTAATTGTCAAAATCTGTATCCCCAGGTAGTTTTGATCATATTGTAATGGTCAAGGATATCAGGTTTTCTTACCGGTTCTTTCTTGATTAAGCCCTCGAATCAGTTTTTAATATTAATAATATATATAGTGGATAATCCACTTTTGCTTAAAAAAAAATCTATGATTATTCATAATAATCGTTCTAATATTTATTATTAATGACTATATAATTATAATAATAAGTATTAATTATGCAATCTATATATAGATAATGTATTATAATTATTTTATTAATATGTATTAAATATATTATACATTATTTATGAATATTATTATCATCTAATATTTATATTTATTATATTATATTATATAAGAAAGCACTATCTTATCATTACTAAAAGTTAATTAAAGCAATTTTATCAGATATCTTTGAAAAGACTTGATTAAAGCAATACAATTAATCTTTTTGTATGTTTGATATTTATAATTGTATGCATTTGTTAAATTGTTATTGTAAAAAATTAAGTACTCTTTTCACCCTTTGTATTGTCAATAACAATAGGACAAAAAGCGTCCCAAATATGTAATATTAAAATGACTATTGCATGAAAATGAAATTAAAAAAATAAAGATTAGAATATTTAGTCAATTGATTTTAATTATTTATTCTCATTGGTTGATGGTTTGACATTTTAAAGGCTAACATCATCCTAAAAAGATTGTAGAGCACACTTATTCTATAGAATAATAGATAAAAATAATTTGTGTATTTTAAAATCAATTTGAAAAAAATGTAAACCTTAGAAAATTTGGTGAACTTATTTTAACTTTGAATGTTGATTGGTTGATGCTTTGACATTTAATTGAGTTTGGGTGAATGCATAAGTATTCCTTGTCGTGGCAAGAACTAATCAAATATTTGCAATATAAGCACAATATAGATGCATCTAATATATGCATGGATGAGAATGTAGTGTATTTATATACTATATTTATGTCTCTGATATCCACTATGGGCGCTCTTATGCTAAGATATTTGACCTAGGGAATTATGGTTTGACTTCTTCTAGGGTACAAATTCAAATTTTTAGATAAGATCTATTCAAATTATTGTTAGTAATAAACGAGAGGGGGGTGAATCAGTGGCCTAAAAAATATTCCAATTAATCAACCCAAAAACTTAGTACCACAATATTAAGCCTCTAGTTATCTTCAGTCCTATAAGATGAATGCCTTCAAATATACTTATCAAATTACTACTGCTCAGAATGCTTTGTTAAACCTTATTCTTTATGTTTACCGAATAGCAGTCTTTCAATTTACCGAAAAATAGTAAATTACTTAGAGTATACCGATCAATCCAGATTAGCTACGTGTAATGCAAATTACTAAAGTAATGACTCATAAACACATTGACACATGGATTTTTAATGTGGAAACCCTGTTAAGGGAAAAACCACTTGGGACCGGTAACCCAAAATTTTCACTCTGTTGAAGTAAGCTCGGTGAAGAGCCAACCCTGTTAAAGGTTACAAATACACTGTTAGTTGTGACCTTGTTAGAGGATTTAAAAGATTAGTTTGTCACTTGACATCGAGAATTTCTATGCTACCTTCCTTGTCCAAAATCATCTGGTTTGTCAAATGGTATTTGGCATCTCATGCTATCTTCATGATCAAACTTTTTGACTCTCCTTGGGATGTATCTCAATATAGAAAGGATCTTTAAATCCTGCTCAGTTAAGAGACTTTTCTGAATCAATGGTTAAACTAAAATATTATGATCTGTTCACATATACAACTTATACTTGCAAATTTTTAGATCTATTGTAAGCTCATAAAACCAATCTGATCAATATATCTTTTCAATACCTTTGCTCCACTTTTGTTCCACTTAGTGATGCTATGCTCTGTTGCTCGGTGTCCGCATAAATCTTTAGCTCTTTCCTTAGATTGATTGATCAGGACCGTATGAAGTTGTTCTTCATCACTTTTTCTCCAACATCCTCTTTTTCATTCACTCCCCTTAATTCGTAATGAATTAAGTTGTCTCTTTATAGACATGATATCACTATTTCTAGGTTCTTGATTTTCTTGATCTTGGCATGATCCGCAATCTTAGCCAATCTGATTTAAAGAAAAACTCTTGTTTTATCTTGTAGAGATCTTCTTGCCAACTGGACAAAATAGCTTTAAATCCTTTACTTATCTCTGGCTTTATCTTTTCAATGAAATCAATGATAACTACCATTTAAGTCTATATTTAGCTCTTCCAACTAGATATTTTTTCATTTCTAAACTCTAGTTAAATTTTGTGTTTTAACTCTTTGATAGCTTTGGTCAACACTCCAGTTCTCCTCGCGCTTCTCCGTTGGGGTTGTCTGTTTGTCGGGCTACACTGTGATTCTGGTCATTGGGTATGCTTGTGATTCTGCTCGTCAGTAATGCTCGTCAGGTTTTTTTCTAGGGCATCACAGTGACTTGACTTTCAGTTATCTCTGTGCATCGGGTTCCACTAGCTGTCATTGTTTGAAGTCACATAGTGAATTCTTGTCTTTTATGAATTACTGAAAGCATAATCTTTATCTCTCTAATTCTCTGAAGTCGTTGAAACTTTGATTATAACTGATTGGATTATACCGAGTTGACATCAGTGACAATACAATCCATTAATTGATTTAATGTCTTGCATTATCTTTCTGCATTTTGATGATCAACTTAACATCTTCAAACATTCAATCAATTATATGTCATCGATCTCTCCCTTTGGCATTGATGGAAATGCACTACATTATCATACTATACTATTACTAATACAATATGAAATATAACAGTTTCATCAATCTTTCCTATTGTAACTATTACAAATGTCTGGTTCTCGGTAAGCTCAAATAGCTTAGATTTGGATAGATTTAGCATCTAATGTCTCTGTTCTGATATGTGCTCTACCTTGACTATTCCTCTTCTTGATAATTTCTTTTTCTTTTGACAACAATCTCTTTCTTTGTATGAACTCTCTCCCTTTGTTATTTCTCTCCCTTAGATGGATATTTCATATGTAATCAATCTCTCTCCCTTTGAAAATTGATTAACTCTTCCTTTTAATTCTTAGGAACTTCTCTTCATGGGTAATGATATAATATTTTCTGATAATGAGATAATATATCCTTTATGATAATGAATCTCTCTCACTTATGATAATGAGATAATCTCTCCCTTTGACAACAATGCCAAACAAGATTCTTCTATATCATTTTCATCCTTTATATAATATATTCCTTGAATTTCCTTATCCATCAACAATACAATGTCTCTGGTAATCAGTGCAGATTTGTACCTTGCCATGTACAAATGTATTTGTTGTTGTTCATTTCAGTGTTTGCATCAACATGAATGATCTTCTAATTATGTGTAGGCTGATGTAGCCTTCTAGTCAGCTTATGGAACGATAGACAAGGGTTGTACCCCTAGTCTCTGTCTCAAGTACTCAAATGTATCTTTTGGTAATGGCTTGGTGAATATATTAGCTAATTATTCCTTTGATTGAACATATTCCAATATCACCTCCTTTTCTTGCACTTGTTCTCTTAGATAGTGATACTTGATAGCAATATGCTTAGTCTTAGCATGCATGACTGGATCCTTAGAAATGTTAATTGCACTGGTATTAGCATAGTAGATAATTATTGGTTCAAGAATCTTCATATTTATACCTTCCAACAACTGTTTGATCCATGCAATATCGGAGAAATTTATAGCAACAACCACATACACTTCTTTTGAATTAGACTGAGAGATGCATCCTTGCTTCTTGCTGATCCATGTGACAAGTCTGTCACCCATGAAGAATGCTCCTCCAGTTGGCTCTTTCGATCATCAATGTTTCCATCCCAATCAACATTTGTATAGACTTGTAGCTCAAATTTTCCTTCTCTTTTATACCATAAGCCATAGTCCTCAGTTTTCTTCATATATCTTAGAATTCTCTTGACAATAGTCATATGTGATTCTTTGGGATTAGCAGAGAATATTGCAACTATTCCAACTGCATGTGCTATATCTGGTATGGTATGAACAACATACATTAGTTTGCCAATCATTGATCTATACAAGGTTTGATTTACCTCATTTGATTTGTCTTCTTTTTTCATCTTACATCCCATTGCCATAGGTGTTCCAACTGGTTTGGAATATTCCATCTTGAATATCTTCAACACTTCCTTGATGTATTTGGACTGAGTGATATATATGCTTGCATCTTGTCAAAGAATCTGTAGACCAAGAAAGAATTTGATTTCCCCAAACATTGACATTTCAAATTCTTTGCTCATTTCATTAGCAAAGTATTTGTATAACAATTCATTTCCCCCAAAAATGATATCATCAACAAAAATTTCAGCAATTAGAATATTACCATCGATATCTTCTTTTAAGTACATATTGCTATTTTCACTTGTTCTTACAAATTTAATGCTAATGAGATAGGAGTGAAGTCTTTCATACCAGGCTCTAGGTGCTTATTTCAATCCATACAAGGCTTTATGTAGTCTACATACCATGTTTCTCTTGTCTAGATCAACAAACCCTTCTGGTTGTTCAATGTATACCTCTTCTTCTAGTATTCCATTTAGGAATGTAGATTTGACATCCATATGGTATACCTTGAATCCTTTGAATGCAGCATAAGCAAGTAAGATTATAACTCCTTCTAGTCTAGAAACAGGTGCAAAGGTTTCTCCATAATCAATATCTTCTTCTTGTGCATATCCCTTGCATACTAACCTTGCTTTCTTTCTTGTGACCTCTCCATTCTCATTTAGCTTGTTTTTGAATATCCATTTGATACCGATGTCATTCTTGTCATTTTGTCTCGGTACTAGTGTCCATGTACTATTCTTCTCAATCTGTTCTATTTCTTAATTCATAACACTGACCCATTAATCATTCTCAAGTGCAGTATTAACAGATTTAGGCTTAAAATCATAAAGTAAACATCTAATGTTTAGTGACTTACTTCTTGTTCTCATTCTAGCCCTCTTGTCTCCTATGATTTTATTAGGTGGATGATGTATTCTGACATATTTGGCAAGTTTTGTTTTGGCTCTATGTTCATCATTTTGATCATCTTCTTGACCTTCGTTTTGATCTCCATCGCTCAGAACATCAACTTGAGGATTTTCTTGATTTTTGGTAATTGCAGCCTGATGCTCGGGTGTAATTTTCTGTTGCTCAAGAGTGATACACTATTTCTTGGGTAGAGTGTCAGGTTCTGTATAAACAAACCTATTGTAGTCCTCTGGTTCTCTTCTACTTTCCTTATCATTCTTTTTTGCATATTCATCTATTTTCACATTTGCACTTTCAATGATCTTGTCAGATGACTTGTTAAGACATTTATAAGCCTTTCTTTTGGTTAAATACCCCGGAAAGATACCTTCTTCACTTTTGGAGTCAAGTTTTCCATTTCTATCATCTTTCAAATATAACATTGACTACCAAATATTATGAAGTAACTTACATTGGGTGTGTGACCATACCAAAGCTCATAGGGTGTCTTCTTTAGTTGTACTCTGTTTAATGTGTAGATAACAGTACTAACAGATTCCCTCTAGAAAGTTTGAGTGATGCTCTTCTCAATCATCAATGTTCTTGCACAATCAATAATTGATCTGTTTCTCCTTTCAGCAATTCCATTTTGTTGTGGTGTTCTCGGTGCAGAAAACTATCTTTTAATTCCATGCTCATTGCAATAGTTAGTGAATTCATCTAAAATGAATTCCCCTCCTCTATCTGACCTTAAGAATTTTAATTTCTTTTCACCATAGCCTTATACCATTTAAACATCTTGAATGCTTCTGATTTATCTTTTAAGAACATAACTGTCATCATTCTAGAATAATCATCAACAAAGAGAATAAAATACCTATCTCCATATTAACTCTTTGTCCTCATGGGTCCACATAGATCAGTATGGACTAATTCTATAATTGCATTAGATGTATGGGTTTTAATTTTGAAACTATACTTTTTCATCTTACCTTTTTGACAATTCTTGCACATGATATGCTTGGGCTTAGTCATGCTCGATAAGCCTCTGACATTCCTTTTATTTCTTATCTTTATCATGTTGTCAAAATTTACATGACACAATATTTTGTGCCACAACCATATGTCTTCATTTCTAGCCATTAAGAAAGTGGTGTTAATATCATCAAGATAGAAAATGTTACCTTTTGTCTGCTCACCAGTTCCGATCAACCTTCCTGATTCATTGAAGACCTTTGCCTTCTTATTTTCAAATGCCACTCGGTGACCTGTATTATTCAGCTATGAAACACTTAACAAATTATAATTCAGTCCTTTTACCCAATAAACATTTTCAATTTGATCAGGTTATTCAACATTATAGTTCCTTTACCTTCAATTGGACAAGGTGTATCATTACCCATTCTTACTGAACCACCATTATAGTATTCAAAAGTCTCAAACTTTTGTTTATCACCTGTCATATGGTAAGTGCAGCCACTATCTTTGATCCAAACATAATTCTTACTAACCTTAGATATGAGTTTAGTTTCTACATACCTTTCTTCTTCCTCGTCTGAATCATCCTTCATGGCTACAAATACCATCTCAATGTCTTCTTCTGATTCGGTGTCAGTGTCATCAACTCTATTCTCAGCTAGGTAACAAGCTTTCTTCCCTTTGTCCTTGTAGTCTTGGGTATCTCTTTTGTTAGATTTTCGGTTGCTTCGGTAATCTCTGTTATCACCTCTTTCAAAATTCTTCTCATATGATCTCTCATTACCTCTATCATCTTTTCTTCTATTTGGACATCTTGCAGCAAGTGTCCAACTTCTTTACAATTGAAACATACAAGTGGTAATTTACCTTTGTATATACCTTTGCCTCTCTGCAATCTTCTTGCCATTAGTGCTTCAATCTCATCAAGTCCTTGATCCTCATTATCACTTTCAATATCATTTCTAATAGTATGTCTATGATTTGAATTACTTATTTTCAAAGAAGATTTGAATGCAGATTCTATAGATGGTAAGACACTATTATCAAAGTTATTAATCTCAAATGAGATCAGTCTACCAATCAGACCATGTAGAGTAATTGTATTGTTTGCAACTTCTCTCATTTCTTGAATAGCATAAACTCTAATAGCATATATAGGCAGCAAGGTTCTTAAGATTTTACTTACCACTATCTCCTCTTCAAGTACACCTCCAACTCCTCATATAGCATTGACTACCTCTTTGATTCTACAACTATACTGAGTGATATTTTCTCCTTATTTCATCCTTAGGTCATCAAACCTCCCTCTTAGGCTTTCTGCCTTGGCTCTTAGTACATTAGCATCTCCTCCACATACCAGCTTCAACTTATCCCACATTTTCTTTGCAGAGATGCAAGTTTTGACATCTTCAAACTCAACATCGAAGAGTGATGAGGCAATTTCTATCATCATGTAATTATGCTCATGCTTTTCTCTTAATTTCTCAAGAGTGTGAGGTCCTGTAGGAAACACATATTCAGTATCAAGGTGTTGAGTAACATCATTACCAATACCTGATAGGTGGAGTATTATTGTGCTCTGCCATGATGCAAAGTTGTCTTTATTCAACTTGGGCACATCTTGTCTGTTCATCTTGTGATCTTTTTCTTGAGCTGTTAAACTCCCTTTCTAAGCACACAAGCTCTGATGACAATTGTTAGTAATAAATGAGAGGGGGGGGGGGGGGGGGGGAATNGGGGTGAATCAATAACCTCAAAAATATTCCAATTAATCAACCCAAAAACTTAGTACCACAATAGTAAGCCTCTAGTTATCTTCAGTCCTATAAGATGAATGCCTTCACATATACTTATCAAATTACTACTGCTCAGAATGATTTTTTAAACCTTATTATTTATGTTTACCAAATAATAGTCTTTCAATTTATAAAAAAATAGTAAATTACTTCGACTATACCGATCAATCTAGATTAGCTACGTGTAATGCAAAACACTAAAGTAATGACTCATAAACACATTGAAACATGGATTTTTAACATGGAAACCCTTTTAAGGGAAAAACCACTTGGGACCGGTAACCCAAAATTTTCACTCTTCTGAAGTGAGCTCAGTGAAGAGCCAACCCTGTTAAAGGTTACAAATACACTGTTAGGTGTGACCTAGTTACAAGATTTAAAAGATTAGCTTGTCACTTGATATCAGGAATTTCTATGCTACCTTCCTTGTCCAAACTCTTCTAGTTTGTCAAATGGTATATGACATCTCATGCTATCTTCATTGGTGCAGGAGCACCTAGGCTAACCTCCATGTTTGTTCATTTTGGCTTGTACTTGAAATTAGCCAAGTCAAGATAGGTTAGTTGTATTTTGACCTTAGGAGGTCTTTGCAATGTAGGACAAGTGAGTTAGTCATTAGGACTAAGGTCACATTGCTAGCCATTGTTTGTAGTTTTCAAATTCTTAGGCTTAGTTGTTAGTTGATGGATTAGAGTCTTGAATGTGTCCTAATCTCATAAATGAGGACATAGAGATGCCATATGGAATTTAAAGCTCTTGGATCCTCGAAATAGAGAGGATAGAGGTCCTAAAATGTAGGGAGGAGGCATAATTGAAAAGATGCCAAAAGTTGCTATTTTGTTGTCATGACAACATTTGCAATAATTGCAAATGTTGCATGC
>MU225041.1:759825-778111 GCA_018584345.1 Thuja plicata | reverse complement strand
GTGAATACTGCAGATTCTGCTAAATCCTTTGGTAACCGACTGAACTCGGTAAGTACTGCGAACTCGGTAAAGACTGACTTTTCCTTCATATATTCTTTGATGACCGACTGAACTCGGTAAGCACTGTGAACTCGGTAAAGACTGACTTTTCCTTCATATATTCTTTGATGACTGACTGAACTCGGTAAGCACTGAAAACTCGGTAAAGACTGAATTTCTTTGTTAACCGAGAGAGCCCGGTGGTAACTAACTTCTCGATATAGTATTCTGTTGTGCTCGGTAGACTCTGTAAATTGCTTCTCTTACCGTCTGAACTCGGTAGACTCTGTTAAACTGCCTTGCTGAACATTCTTAGCTAGGTAGACTCTGTCTAATGATTGTTATGACATTTGTGTAACATCAAGGACAACACACAATTAAACAATTGTTTCCAACACCCTTCTTAAAGGCATTGAAGGCTTTGAGTGGTAAATCTTTGGAGGGTGTGCCACTATTTAGTGGACAAATGGATCCAAATTCAGTAGTGGATTGGATAGAAAACATAGAGAACCATTTTGAATGTGATGGTATCATAGAGGCCCAAAAAGTGAATGTGGCCAAGTCAAGATTGAGAGGTTCAACTCTCACATGGTGGAAGTTTGTTCAAACTAAAAGAGAAAAGGAAGGAAAGAGTCCTATAGCCACATGGAAAGGCATGGTGACTAAGATGAAACAAACCTATTTTCCTAATGATTATGAAGTACAGCTACATAGGAGGAGACATAATCTCAGACAAAAAGACTTAGATGTCCAAGACTACACCGAAGAGTTCCAAAAGTTGTGCCTACTGTCACAAGTGGTTGAAGATGAAAGCATCAAGATAGCTAGGTATATGAATGGACTTAAATGGTCTATTCAAGAAGACATGAGCCTAGTTAACTTCAAAACCATCTGCCAATGCTATCAAATGGCCTTGAAGATAGAAGAAAAAGCCAAGAGTAAGCAAGAACAAACTTCTAAAGGAAGAGGTAGAGGAAGAGATAGTAGAGGACAAAGAGGTGGATATGGTGGAAGGAGTTCATAGTCAAGGACACAAGGAGATGTCAAATAAAATGAATAGAAAGAAGAAAGTTCTAGTAGAGGTGATAGAGGAAGGAACTCTAATTTTAGAGGTAGAAGTGGTGGACAAGGAAGAGGCAATTACTTTGCCAATATGAAATGTTACCATTGTAACCAAATGGGACACCCTGCCTATAGGTGTCTAGAGAATAGTAGTACTTCTCAAGGAGGTAACAAGAGGAATAATCTAGTCCAAGAAGACACAAGTATAGCTGATAAACACCTTGAGGTGCCATTAAACTCAGAGGAAGGTGAAAACCTCATGATGAGGAGAACATTGATCAAGGAGCCAATCAAGGAGGAGCCAAGCCAAAGGAGTTCTTTGTTTAGGATAAAATGTAAGGTGATGGGTAAAGTATGTAGGGTTATCATAGAATCAGGGTCTACTGGTAATATTGTATCAGAGGAAGAAGTCAGCAAGTTAGGTATGACAAGAATACCTCATACTCATCCCTACAAGGTAACATGGCTCAATAAGGGATAACATGTCTTGGTAAATGAGAAAGCATGGGTAGAGTTCTCTATAGGGAGATATAAGGACAAGGTACTATGTGATGTACTACCCATGGATTCATGTCACTTTCTCCTAGGAAAGCCATGGCAATTTGACCGCCAAGCTATCCATGATGGAGTGAAGAACTCCTATACTTTCAAGAAGGATAACATGACTTTCAA
Organism: Thuja plicata; assembly: GCA_018584345.1. Taxonomy (NCBI): domain Eukaryota; kingdom Viridiplantae; phylum Streptophyta; class Pinopsida; order Cupressales; family Cupressaceae; genus Thuja; species Thuja plicata. The sequence continues at coordinate 776,338 of MU225041.1, read as the reverse complement.
AATTTAGTCATTATTAGAAGATGTAGAAGTGAAGACAGCTGGTCCCAATGTAGTAATGGTGAGTGAGAAAGAGTTCTTGGAGGCCATGGAAGAAGGAGAAGGAGTTGGTTTTTCTCTAGTGTTGAAGCCCAATGAAGTGGAAGACAAAACAATGAAGAGGATAGAGCTGCCACAGGAGATACAAGAAATGTTGCAGAAGTATGAAGGTATTGTAAGTGATGGAAAACCATAAACCTTACCCCCTATAAGACCCATAAGCCATAAGATTGAACTTATTCCTAGAGCTACCCTACCCAATAAGGCAGCCTACAAGATGACACCTCAATAGAATGAGGAAATAGCTAGGCAAGTTCAAGAGTTACTAGAACAAGGTCTCATAAGGAAGAGTATTAGTCCTTGTGCTGTACCCACAGTCCTAGCCCCTAAGAAAGGAGGTACTTAGAGATTGTGAACTGAATCCAGAGCCATAAATAGGATCACTATTAGATATAGGTTTCCTATCCCTAGGATAGAAGACTTGATGGTTTGTTTAGGAGGTGTAAGGTACTTCACCAAGATACATTTAAAAAGTGGCTATCACTAGATAAGGGTGAATGAAGGAGATGAGTGGAAGATAGCCTTCAAGATCACTGAAGGGTTGTATGAATGGATAGTCATGCCATTTGGATTATCAAATGCACCATCAACTTTTATGAGGTTGATGAATGAAGTACTTAAAGACCACACTGGCAAGTTTGTAGTGGTATACTTAGATGATATACTCATCTTTAGTAAGACAAGAGAGGAAAACCTCAAGCATGTGGAATTAGTACTTAAGAGTCTTCATGAAGAGAAGTTAATGATTAACTTGGAGAAATGCAAGTTCATCAAAATAGAGCTAGTGTACCTAGGATTTGTTCTATCTCATGGTAATCTGAAAATGGACAAGAGTAAGGTAGAAGCCATTATGAATTGGCCCACTCCAAGGACAGAAAAAGAGGTAAGGAGTTTTCATGGACTTACTCAGTATTATAGGAAGTTCATAAGGCAATTTAGTGCTATTTGTGCTCCAATGTTGGATACAATCAAAGGAGGAATGAAGACCAAGTTCATGTGGAATGAACAAGCCAACAAGAGTTTTGAGTTGCTGAAGGAAAAGATTACTACCCAACCAGTGTTAGTCCTACCAAGCTTTGAGAAGATTTTCACAATTGAATGTGATGCAAGCAACATAACTATTGAGGCTGTCCTAAGCCAAGAGGGTAGACCAGTAGCCTTTCACTCTAAGAAGTTGAGTGAATAAAAGAAGAAGTATTCTTCTTATGACCTTGAGTTGTATGCATTGGTTCAAGCCTTGAGAAAGTGGAGGCACTACTTTCTGCCCAAGGAGTTTATTTTTTATTCAGATAATCAAGCCTTAAGTTTTCTGAATTCTCAAGAGAAGTTGAGCCACAAGCACATGAAGTGGGTTGAGTACCTAAAAGCTTACACTTTTAATATTAAACATAAGAAAGGTGTCCTAAATAAAGTTGCTGATGCATTGTCAAGAAGAGCTCCTACCATTCAAGAGATTCAGTTGAAGAGCATGGGAATAGATCACTTCAAGGATCTATATGCTGAAGATGAGGACTTTGCAGATATTTACAAGGCATGTGCTGAATACAAGAACCATTTCCATAGTGAGTATGCTGAATATACTTTGCAAAGTAACCTTTTGTTTAAAGGAAATAAGTTGTGTACATTGAGGTTCCATTAGGGATAACATGATTCAAGAGAAGCACAATGGTGCATTGAGTGGTCATTTTGGGATCACAAAGACACAAGAACTAGTTCAAAGGTTCTACTATTGGCCGAGGATGAATATTGATGTCAAGAGGTATGTAGAGAGTTGTATTGTGTCAAAGAGCCAAGGGTACTTCATCAAATGCTGGCCTTTATCAGCCCCTACCTATTCCTACTAGACCATGGGATTGCTTGAGCATGGATTTTGTAGTTGGGTTACCCAAAACAAGACAAGGTATGGATAGTGTGTATGTAGTTGTGGATAGGTTTAGAAAAATGGATCACTTTGTGCCATGCAAGACCACTAATGATGCCATCCAAATAGAATCTCTATTATTCAAAGAGATAGTAATAATCCATGGGTTACCTCAGAGCATTGTGTCAGATAGAGACACCAAATTTATGAGTCATTTTTGGAAGACTCTTTGGCAAAGAATAGGCACTAATTTATCCTTTGGATCTACCTACCATCCTCAAAATGATGGACAGACCAAAGTGGTGAATAGAAGCCTTGGGAATCTACTGAGATGCTTGACAAAGGAGTATAGACAACAATGGGATGAATTGATTGGACAGGATGAGTATGCCTACAATGACACCATTAATAGATCAACAGGGAAGAGCCCCTTTGAGGTAGTGTATGGTTTACATCCTAGAGGATTCTATGAGTTGAGAGACTTGAAGGATGGAGTGAAAGAAAGTGGATATGCAGATGATTTTTCTCAAGCCCTGCAAGAGATTCATGATACAGTCCAGAAAACCTTGACAGAGAACACCTTGAAACATAAGGCAAAGGTTGATGAAAGTAGGAGGACAATTGAGTTTAATGTGGGTAACATGGTCATGATACATCTCAAAAAATCAAGGTTCCAGAAGGGAGTCCCTCACAAGTTGCATATGAGAAGGATAGGCCCTTGTCCTATCTTGGCCAAGTATGGTGAAAATGCTTTCAAAGTAGAACTCCCAGAAGACAGTGAACTGTCACCTATCTTCAACATTGCAGACTTAGTCCACTACAAAGGACCAAAGAAAGAATTGGATCAGAGTCTTCAAGAAGTAATCAGAGATGTGGAGGAGCTACAATTACCATCTGATAGAGTCACAGGAGTTGATAGCATACTGGATACCAGAGTATACAAGAAGACCAGAACCAAAGAATATAAGGAGTACTTGATCAAAATACACGATAAAACAAATGCAGATGCAATATGGGTAAAATAATTAGAGTTCAAGAAGCTAGGTATTGATCCAAGCATCATCAATCCAAGGGTGGATTGATCTTTTTGTTTTGGGGAGGATGGTGCATGAGCACCTAGGCTAACCTCCATGTTTGTTCATTTTGGCTTGTACTTGACATTAGACAAGTAAAGATAGGTTAGTTGTATTTCAACCTTAGGAGGTCTTTTCAATGTAGGCTAAGTGAGTTAGTCATTAAGACTAAGGTCACATTACTAGCCATTGTTTGTAGTTTTCAAATTCTTAGGCTTAGTTGTTAGTTGATGTTTTAGAGTCTTGAATGTGTCCTAATCTCATAAATGAGGACATAGAGATGCCATAGGGTCTTTAATGCTCTTGGATCCTTGAAATAGAGAGGATAGAGGTACTAAAATGTAGGGAGGAGGCATAATTGAAAAGATGCCAAAAGTTGCTATTTTGTTGTCATGACAACATTTGCAATAATTGCAAATGTTGCATGCAATATGGTTACATCAGATTCTCCTTGTTTCTAGGAGTGGGGAATTGACCAAAAAGGCCCTACAATGGTGGAAGAAGGTATCTAGTATAATAGAGACTCGAATCATGAAAGAGAAGGGTATTCATTGTACTTTTTTTGTGAAGAGCAATACAGTCTGAAATTTTGTGTTTTTTAGAATTCCTGAGCATTTCCTTGTGAAATTCATACTTTATGGATTGAAAGCTTCAAAGTAATGATTTTTTTGTGTTCTTAGGAGGATTAGAGACACTTTTCATTCAGAAATTTAGTTGATTAGAGTTAGTATTCAGTCGTAGGTAAATTGTTTTATGTTTAAGTAGTTCACTGGTCCTGTCCTGACCAGTCAGTCTAAATATGACTCCCCCACGAAATCTAACCATTGGAAAATTCCAAGGATAGATGGAAATGTTAGGGGAGTCAATAGTGTACATAGTTCTAGAATTAGGAGTTAGGGAAAGACAAGTAGCTATTTTTAAGACCAAGCCCTAGGCAAGTATGAACTGTCTGGTTAGTGGTTTGGTGGAGAAACAATGAGTTTCCATGAGCAGGGAAAGAAGGTATAGTACAGTCTGAGTACATGTATAGTTAAGGTTTAGTGTCATATTGACATCCTAAGCTGGTCGAGTTCATACCAATCAGTGGAGACAAGTTTTGGACATGTTTAGCATAGTGTTGCAGACTGTCCTAGTTTTTAGGCCTATTAGCCCTATAAGACCTAGTTTGTAGGAACCCTATGTATGGAGGGATATTGAACTTAAAACCTTGAAAATGTCTTGTAAGGTGATAAAGGGTATCTGAATATGGTCTTATATTTTCATGTTATTTGGGAAATTTTGAAGTTAATTGGGAAAAACACCCTGGATAAGGCTACAAGGAATTAGGCCTCCTTAAGCCAAAAGTGTGAACTCAATTGAAAAGAGTGAAGAGATCCCTCAAGGTGGATTCCAAACTGATAAAATGTGATTTCTACATGTTGATGGACACCCCTACAAATGGATTAAGAATTTTAGAGTGAAAATTGACATTTAGACTCTTCTAAGTGTGAGTGGGATAAGTGGAAAAGTGAAGTAATCATAGGGTGTTAGTCTTTCAAAGGGTGAAGCACAAGTGAAGACTCTTGGAGAAGAGTAAGATTAGGAATTAGTTAATGATCTAAGCCTAATAAGGACCTAGAGGAGATTAGGATCCTTGAAGAAGATAGAGAAGATATTCTCAGTGGATTGTGCAAGCAAACCCATTGGAACACTTACATCATTCATGATCAAAATTTTTGATACTCCTTGGGATGTATCTCAATATGGAAAGGATATTTAAATCCTGACTGGTAAAGAAACTTTCTGAATCAATGGTTAAACTAAAACAGTATGATCTATTCACATATACAACTTATACTTGCAGATTTTTTGATCTATTGTAAGATTATAAAACCAATCTGATCAATATATATTTTTGATACCTTTGCTCCACTTTTGTTCTGCTCGGTGATGCTATGCTCTATTGCTCGATGTTCACAGATTTCTTTAGCTCTTTCCTCAACTTGATTGATCAAGACTGTATGAAGTTGTTCTTCATCAATTTCTCTCTAGCATCCTCTTTTTCATTCACTCCCCTTAATTCGTAATGAATTAAGTTGTCTCTTTATAGAAATGATATCACCATTTCTAGGTTCTTGATTTTATTGATCTTGTCATGATCCACAATCTTAGCCAATCTGATTTAAAGAAAAACTCTTGTTTTATCTCGTAGAGATCTTGCCAACTAGAAAAAACAACTTTAAATCCTTTACTTATCTCTAGCTTTATCTTGTCAATTAAAGCAATGATAACTACCAGTTAAGTCTATATTTAGCTCTGCCAGCTAGATATTTTGTCATTTTTGAACTCCAGTTAACTTTGGTGTTTTAACTCTTTGATAGCTTCGGTCAACACTCCAGTTCTCTTAGGATTCTCCATTGGGGTTGTCTGTCCATCGAGCTACATTGTGATTCTGGCCATAGGGTATGCTTGTGATTCTACTCGTCGGTAATGCTCATCAGATTTCTTGCTTGGGCATCACAGTGACTTGACTTTTGGTTATTTCTGTCCATCGGGTTCCACTAGCCGTTAGTGTTTGAAGTCACATAGTGAATGCTTATCTTTTATTCATTACTGAAAGCATAATCTTTATCTCTCTGATTCTTTGAATTCTTTGACACTTTGATTATAACCGATTAGATTATATCGAGTTGACATCAATGATAATACAATCCATTAACTGATTTAATGTCTTGCATTATCTTTCTGCATTTTGGTGATCAACTTAACATCTTCAAACATTTAATCAGTTACATGTCATCAATGCACTATGGGCGCTCTTATGCTAAGATATTTGACCTAGGGAATTATGGTTTGACTTCTTCTAGGGTACAAATTCAAATTTTTAGATAAGATCTATTAAGAAATCCTCTAGGAAAGGTGATAATTTTTTTTTTACATAAGTTTCACAAAAAGGCTAAATATTGATTCTAATCTAGACTAGACACTTGGATTATTTTTCAACTCAAATAGGCAACAAAATTTATAGGTACTTTCTGGAATTAGATAAAAAAATGATGATAAAGAAATCAAATAAGAAGTAAAGGATTAGATCCTCAATAAAAAGTGTCCCTAGAAAGCAAGCTAGACTCTTTACCTAATTTTTTTTTGTGTGATATCACTTTTTTAGCTTTGAGCTTAGACCATCCTCCACTCATAGTATGGATATCAACAATTTTATTTTTCTTTTTCTTTTTTCTTGCTTAGGATGGTTTTGCATATTTTTCATATTTTTCTCCTTACTTTTCTCTTACCTAATAGAGTTTTGATACCCATGTTAGCAAGGAGCTAAGTTCCATCCAAAGGGTAACTAACCCTTTGTACTTCCCTCTTATCAAGGAGGGTTAAGGAAGAGCAACATGTTAACTTATATTAGTTACTATAGGTCTATTAAATTGTTTTTTAAGAGTTTATTGGATGATAGCTTAACTAGAATCTATATAAAGCTTGAAGTTTGACTTCATTGGAAATATTTAGAAATGTGAAAGGGAATGGTAATGATGATATTTGGGGAAAAAAAAGTTTAGTAGAAAAAACTTGCACCAACAACTTTTAGACTTATTACTAGGATAAAAAATGAACGAGAGCAAAGCATTGAGGAATACAATGGTGAAAAAAATTAAATTCATAGGTTTTTTTGAGATATTTGTATGTTTTCCTCCTTTTTTGTAAAAAACATATTTATTGAACTATTTGGTTTTTATGGTGTTTACACATTATTTCTTAAATGGAAAGCATTTACAATTTCATTAAGTTCTTCCCCTTCCATCATACACAAAAAATCGTCATTATCTCTCTTGTGGTGTAAAGGCACTATCACTTGGTGGAAATATGTTAATGATGAACATTTGATTATCTAGGCTTTGAATTCTTCCTCCAATGACAATCACAAACAAATGATGACCCCCTCGGGATGATGCTCCTATTACAAATTTGGATGATGCTCATGTCAGGACCTCTATAGCCCGTGTGTCCCATCCTAGTGTTGGTATAGTCCCATGTAGTCATGTTTCCCCTTATTTGTCTACTTCTCTTGCTCTGCTTCAATATCCAACTAATAATGTGCATCCTTCTCAACACTCTGCCCATTGTGTCGACAGTCTCCCTAATGAGATTTCATCACTTGATCCCCATTGTGGTGGAGATCCTAGTGATAGTATCACTTGGATAGTTGTTCTGATTAAGTAAAAACAGGTTTTACATGGACCCGAAACCTTTACAATTTTTTTTCAAATATTCAATAGAGTTCAGCAAAATCTGTGCCATAGCACCTAGCAAAAATATTTTATAACCCCTCACTCTTCTCCCCACATTGTGGGTGAGCCATCTACCCACTCTTGAGGTGGGCTACTAAATTTTCTTTTAGTGTGTTGTTAATTGACTATATTTGTAACATTCAATACCTTTAGTGTTAATATGTTTGTGATCTCTATTGGTGCCTATGGGTTGTGGTATGCAAGGATCAACACCCTTGTTATGTGATTGATTAATATCAAAACCAAATAGGTTCATTATCGATATATTCTCTAGCGATATGCAAAACTTTCTAATCCTCCTAGAACATTTTATTATTCTTGAATTTTTATTTTTATTTTTTGTATTTCCCCTTTTAAGAATTAACTCCCCTTTTTCTAAAAGGGCCTATTAGTACATTGTTTGTAGTCCTAATAGTGATTTCCTTGGGGGATACTTGTCTTATGAGATGAGTAAGAGAAATGAAATATTTTGTATAGGATGATGTCGTATATAGGGCTCCATATGAAGCTAATAACTTTGTGAGCAAGTTGATATCATCTTGCACATACATGCTAAGCTCTTGACGCGTTCTTCAATTATTTGTAAATAGTGAAATAACTTGAAGGGAGTTTGTGGTTCCCTATGATCTTGTGGAGGAACATAAATTATACTAATATTACCATTAGGTTTATGGCATAAATCCATTATGTAATTTGCAAAGTTATTTAGCAACTTTTTTTTTTAAATTTTTTTTGGTTTTCTTTCTCGATAGTAATAAGTCATTGTTTTCTTCACTTAATTCTCTTATGTTTACCCCATCTTCATTAGGGAATCTCTCAATTTATTTCCTTAGGACTTTTAGATGCTTTCAAATATTATTGGACTATATTGAAGTGGTGGGGGAGAGTTGAGTAGTGGGATAATTTATTATGAATGTCCTTGGAGAAGCATAATGATCATTTGTTGACAATGATCAATTGAGAGTGTTTTATTGTAGTATTCAAAACTAGCATTTACACATTTGATTACAAATATAATGTGTATAAACCTTAGTAGCCATTGTTATCTTGGGTGAGAGTCACTTTATGGTGTAAAGAGGGTATGTGAATCACTTAAAAAGGCTCATCTTGGTGGTGTTAATAGAGTATATTCTTATGACATAGATCTTTAGTATCAATAAATGCACCAATGTTCATCTTTCAAACAATTTCCTTAAGGTCAACCATTTTAAACTAAATTTATTGGAAGGAGTTAGCCATATTAAGGTGGGATACATTTAAATTTTTGTTAGACATGTTGGATTTAAACCTAAGAATCAATCTTACAAGAAAATACTCATAAGAACCCATGGATAATGTTTTTCAAAGTTTTTTGAGTCTTAATATAATTACACTCCATCCGATTTATCTATAATATACTTCCAAATCACTTTTTAACACATATAGTGAAGAATATCTTGTGCTAATTCCTCTCTACTAGAGGTTAGACTCATAAAACTATTTCAATTAAGGAAGAAATAAGGGTAACTATCAATCAATTTTAAAAACATTAAATAATCAAGTGAGACGATAATATCACTAAGAAGCATTTCATTTCAACTTAGAGAACTATGGAGCAAAAACCTTATTTTATCACCATATATAGAGGATATGCATTTTGTAATTATTTGACATACATTTGTTTTCACCTTTCTAATTCTAATTAGTCATATGTACATCAAACACTATTACTAAGAAAAGTGTCTCCATGTATCTTGTATTATGATGCATATTTTTTTTTATTTATCCTCTCCCTTATTTGTGCCTTAGCTACAATTCTATTTTATTTTTCCTATTTTTCTGTTAGTGTGAATAAGGTCTTGCACTTAGTATTTTCAATAGTTCCTAATGGAGGACTTATTCACATAACTTAAATTTATTTTAACAACTCCTACATTTTCACTAGATATATATTATTGCCTTTTTATTTATTGTCATATTTTTAGAAGTGTTGTCTCGTTAAAGCATATTGCAACCTCTTCTAGTGTCGAGGAAAAATTTAGGGTATGTAACTGATTCCATAAATATACATGACTTTTTGATCACACTCTCCTAACTTAAAATAATGTTTTACATTGTTTCAAATGATCGTTGGTGAAGGCATGAAAATTTGAAGCTGAATAAAGTGGAAACAATTCAATGCAAGATCCAAAATCTATATTCACACTCACTCAATAAATTTTGGGTAGATGCACATATGTATTGGAAGACATATTTGTTGGATGTGTTGTCATTGATGTCAACATATATGTTGGATAATTTGGTGTATGGTGTAGTATACTCAAAGGTTAGGTGAGGTCAGGTCATTAAAGCAAAGTGGTTGCACATGCTAGGAGTTGTTGTAGAGGTTTTGTACTTGGTCTATGTCAAGTTACAAAGGTTCACATGATGATTTTTATATGTTATGAGGTTAGGTATGGTGACTGGTTCTTATACTGGCAGACAATGTTGACAATGTGAAAGAAATAGGTTTGGTATGAACTTCCAGGTTGATATTTTTCTCTGTCCAGCTAGGTGGACTTTTGGGACATCTTAATGTGTCCTCAATTTAGAAGGTTCATGGTCCAAAGGTTTGCAAGGCATTTTAAAGTGTATCTGAGGGTGTTGATAGTGTTCTTGAGGTTCATCATGAGATATGCTGACAAATCTGATGATATGGATGGGTTTAGATGTTTTTATGTTATTCATGATGCCTATGGTGTTAGTAATAACTGAGAAGGGGGGGGGGGGGGTGNAGAAGGGGGGGGGGGGGTTGAACTAATGGCCTCAAACTTTAATCCTTAAATCAAACCTTTAACTCTTATAACCACTAATTATTTCTCAAGTTATCTTTTGTCCTACAAGATGACTGCCTTGAGAAACTTATATCAATTTACTACTTGTCAGATTGCTCTGTTAAACCTTCTTCTTAATGTTTACCGATAAGCAGTCATCTATTTACCAAAATACAGTAAATATGCAGAGTATACCGATATATCTATAATGAATTATGTAAGATACAAAATAGTAAAGAAATGCATCCTACACACATATAACACATGGATTTTAACGTGGAAACCCTGTTAAGGGAAAAAAACATTGGGACCGGTACCCCAAATTTTCACTCTTCTGAAGTGAGCCCTGTTAGGAGCCAACCCTGTTAAAGGTTACAAACACACTGTTAGGTGTGACCTTGTTAGAGGATTTTACACATATAGGTTGTCACTTAGTATCAGGCATCTAATGCTGCCATCCTTGAATCAACTTCTCTCTTAGAATGTCAATAGGCATCGGGCATATCCAATGCTACTTTCATGAATCAACCTTTTTGGCACTCTTTGGGATGCACCTCAATATATAGAAGACTGTTAAGTCCTGCTCTATTAAGAGACTTGATACTTCAATGGTTAAACTGAAACAATATGAACTATTTCTAATGCAACTTGAATTGTAGATTTTCAGATCTATTTAAGTACATTAGCTCTCTGATCAATGTATCAATTCAATTCTTTTGTGCTCCACACTTTCTTCTCTGTGATGCTGTGCTCACTGTTCGTTGGTGTCAACAAAATTCCTTAGCTCTCCTTCAGCTTGATTGATCAGTACTGCATGAAGTTGTCCTTCATCAATTTCTCTTCAACATCCTCTTTTCATTCACTCCCCTTAATCCCTTTTTCATGAATGTGATCTTGAAAATGAATTAAGCTTGTCTCTTATATAGACATGATATTCATTATTTCTTGATTCTTGATTCTTGGTGTGAAAAATAATCTAGCCAATTAGATTTAAAGCATAACTCCTGATTTGTCTCATAGTTATCTTCATGCCAATTGTACAAATCATCTTTTAAATCAATCACTTAACTTTGGTTGATTAAAACAAAGAAAACAACCAGTTAAGTCTATCTTTAGCTCTTTCCAGCTAGATATTTTGTCATTTTCTGAACTCTTTGTTCTTTCGGTCAACTCTTCAATTAGTCATCGGTGACAACTAATAGTTCCGTCAGTGTGACTCCAGTTAGCGTCAGGATCTCCGTCCATCGGGCATCATTGGATTTTTTACTCGTCAGGGAACTCTATTTTCAGCTCATCGGGCATCCTGTGGTTTTTCTTCGTCGGGCAACACTGTCTTCTGCTCGTTGGGTATCACTGTGACTTTTCTTCTTTGCCTTTTCTGATGGTGTGCACTCCGTCGGTGTTGTCTGCCACTTAGTGAATACTTGACTTTTATGCATTGCTGGAAGCATAACCTTTGTTCCATTGATTCTCTGAAGTCTTTGGCATTATGTACATGACCGTATAGATGATATCAAGTTGACGTCAATGAAAATACAAACCATTAACTGATTTAATGCCTAGCATTATCTTCAAATTAACATTATCAAACATTCAATTATTTACATGTCATCATATGGATGTTCTTGGATTATGTGCTTCCTGAGTTAGCAATCCACATCGATTGTGGTGATCATATTTGAAAGATTTTTCAATCGGTGGTAATTTTATTTATGTTCTTGTCCAACTTGATTTATAAAACATTTATTGAAGTTCAAGGCATGATTTTTGGAAAGTGTTACTTGCTCAAGGTTGTTGATAAGGATCCTTGCTATGTTTTGGTGATCAAACATGAATTTGAATTGTCATTTTTGGTGCATGGAATTGGATTTTTAAATTAGGGTTGAGCCAACCTTGTTCATTTTTCAAGGTTGATGAATTGCATATTTTAAGGGCAAAACCATGTGGCGTAGACGTGTGTGATTTCTTGGAGATAAAGTGTGTAGATCTGTTGAGGTTTGAATCCCCTGTCTGAAGGTGGAAAAGAGGATTTGAACAGAGATTTGATTGTACTTTGTTGATTAACTAATGAATATCTGATGGAGATGATGAAGACCGAGTGATACCGAGTATCATGATTGTAGAAATGGTTAGATCAGTTGTTGTTTTGTCATTAATGTCAAGAAATTGATTAATTTATTTGTATTGTGTTACCATATCTTATGATGAGAAGTTAAATGGGTGACAAATACAGATAAGACAATGATGTTATATGTTAGAATAACTGAGAGGGGTGGGGGGGGTGAATCAATGGCCTAAAAAATATTCCAATAAATTAACCCAAAAACTTATTACCATAATTATAAGCCTCTAGTTATCTTCATTCCTACATGATGTATGCCTTTAGATTATCTTCTCAAATAACTACTGCTCAGAGTTCACTGTTAAACCTTATTCTTTATCTTTAATGATTAGCAGTCTATCATTTACCGAAATACAATAAATAACTTTGTGTATACTGATCAATCTTGTCATAGTAATGTGTAAAGTAAAACATGAAATAAATGACTCATAAACACATTTGACACATTGATTTTTAACGTGGAAACCCTATTAAGGGAAAAACCATTTGGGACCGACAACCCAAAATTTTTACTCTTCTGAGGTGAGCTCGGTGAAGAGCCAACCCTGTTAAAGGTTACAAACACACTATTAAGTGTGACCTTGTTAGAAGATTTATCACTAATAGTTAATCACTTGAATATGGCATTTCACTATGCTATCTTCATGAATTAACCTTTTGATACTCCTTGGGATGTATCTCAATATATAAAGGATTTGTTTAGATCCTACTCGATTAAGAGACTTTTTGAATCAATGGTTAAACTGAAACAATATATGATTTGTTCATATAAACAACTATACTTTGCAGATGTTCAGATCTATTGTAAGCTCATAATACCTTTTTGATCAATGTCTCTATTCAATACCTTTTCTCCACTTCTTTCTGCTCGGTGATACTGTGCTTCTTTGTTGCTCGGTGTCCGCAAAAATATTTTAGCTTTGTTCTTTAGCTTGATTGATCAGGACTGTATGAAGTCTTCCTTCACCAATATTATCTTCAGCATCTCTTTCTCTATTCACCCCTAATTCATAATGTTATCTTCAGCATCTCTTTCTCTATTCACCCCTAATTCATAATGAATTAGCTTATCTCTTTATAGACATGATTTCACTGTTTCTAAGTCCTTGACTTTCTTGTTCTTGGCGTGATCCACAGTTCTCGCCTTTCTTTCTTTAAAGCTTTACTTCAATTTTATCCCATAGATTTCTCTTAGACAACTGAAATAAAACATCTTTAAATCTCTCGATTATCTCTGGTTTTTAACTTGTTAATGAAAACAATGTTAACAACCAATTAAATCCTTCTTTAGCTCTTGCCAACTAAGTCTTTTGTCATTTCTAAACTTCAGTTCTTTTCAGTGTTTAACTCCTTGTTAGCTCAGTCTTGACTTCAGTTGTCCTCAGGCATCTATGTCTGTTGGTGTTGTCTGTCTGTCAGGGTTATCTGTCCATCAGGGTTGTCTATCTGTTGGGGTTGTCTATCCATTGGGTAACACTGTGATTTTTCTCATCGGTAATGCTTGCTCAGGTTTCTTACTCAGGTATCACTGTGAATTTCCTCTCAGAGTTCTCTATCCGTCGGGGTGCACTAACCGTCGGTGTTTTTTGTCACTTTGGTGAATACTAAACTTTTATGCATTAATGATAGCATAACCTTTATCTTTATGGTTCTCTGAAGTCTTAGACACTATGTGTATAACCAATCAGATTATATCACGTTGACATCAATGAAAATACAATACATTAATGGATTTAATGTCTTGCATTAACTTTCTGCAGCTTGTTGATCATCAACTTAACATCTTCAAACATTCAATCAGTTATAGTTCACCAGTTATAGTTGTTTTCTACTATATATTTGATGTTATAAAATCAGTACATTTAATTGATCAAGTTGGAAACTGCAATGAATTAAGTTATGAATGAAAGAGATACTTTACTGATCTAGACTGAGTCAATCAGTAGAATGTTATGTGAATTATTTATAGTTACTGAGCACCAAGAATGAGTTAGACATCGAGCAGTGAAGAAGTCAGTTAACTCATAGTTGCAAAGCAAGTTTTACCGAGTACAGTATACTAATATTAAATGATGATGAAATCAAATTTAATGCAAAGAGATGATGAGATGGAAGAGGAAATGAATTAAATGAAGTTTTTTACAAGATCTACGAATAGGAAAATTCAATGTGAAGATCTAAGGCGAAGATCAAGTGGTTAAACAAAAATATGAAAGTTCCAAGAAAAGTTACAAGTTCTGAGGTAAAAGTGATTTGGTTTACCAAGTTGAGAAATATGAAGAAGATGATCGAACAAATGAGCGCAAAGGAAGGAAAATCAAATTAAGGAGATTAAGAGGAAAAATTATGTCTATATAAGGAATGAGAATTACACAGAGTGTAAGGCTACTGGCGAATTGAATAGAGAAGGAAAGAAGCTGAAGAACAACATTTACCAAGCAGAACAGAGAAAGACATATTTAAGAATCTACAGTCTGAGAAAGAGATCAATGGAGTATGTGATGCCAGTATTCAATTGAGCATAAAAGATCTGATCCAAGCATAGTGAGTTGCTAATTTTTACAGATCAAAGTTTACTGTTTCTTATTAATATTTGTTACAAAGAAATCTCTTAACCAAGTGGATTTAACCGTCCTATTTGTAAAACATAGACTTAGATGACATTCCAAAAGAGTGTTTGAAGACCTTTAACAAGGCCACTCCTAATAGGGTGAAGATCTTAACAGATATAAGGTAAATCCCCTAATAGGGTCACATTTAGCAAATATGTTTTTAATCTTTAACAAGATAAGTTCTTAACCAAGCGTACTTCAGAAAGGTACATTTTTATTGTGGGTTACAATTCCCATAGAGGTTTTTTTTTTTCCAAATTGGGTTTCCTTGTTAAATCTTGTTTTACTGAGTTAAATTTAGTGTCAACTGAGTTATATCACGTGTTAATGAGTTAATCCTATGTTGCTAAGTTGAATGATTGATTGCTGCTTATGTTATTTGGTGAATTGGTTATTTACTGTATTCAGTATTTACCGAGTGAATTAGTGAGTTCAGTTTTAAGAGTTTAAGTTTTGATTTGTCTGATTCACCCCCCTCTCTCAGTGGGACCAACAATTGGTATCAAAGCTTTGTTACTATGAAGTGATAAGTTTAAAGGACTCACTAGTACAAAAACAACAATATATGACCAAATAAACTACCAAAAATTATAGATAAATGACCAAATTTGGTCATGTGATCAGTGGTATTTTATTGCCGGTCATTTATCTTGCGACCAAATTTATGAATAAACTATTTTAGTCATTTATTTGGTCATTGATTTGGTCATTTATTTAGTCATTTATTTGGTCATTAATTTAGTCATTGATTTAGTCATTTATTTGGTTGTTGATTTGGTCATATATTTAGTCATATATTTAGTTATTTATTTAGTCATATATTTAGTCATATTAGGGCACGATATAATCAAACTTCCATCCTCCTACTTGTAAAGTAGGTGCTCTTCCATTGAGCTAGTACCCTTTAAAGAATAATCATACCATGTATACTAGTACTTTCCATTAAACATGATTTCAAGTTTTTCCATCTATAGTTCAAGGGTTATGATAGTAAATGGTTATGACAATCATTCAAAACAAAGTATGTCATAGAATGTTATGAGTGTTAAATATTAAAAGGTTATCAAGGTAAAGATAATAAATTTTCAATGGATTATATCCATCTTTGTTCAAGGATCTCTTGGCTATCTTTCAGTTGTATTCATTATTCATAGACTCTCTGATGTTCACTATTTACATCATTTCACTGTCCCAAGAGGGATCTTTTCAAAGAAGTCTAAACTCAGATCAAGATAGACATGTGTTTAAGGTTCCAAATTGGTGTGATGTCTATTAGCCTCAAGAGAGTAATTCGATGGCTCTCCAAATGCATGAATCACCATTCTTAGGTATTGATGCTACAAGGAGTATAAAAGCCTAATCCATAATCAATGGCAAGGCACTATCATACAAGGAGTATAAATTTCTGAAATTAAACATACTACAATAATATACAGAGCATTGCAAGGAGAAAGTTACAAAGCAATGGTGAGGGAAAATATATAGAGGAGAGAAGGCATGAAAGATAAAGAGGAGAATATAGAAATGAAGGGGGAACATACAAAGTGTTGCATGAGTGATGAAGGGTGCTCCCCTTAATACCACAAACACATAATAGAAACAGAGAAGCAACAACAATTTGCAAGAACAGAAAATGGACTTCTTATTATCTCCACAAATGCGGAATTACAAACTTTCAGAATT
>MU225041.1:731865-754204 GCA_018584345.1 Thuja plicata | reverse complement strand
TTCAATATCTTCAAAACTAGACCTGATCTAGCCATGAAACTTTACTGGCAAGCTGATATGACTGAGATGAACCTCCACATGCAAAATCAGAACATTCCGAGATCGTATGGCCAACTTACTAAAACTAGCAAGTTTCCATAAATAGAAGCTCTGCACAAGGTAGCCCTTATTGAAAAGAAAACAGAAATATTTTTGGGTGATGCAAGATTGCCCTTACACCCAGGATGCTCCTGCATCAATGAGGGAGAATGCATAGCAGAGCAGGAGAAAATACTATAGAGCATCTCAGGGAAAAAATAAAGAGAAACTAAGGAAAAGCAACTATAATATAACTACATTTATAAATTCATGAAAAGTAACTATAATAAAATTACATACCAATTGTAACTTTACCCCCAAGAATTGTGGGAAGAACCTTTCCATCAATATTTTATTTTGCAACATGCACAAGAGTATTGTCTTGTATATTTGTGCGAGAACCAACTGTTATGCTATTCACATCTCCTGCAAAACCCTAACTGTAAAAGTATAAATACCTTCTTAAAATAGTCAATTCAATCCTGCATGACTAATTTAAAGTGTTGTTTTCATACTTTTCTATTAAATGAACACAAATCCCAAAGCCTTAAAAGCATTATATTTCCTTGCATATATATAAAGATAATTGAGGCCTGAATTGCCAGTTCCTTTGCACCAATTTATCTTGATACATCTTTTAAAAAAAAGCTATATGGAGCACATGAAAACATTGAGCTTGCAAATACATATATAATAGGGAATTCAACTAGGTTATCAAATATTGTGAACATGAAATATTTCAAATTCATACACCCATCAACACTAGCAATTTTAGAGGCTTGAAACATGGCGATTTTAATTAAATTTGACATGTATAATGTCTAAAAAATAAATAAGAATTCCTTATGTTCAAAAGTATTTTCTTACAAATGCAACTTTTTATTAAAATCTACAACCAATAGTTGCTACATATATTCAAGGAAAAAATCCATTTCAGGATAAGATAAAAGCAAACAACCATTGACTTCTATAGGAAATCCGTGCAGGTTGTCAAATTGAACATAGCCAAAAAAAAGTTATCCTTCAACCAAATGAAATGAGGATCAATGAATGCTCTGTTGTTGTCATAGTAGAATCATTTTCTATTATTTGAATATAAAATATATCTTTTTTTCTCACAGTCCTCTATCAACTTACTGCCCAATGTAAGCTATATCACAGAAACAGTAAAGATTAATATTCTGGTAGATGTTCATAGTGTTGCAAACAAAACTAAGGGGGAGACAATCAAATATTATGAATTATAAGTTTGTAATCATATAAGGAAATTACGGTGCTTCAGAATAGTACGCAACCACATTCATGTCAAATTATTTTGTTCCATGTCACATTAAATAACACAACTACTAAAATAAAATAAAGGTTTTGTGCCTGCTAGAAACATCACTCATTTCATTTCTGATCTTGGTAGAAGCATTATATAAATCAGAAAATAATAAAATAAAAGAATAATCTCATTAGCTGTGACTATTATTCTATTCAACATGAATTTGCATGACCTGATTAAAAGAGTAAACATTGTACATGGTAAATCATAGATCAGAGTGTAACAAATAACAAGTAGTCATGGCCATGTAATAATAATGGATTACTTACAACAAAGGAGATAAATGAACCAATGGAGATAGCCCACAAGCAGCCAAGATAAGCATCTGCAAGAAATGCCCCAATCAATGGAGAAAAATCATTCCCTCCATTAACGATATTGATGATATGAGTGGCCTCAATACTTTTTATGTTGAACTTGGTAATCAAATAAACAATCATATTTGCAGACATGCTTGTGATTGCTGCTATGACACATAGCTTATTTCCTGCATACACCATCAAGAATTAAACACAACAAACAAAAATCATCTCAAGTTGAATAATTCTAACCTATGATAAAAGAAATTTTGAAGTACCGATAATGAAAGGAAAGGTCTTCCATCCTCCACATTTCTTCTTCATCATTGCATGAGCTACTGAGTGCTCCTCTAAATCTTCTTCTATGTTATAAACTTCAGTTATAGTGTTTGCAGAAGAAAAGCAATGAAAATGGAGAATAAAATGAATCATTTGGCTAACATTGCCATCATACCTCTGCTTTCCATTAACCTCTAATGAAAGAGTGTGGTCTGTAGCCATGTTGGTATTTTCCCAATTGCTATAGCATTCAGAACACTAATGCATCACTTTATATTCAATTTTGGGTTGGACAGAAAATCCCCAAAATAAGGTAGAATTTTTATTGGGAAGGCGAACAAGTCAATGGAGGTATGGCCCAACTATCACACCACATTATTTCTCTTATCACCATGAACTGTATGATTAGATATCCAAAAATGTAAGATAGTTCTTGAGATAAGGGTTCTGATTCCAACCTAGTCAATTTCCTAGGCCAACCAACATTCCCTCAACAAGGCTTTAGGGTTGCAACAATGGGGTATCCAACACAGTGAACACCATCTGCACCCTGGAGTCGATCTATACATATTGATGAATATAGTGAAAAACCAGAGAGGTTTTTGATTATGTGAGGTGTTTAATAATTGGAAAAAACACTATAGTGATTTCCTTGTTGGCGAAAGTATATTGGAAGTTTGACGCACATTGACCCCTTTTGCCAATAAACACTATCTATAATGGCATTGGAGATTTGGGACAATTACCTTGAATTCTCATTCGCTTAATAATTTCAGGAGTGTCAAACTGATGTTATGCATATTATATCATTCAACAAATGTTACTCCCGATTAGCCAATTCATTTTGATGGGGTCATCAATGAATTTCCTATAAACTCATAGAAACTTGTCTGGAGCCTCACACCATGAGAAAGAATTCCATCAATCTAAAGATCTTGGTCCTCCAAATAGACGATAGTTATTTTATAATCACTAAATCAATTCAATGAATACTTTGAATATTTGGACAGATGATACAATCTTACTAAGATAATTATTGAAGACGACAGAACAATCGATCAGCAGCTCAAGCTCTAACACATGCAGTAGCCATATACAAATAGAGGAGAATATAATATTATTCTAATATAACATCCACTCATGTGATGTGAAGACAAAAAGAAGGAACACACAGTAAACATCTTGTATATGTTCAGGTCAGCAGATTGATAGGTCTAATCAGCAAGGAATAGTATATTTCAAATTCTAATTCATGATTAGAGGAAACATAATAACTATTGATATCGGCTATTAAGAAGACCTATTTATATCAATGATTTCTTAGGAAAGAATGGATTAATAGAAGCATCAATAGTAATTACATAACAATGATTGTTTAATGGCATCTACTAAGTAGACACAGACATAGGCTTAACCAACAACATTGGCATGGACTAAGTAGTAATTTAGATTAATGTTCATCGATAACAATAACATGCATTAGACATGATAACCATCGGTATTGAGCATCAAATTATTTTGATCGAACATGAATACAATGATTATCACCTTATTTCCAGACACATCCAAGTCTATGTTTAGTAGTCAAAATACTTTCCATTCACTAATTCTTATCACTGGATGAAGCCATAGCTATAGTAATGATAACCATTTGTATTGAGCATCAAATGATTTTTATCTAACGGGAATACAAAGATTATCACCTTATTTCCAAACTCATCCAAGTCTATGTTTAGTAGCCAAAATACTTTCCATTCATTAATTGTTATCACCAGATGAAGCCATAGCTGTAGTAATTGAATATTAGGTTAACAACATATATGTTACTGGTCACAACAACATTCCTATTAGAACCAATCAAAACCAATCAAACATTCCTATTTCTAAAATAAGAACCAATAAAATATTCCTATTTCTAAAATCATCCATATTTAGTTTGCTAAAGTTGAAGCTGCAGACCTTGAGGCATTGTCCGCATAAGTTCAAAGACATATAGTTGATAACAAAAACCATTTTCTGATAAACATATCCTCTATACATGATCACCACATATAGATCAGTTCAAGGTTGATATAACTACCAAATCTTTAAATCCTTAATACCTAGATCAAGGCCATTGTTGGATAGCAACGCCAACAGATTAATCTACATTGCCCAAACATTAGAGTTAATTGAACTCTTTAGTTGAAAGAGATAAGGATATTGATGCTTATTAATAGAAAGGAAATCCTTACAGTTAATATTAAATAAAATTAGTCCCCATATTCTTTAGGATTGGACTGGGGACATTACAGTGGTCATACTGGTCATATTAAATATTTCATTCCCTCTCAAACCTACCAAAGACTATAAACCATTACCCCATTACATGGTGACCCTTCTAGGTCTTTTGCCCCACATTGCAACATTGAAAATATTGAATCCTCTCATTAAACATTGAACATATTGAATACTTGGTTATGGAAACTAGTGGGTCTTCTTATGGAGGTTTCACATGGATCCAAGAGGAAGTGGCTGGATTCTGTCTCAGGCAGTGACATAGCAGTTTGGGAAGAAGTTACTTCATGAATGTGCTAAGGAAGTTGTGTTAAGGAGGTAGGGGTTTGTTATGGTAGTATGGTGAGTTCCCAAGGAGGTTCAAGTGATTATCAGGAAAGGGACCCTTTACAAAGGGTATTTTTAGTGAGTGTTCCCAAAGAGGTGTTCACTGTCACAGTAGGACAATGAATTGGTAAGTTTATTTTGGTTGATGAAATTATATTGTGTTTAATGGTTCAAAGGGTTGGGATTTAGTGGATAGAGTGTTGGAAGGGTGTTAAGGTGTCTCAAATAATTTAGGGGTGAGGGGACACTCAAGGTAACTAACCTTTTGAACATTATTATTGACTGTCATAGTAGATAGTGAACATAGAGTTTGCTTGGGAGTTGAGTTGTTGAGGGAGTTAAGAGTTTTGTGATTCAAAACAAAGTGTAATAGGTCCTACATGTGGATGGGTATTGGGGAAGCCAAATTGTAAGGTGTTTATCCAATCAAGGATCTTGAGATGGTCATGTTGAAGAGGGGTTGAAGAGAATGTTTAAGGACAGTCACTAGTTCAAGAGAAAGGATCATAATTCATGATGAAAGTTCATGGTTGGAATAGAGTACATGATTGAATGAGTGGAGTCCAAGGGAACAGTTGAGGTGATTGAGAGAACCTTTCACATGGAAAGGTGTTGATGAATTTGAAAGGAGAGAGGATCAAGTTGCCTATTAGGACAAGATTACCCTAGTAAGGAGTTAATGGTGATGCCTTTGCATCTACAAGAAATAGTAGTATTACAATCATAATTTAGGAATTGTAAAATTTATTCAACCAAACAATGAGAATAGCCTTCTTATTATTGTTACCAATTATTTGCATGGATGAAATACATTTAGTCACTTGGAACA
Source organism: Thuja plicata (assembly GCA_018584345.1). Taxonomy (NCBI): domain Eukaryota; kingdom Viridiplantae; phylum Streptophyta; class Pinopsida; order Cupressales; family Cupressaceae; genus Thuja; species Thuja plicata. The sequence continues at coordinate 748,788 of MU225041.1, read as the reverse complement.
TATAGATCTTAAAATGACTGCCAATGTCTCCTGAATATAGGGATATTATTGTCAACTTATAACCAACCTTGTAACCAAAAAAAAGAGATGGAAATTACAAATCCAAGAAACTTAGTAAGATTATTAGACTCCTTTGATCCTTATTAAGTTATGCAGATACCATTCATGCACTTTATTTGATGAGGTGAAAGCCAAATATTTGAAAATACAGTCACAGTCATAAATTTGCAAGAATAGTTTCGGAAAAAAATGTTATTACTTCCAGAAAACACAACCATTCATTCCAATACCATATTAAAATTAAAGAGAATTCAAAATAGTATCATTTTACATAATTTCATATTTTTTCAACGATTAGAAATTGAGTTATCAAGGAAAATATATTCAAACCTTAGACAGTGAGTGTTTCCTATCTGTTTGAAAGAAATTGATGGATCCCACTCTATATCCCATGGTAGGACCCCAAACTTGTTTCATTTAAAAGATATATCACCCTTCTTAATCATCAAATTAAATTTGCATTGGAATGGATCAATCTGACAAAGTTATACATGTCTATTTTCAAGCTCTTTTCATAAAATCACAAAAAATTGTAATGTTCTTACTGAATTATTCATCCAATCTCACATACATGCCTACCCTAGACCCAAAGAGGGATATTTGAAGGATTTAAAATAGTTTACAATTGTCTCCAACTAATTTTTGAATTATTTGGATTTTGAGAATCAAAATGACAACATTTTTTGGATATTTGTAAAAATTGTCATTGACAACTATGCAACTTTTACATCTTTTTAAAAAATGAATTTGAAGACCTCCTAGACATGTTCAATATGCCTCAAATAACATAAAAACACTAACCTAACACCTATATCATCCATATTGACCATATTGACTATCTTAACCCAATAGGGCTCAATAGGTTACCTAGGTACAACAATGGCACTAATGGCCTTATCATTAACATCCAAAGCACAAAAAAATACTAGAAAAATCTAAAATAAAATTGCTCTGTTAACCTGTGAGTATTCCTCCCAAAGTTGGGTGTTTAAAATGATAGATGGAAGCAAATGATACCCACATCAATGCCACTGCTTCAACTCTATTATTAGTCTTATTTTATAATGGAAGAGAGAAAGAACTATTTCATTTGGTTGAACAACAACATATAATACGACCCATGACATCAATACTAAATTTAAAAGAGAAGACTTAATGCCCCAATTAGAAAAAAATATTAGCTGATTTAATACCTTCTCCAATTTTTGAAACAATGTTGCTAGGTGATTGAGTCAAAGACCCAAGTCTAGGTTTTGTGCTTCCCAAAGAATTTTGTGTAGGCGTCAATTGAGGATACTACTAGCTATCTCTAGCTATAGAACTTATGATATCTTGCAAGTATCCTGCTGAAATAAGGTGTTTAAAACCACATTTGGAAGTAAATCTTGATACCCTACACCACTGCCACTGCTTCAACTCTATTGCTAGTCTCTTTTTATAATATAAGAGAGAAAGCACCAACTCATTTTTCAGGAATCAGAAATCAACATAATATAAGTTGTCATAAAGAAGATAGTAATCTTGATTAAATATATATTTTAGTTTCTACTAATTGAAGGATATCCCTTCAGAGTGAAACATACAATTGTTGTGTCTGAAATTTATTTAAATTGGTCACACTTTAAACTGGCAACCATACTTTATATTAATGATCACAACGCCTTCAAAGACACTTCTTCAGGTATGATAGAAAATATATGTAAACTATATATTACGTTCAATTATATGACAAGAGATCTATTGTTATCTCTCGATTCTATAACAGTTTGATAACATTCAAATGCATCTTTTAGAATTGGATGGCCTCTCTATTGGAAATCTACCAGTGTGATTTTAAGGCACAATTGACTGTTACTTATGGATGCAAGCTTTAGTTTTGATTTGAATACAGTTTGATAATAAATGTAAGTTGAAAAGTGTTTACTAAAAGATTGATTACAGTGGGAATGGTGTAGGGAATGATATCATGATGCCTCAAAGGTATTTTTTTGCATCAATGGAGAAGAGCAAAGAATGATAAAAGCACAATTTGAAAGGAATGAAAGATTCTAGTAGAGAAGTAAAATAGGAAAACATGGAGATCATCATGCATTTTGACAACAAAAAGAGTGTAACAGTGACATGATTAGAACACACTATTCTATAATGGAGGACACTGATTTATTATGTCTTTATAATGCATGAGATAACAATGAAAGTATTTATTCACTATTTTAGAAGCCCTATATTATTATAGTTTTCATGATCCATTGATTAAGGTGCGATTCAATAATTGATATAGAAATGTATGACTGTCTAATGAGGGTATTGGACAATTGAATGTTATAGTCATGGCATGATCAGAATAATATAAATAATATAGTGAAAATGTGATGCAAAGTCTCAGGGAAATGATATGTATTGGGACTGTATGTACTCCTTGAACTGGGGTCTCTGTTTCTTGGTAAACATCAAAAGTGGGATAGCATAATTTGTTTAGTTGGACTGACATTTTATTTAGTTTTATTAAGCCCTTTTCTGTTGAACTTTATATATAATGGTCTCTTCTTTCTTGTGAGATTTTGTGGCATATCTGGAAAGAAAGAAATGAGGATATAAGGCAGAAGAACACCTATAGACTCTACTTTTGAGCTCATGATCTTCAACATTGTGATGCAACTTTTAGTTATCACGCAGATTCCTTACAGTAGATTTTGGATTCTACTGAAACATGGATTGTCGCTAGTCTATAAGCATGACATTCCTAGTGCTAGTTTTTTTCCCTCATGGCAGACTGAGATTGACAAGGAAGAGTTGCAGAATCTAAAAGAGTGCATGAAGAAAAATAATATTCTTGACTAGAAAAGAGGAGGAACAATGATGGTGAGTTTAGCAGGAATTCTAAGAAACAAATTGAATATGTACCTATTGTTAAAGACTTGAATGATGGGGATATGGCTTATCTTCCAATTGTGTCTTTTAAAAGTGATTACTATGAGAATGACAATAATCAAATATGGTGCTGGGAATAGGCTTGATATAAGAGGTAGTTTCTTTTTGGATTGTCCCCTATTTAGAGTCTATGGATTTTTTGTTCTCTGTTGTGGCTGGTGCTTAGGTCTATTATATTGTAAATCTTTTTGTACTCCTAGTATTTGACTTCTAATATAAAAAAAATGCAAATATATATAGTCAAATGAAATAATCTTACAAGTCATCTCTAAACAAGGTTTTATTGCATTGGTCTCTCTCTAAGGTGGTTAGGGGAGATCAAGTTCTATGTGAAGTGGCTTAAGTGATCTATTAGACACATAGGTACTTCTAATAGAAAGGATAATGGTTGGCATTGGCTACATTAATCGAAGAAGAGACTTAAACCTGTTGCAACAAAATAATTTATAAGAGACTTTAAGAGATTGATTGCCACTAAGAAATTGCATAAAGAAATCTATGTTGCCAGTTTGGATTTGGGTTCAAGATTTGCGTTCGAAATTCGTTCAAGATTTTTTGGGGGTGGCTTCGAATTCGTTTTGGGTTTGTCTATACAAACATAGCAAATAAGTTCATACACCACTATGCTAATAGTAAAGAAACATAGAAAAATACATCCTTTTTGGTCTCTTTTAGGGTTGAAGGGTTGAATAGACCAAATTAGGAAAAAAAACACTTTAAAAAAGTCAAAAAAACATGTTTTGAGCTCAAATTCAACCCAAGTTCTGCCGTTGGGCAAAAAAATTGTTGTAAATTCTCTCAAATTTGACCCAGGTCTGTTTGACAGACTTTAGGCCAAATTTGGGCCTCTGCAACATAATTTGACAAGGACCAGACTTTGCACAGAATTGAACCAAACTTTGAGGGTTGCAGGAACAAATTTGGTAACATAGAAAGAAAGTGTGAAAATAGTACTTGCAAGTGCTAGAGAGATCGATGTAAGTTGCCAATGTGATAGGGATCACAACTTAATTCTTATACTATATCATTATAAAATGTGCACAGACAGCTAAACTTGTTGGAAATCACTAAAATAAGGAAGTCAAAGGTGATTGATTTGTCTACTGTTGAACCATTGTCTCAGTTCATAAGAGGTTGAGTGCCAGTTTGATGATTGAAGGGACAACTTCTAGATGAATGTGCTATACAGTTTTGGGAAGTGGGATGGTCAAAGGTTAAATTGTTAATATAGTTTAGGAAGCCTAAGGTGCTCTAGGGTTTCTGGGTCATGAGGAAGATGATTTTGGTCTTACTCTTTATTAACAAAAATATATTTTTTAATCATTATCTTTTATAAGGTCATTATTTCAAAACTCATCTGTATCTTGGTTTTTGGAGGCTTTTTTCTCTCATTTCCTTTGGGGATCCTCCCTTTGGAGTTGAACTTTGATGACTATGGTCTAACCCCTCTAGTATGTCCATTGTTTTCTTTTTGCTTTAGTCTGTCTTCCAGCTTGTAGAGTTTTTTTTCTATTTGAGTATTGCTTTATTGAACTGGTTGTACTGATGAATCATATTGACATACTTTGGTCACTCATGGACGTTAATAATATTTTTTTTTATCCTGTTTGACCGAAATCAAAAGTTTCTAATGTTTCCAGGTTAGGATGATGCATTGGAAAACCTACCTATGCTAGCCTACATCTCTTCATATTAAATGCATATTGATTTGTGTACTTGCCACCCTTGTTGACCATAATCACCCAAATTGGAAATTTATTTGATTTCTAGAATGGATCCACCAAAATTTAGAAAAGATGAAGACATGAAAAATTGAGATGTCAACCCTAGAAATGACCAATAATATCTTTTATGATGTTTTTGTTGCAATATTGAATTTTGAGGATTGAATATTCATTTTTAAAAAAATTTATTTATTGTTTTGATCAAGCTTTCAAAAAGAGACATGTTCTGGCTCTCTATTTTGTTGCATTGACCAAAGAGTAATTGGCATTTGATTGAGTTTTCAAAAATCACTAATGACATGATAAATAATGTTTTGTTAATTTATAACTTATAAGGTATGTTGACTACAGATTTATTAATGGCTGTGATTCATTTGAAATATTGAAAAATGGATTGTTGTGCTTTCAATGTTGATTATTATTGAACGTAATTATTGTTGTTTCCAAAATTTGGGCAAGCAGTACTACAGTGGTTGAGAGAAATAATGAAAAAACAACTACCTCATGAGAGATGGTGGCCATCACCACAAAATACTTAGCCAAAGGTCCTGTTTCTCATGAAGGATATGACAGAACTTCAGCTAACATTGCTGCAAGGTATGTTGGCAGAGCCTCAACTGGTAATGGTGTGGGGATATTGGTAGACTCTTAGGAATTTGAACATAAGGTGATGGTGACCAATTGGTAGCAATTGCACAAGTGATTGTTGTGGAATCAAATCAATATTGAATGTTCAGGGAATGAAATAATGAAGTTTGTTGTGTAAAGTGATTAATTGACATTTAATGCAATGTGGAATAAGTTTGGGTTATGGAAATGGAGTGGGTTGATGCTTATGGTGATGAACATTAAGGAACACTCATTCCTAGGATGTGGTTTGGTGACTCTCTCCAGTTATTCCATATCTTATGTATGGATTGTTGACTTAAGTGAGAAAAAAATTGAAAGCCATGCCCTTGCTATCTTTCTGATTATCTACAGGTATTTGGTGGGTTGATCTATAAAAATGGTAATGAAGAAGGTTGAAATTATTTGTCTCCACTAGTACCAGGTGTAATAAGGATAAATTTAGTAGGAATTACTCTTACACAAATTTTCCAAGTGCTATTAAAACAAATAACATGCAAGATACTATGAAGACATCCTTCAAATGCAATCCTTAATTAGTCTGAATATGGGGGGAAAGATTAAGAAAATTAGAGAAATAATAAATATGGAAGGGGATGGGATAAAGAAAAAGAAGAATATAAAACTACAAAAGGGCATAGAAATGAAGATAGAATTTATGCTACAACAATTTGGAAAAACAATATGAGCACAAAGGTGTCCTTATGGATTTCTACTTGATTGCAGATCTGTATTTTTCATGACCAGTTGAGTACACTTTTGTCTTGCACTAATATAAACAGATAGCAATAATCTATCTAGGGTTTGATTTTTTTCCCAACCTATCCAGCCAAATAGAGATGCAGTGAGTGTTGCACCAGCAAAATCACCTTACACCACTTGAAAACTTGTCCCTAAAAGAATCAAGTGATCAACAATGAGACTTGCCAACTCAAAAAAAATCTGTAACAAAAAATAATAAAAAAAGTCCAAAACAAACACCAACCCTGTTAAAAATGACGGTAAAACATCTTTGAATAAAATTGATGGAAAATTCCAAATTCCTTGTTAAAAATAATTATTTGCATTGTAAAGAGAAGAGGGAAGAGTTCAGGGAAGAGTTCTTCAGAGCTAGGTAGCCTTGAAAGACCTAGCTAAACCAATGATTAATTATAACATAATACCATTTAATTTTTTTGAAAGAGACTAAATTTCCCCAACTATACTTGATACCCATCTAGATAATTAGTCATTCCAAGTGAAAAACATGGCGGATTTCAATATAACAGATCTATTCGATTACTTAAAGAAAGAGAAAGGAGTGGTAAGGAGTACTACCCAAACATATACTACATGGGGAATAGTCACTAAATACAAGATATACAACAACCAATAACAAAATCAGAATAAGGAGTTTAAAATATCAATAGATAGAGGATGTCTTCAAATCACATTGGGCTCTTGTCATTTCTATAAACTAAAAACCCAAACCACCATGAAATTAAAAGACAACTAGAGGGAAAAGAATCATAAATATGGCAGTGTGATTAATCTTGTACTTCCAGAACCAGCAAGAGAATCTTCTTCCTCCTTCAAATATTCTTCATCCTCTTCTTCCTCTTTTCTTTGATTGGTGTCAGGCCCTAGCATCATAAAAGTGGCAATTTATTACATTGAAATACTTTAATTCCAAGATTTTTTCATTGAGACAATAGCTAGATGAAACAAGTAAACTTCATATTGCTTGATTGAGAGAATAAACATGTCCTACTCACCTTCCTCTTGGGTTTTTTTCAGCTGCTTAAACACCTTCAACAAAATGAGAAAAAATCTCTGTTTGTTGGAGTAAATACTTCAGTCGCCCTTTTGATTTGTTGTTCTGATAACAAAGAAACATTTCTTAAAGAGGCAGAAAATAATAATTGAAATTTTTATTATCAGATCTATCACTAATATAGTATATTATATAGTGCTAAAGTTATGAAGGTGATTGCCAGCCAAATTTGGTTAAGTTATATGGTTGTTTAAGACTAAAGAATATGTTTCTTTTTTTGGAAATTGAAATTAAAATGACATAAATTAATGAATTTGAATTTATGCTTGAGTGAAATATTTAGGCTCCTTATTTACTTTTAACTTATAGTTTTTATTTTTTATGGTCCAACACTGATAGTAGGGGTTTCTTTGTTGTGATGTTGAGTTGACACTGCAAATTCTTCTGCCATGAATCAGGGTTGAAATAGTGTCATGTTACCCTGTTTTACTACTCCAAAACCCTATGTACTCTTCTTTCAATAGCCAACAACCTCTGTGTTGTGTTCTCTCATGTTATGAGCTGCCCAATTTTTGTGTGAACCTGTCAAGTGAAATAGAACTGTGATGCAATTATGAGATGATAATCTTTGTTTACAACTTAGAACTACTATTAGGATTCTTTGATCCTCTACTATTTTTTTTGTAAAGTTGTAGTGCAGAACACTTAGTTTCCTTTTCCAATTCAATGATGTAGGCCAAAATGCTTAATTTTCTTTTCCAATTTATTGTTTTGTACAATGGTTGGGTAGAACAAGTGGGTCTAAAAGAAAAGTTGCACAAAGAAGAATATAAAAATAATAGCGGATTATATTTTCACTAAATGCAGAACAAAATTAAAAACAATATGAGGCCTCTTAAAAATCTTAAAGATATTTGTTCCGCTATCTATGGTTTAGAACTTCCAGGACCCTTGCAGGAGGCCAAAAATCCCCAAATATTTTAGTTTATGTCTGCTTGTTTTTAAAAGGAGTGTCCCTACAACATCTAGAGCATTTTGATCATGATGTAAGTGTTCCAAGGCTTGCTAGCACTTCACCTAAGAGACCTTAGCTTGTCTCTTCTAGGAACCTAATCTCCTCTAGGTCCTGATTGGCTTAGATGATTAACTAAGTCCAATTCAAACTCTTCTCTAAGATTTCTCCACTCATGTGCTTCACCTTGAAAGACTAACACCTTTTGTTAGTTCAAATCTTCACTTTTCCCACTACACCTAGAAGGATCTAAGTGCCAATTCCACTCTAACATTCATGATGCATTGTAGGGATATCCATACACTTGTAAATGTCCATCTCCTTGTCATTTGAAACCATTTACTAGGATCTTCAACTTGGTCTTCACCGTGTTCAAGGATTCAATCACTTGGAAGCCTAATTGAGGCCTATTCCTTGTAGCCTTTCACAATGTGTTTTTCCCACTTCTTTTAAAACTTTCCCAAAGAAGTTGAAAAACCAATCACACATTCAAATACCCTCTATCAATTTACAAGAGATTTTGAAAGTTTTAGTTTCAGAAGTCCTCCGTACATAGGGTTCCTACAAACTAGGATCAATAGGGCTAAGAGGCCTAATTTCTAGGATAGTCTGCAACACAATGCAAAAATTGCTCAAACTTTGACCAATTGGATTGATACAAACTTGACCCTCCTAGAATGTTAAGATATGAATATGCCCTAACTAAAAATGCACTTAGACCGTACATTACTTCACTACCCTACATACGAATGCTCACTGTTTCACCTCCAAACCACTAACCGGACAATGCATGCTCGCCTAGGGATTGGAATTGAAAATATAAAATAAACTTTCCCTGACTCCTAACTCTACATATGCATAGAACATTGACTCCCCTAACATTTCCATCTATCCTTAGGAAGATCCCATAGTTAGATTTCATGGGGGAGCCATGAATCGACTGACTAGTCAGGACAGGACCAGTGAACACACAAAACACAAAACAATTTAACTAAGACTTTACACTACCTCTAAAGAACTAGCTTAATGAATTAAAGATGCTTCAGACTATCCTAGGAACACAAAACAACAATTAGTTTCAGTCTTTCAATCCATTACATTTGACTGTCATAACAAAATGCTTGGTATTCCTCAATACATAGAGTTGCAGAGCTATTTCACTATTCAAATCTTGTTACAATCTATGACTAACTCTTAGATTTGAGTCCTTTGGTAACATTAGATTCCATCTCCATGATTCTAGGCCTTATTGGTCAATTCCCCACTCCTATTCATAAGGGGATCCAAAGATAACCGAGTTGCATGCAACATTTGCAATAATTGCAAATGTTGTCATAGCAACATTCTAGCAACTTTTGACATCTTTGCCATTATGCCTTCTCCCTAATTTTTAGGACCTCTTACCTCTTTATTTCAAGGATCCAAGGTCATTAAAGGTATCAAGGTATCTCTATGTCCTTTTTTATGTGTTTAGGACACATTCATGACTCAAATCCAACATTTAGCAACTAAGCCCAAGTAATTGAAAACCTACTAACAATGGATATTATTGTGACCTTAGTCCTAATGAATAACTCACCTAGGCCACATTGACATGACCTTCTAAGGTCTAGAAACAACCTAACTATCTTGACTTGGCCAATGCCAAGTATAAGCCAAAAATGATAAAAACATGAAGGTTAGCCTAGGTGTGCTCTTGCACCATCCTCCCCAAAACAAAAAGATCAATCCACCCTTGGATTGAGGATGCTTGGATCAATCCCCATCTTCTTGAACTCTGATTCTTTGACCCATACTGCATCAACATTCATTTGGTCATGATTCTTTATCAAATGTTCCTTGTAGGCTTTGGTTCTAGTATATTTGTAGACTCTAGTATCCAACACACTATCAACTTCTATGACTATAGCAGAGGGTAATTGGAGATCTTCCACATCTTTGATCACTTCCTTGAGATTCTGATCCATGTCTTGCTATGGTCCTTTGTATTGGACTAAGTCTACAATGTTAAAAATAGGTGACAGTCCACTGTCTTTCGGGAGATCAAATTTGAATTCATTATCACCATACTTAGATAAGATAGGATAGGGACCTATCCTCCTCATCTGCAATTTGTGAGGGACTCCTTTTTGAAGTCTTGATTTGTTAAGATGTACCATGACCAAGTCACCCACATTGAATTGAACTATTCTTCTACTCTCATCAACCTTGGTTTTGTGTTTCAAGGTGTTCTCAGTCAAAGTCTTCCTCACTGTCTCATGTATCTCCTTCATTGCACAAGAAAAATCATCTGCATATCCACTTACCTTCACTCCATCCTTCAAGTCTCTCAACTCATAGACTCCTCTAGGATGTAATCCATATACTATCTCAAAGGGGCTCTTCCCTGTTGATCTATTGATGGTGTTATTGTAGGCATACTCAGCCTATCCAATCAATTGATCCCATTACTGTCCATACTCCTTTGTTAAGAACCTGAGTAGATTTCCAAGGCTTCTATTCACCACTTCAGTCTAACCATTATTTTTGGGATGGTAGATAGACCCAAAGGATAAATTAGTGCCTAATCTTTGCTAGAGAGTCTTCCAAAAATGACTCATAAATTTAGTGTCTCTATCAAACACAATGCTCTTAGGTAATCCATGGATTCTTACTATCTTTTTGAAGAAGAGAGAGGCTATTTGGCTGGCATCATTAGTGGTCTTGCATGGCACAAAGTGAGCCATCTTACTGAATCTGTCCACAATTACATAAACACTATCCATGCCTTGTCTTGTCTTGGGTAACCCAACTACAAAATCCATGCTCAAGCAATCCCAAGGCCTAGTGAGAATAGGTAGTGGTTGATAAAGACCAGCATTTGAAGAAGTACCCTTGGCTCTTTGACATACAATGCAATTATCCACATACCTCTTAACATCAAGATTGATTCTCGGCCAATAGTAGAACCTTTGAACAAGTTCTTGGGTCTTAGTGATCCTAAAGTGACCACTCAATGCACCATTGTACTTTTCCTGAATCATATTCTCCCTAATAGAGCCTCTAGGGACACATAGCTGATTTCCCTTAAACAAAAGATTGATTTTCAATGTGTATTCAACATACTTACTATGAAAATGGTTCTTGTATTGAGCACATACCTTATAAATGTCTGCAAAGTCCTCATCTTTAGCATATAGATCCTTGAAGTGATCTATTCCCATGCTCTTTAATTGACCCTCTTGAATGGTAAGGGCTCTTCTAGACAATGCATCTACCACTTTATTGAGGACACCTTTCTTGTGTTTGATATTAAAGGTATAAGCTTGTAGGTATTCCACCCATTTCATGTGCTTGTGGCTCAACTTCTCTTGAGAATTTAGAAAACTTAAAGCTTGATTATCCAAGTAGACTATGAACTCCTTGGGGAGTAAATAGTGTCTCCATTTCCTTAAAGCCTGAACCAATGCATACATTTCAAGGTCATAGGAAGAATACTTCCTCTTGGCTTCACTCAACTTTTCTGAATGAAATGCTACTGGTCTACCCTCTTGGCTTAGGACAGCTCCAATAGCCACATTTCTTGCATCACACTCAATGGTGAAAAGATTCTCAAAGCTTGGAAAGACTAAGACAAGTTGGGTAGCAATCTTTTCTTTCAACAACTCAAAACTCTTGGTGGCTTGTTCATTCCATACAAACCTTGTCTTCATTCCTCCTTTGATTGTGTCCAACATGGGAGCACAAATAGCACTGAACTGCCTTATAAACTTCCTATAATACTAAGCAAGGCCATGAAAACTTCTTACCTCTATTTCTGACCTTGGAGTAGGCCAATTCATGATGGCTTCCACTTTACTCTTGTCCATTTTTAGATTACCATGAGATAGAACAAATCCTAGGTACATTAATTATGTTTTGATGAACTTGCATTTCTCCAAGTTGATCATGAGCTTCTCTTCATGTAGCTTCTTGAGTACTAATTCCACATGCTTGAGGTGTTCCTCTCTTGTCCTACTATAAATCAGTATATCATGAAGATATACTAATACAAATTTGCCAATGTAGTCTTTGAGGAATTCATTTATGAGCCTCATAAATGTGGAGAGGGCATTAGACAGTCCAAATGGCATGACAAGCCATTCATACAAACCTTCATTGGTTTTGAATGCTGTTTTCCATTCATCTCCCTCATTTATCCTAATTTGGTGATAGCCACTCTTCAAGTCTATCTTACTAAAGTACTTAGATTTACCTAGACAATCCATTAGGTCTTCAATCCTAGGTATTGGGAACTTATACCTAATGGTTATCCTATTTATGGCTCTTGAATCAGTACAAAGTCTCCATGTTCCTCCTTTCTTTGGTGCTAGGATAGTAGGTACTGCACAAGGGCTAATGCTTTTCTTGATAAGGCCTTGGTTAAGGAGTTCTTCTATTTTCCTAGCAATTTCCTTATTTTGTTGAGGTGTCATCTTGTAGGCTACCTTATTAGGAAGGGTATCTCCAAGTATGAAGTCTATCCTATGACTTATGGCTCTTGTAGGGGGTAATGCTGATGGTTTTCCATCATTTACTATGCCTTCATAAGTCTGCAACATACTCTGTATCTCCTTAGGTATCTCTGATTTCTTGTCTCCTTTTCTTCATTCTTTTCTCTTGGTCTTAGCACCAATGCATAGCCAACTCTTTCTCCTTCTTCCATGGCTTCTATGAATTCTTTCTCACCCACCATAAGCACATTAGGACCTGCTATCTTCACATCTGCATCTTCTAACAATGATTAGATTTTGAAAGTTACTTTATCCTTCTTGAATGTATAGGAGTTCTTCACTCCATCATGGATAGATTGGTGGGCAAACTGCCATGGCCTGCCTAGGAGAAAATGACATGCATCCATGGGAAGCACCTCACCTAGAACCTTATCCTTATATCTTCCTATAGAGAACTATACCCATGCTTACTCTTTGACTAAGACATGCTTTCTCTTATTGAGCCAGGTGACCTTGTAAGGATGGGTATGAGGTATCCTTGTCATGCCTAACTTGCTGACTGCTTCCTCTGACACAATTTTGTCAATATACCCTAAGTCTACAATGAATCTACATACTTTTCCCATCACCTTACATTTGATTCTAAATAGAGACCTCCTTTGGCTTGGCTCCTCCTTGAATGGTTCCTTGATCAATGTTCTCCTCATAATGAGATTCTCACCTTCTTCAGAATTTTGTGGTACCTCAAAGTGTGTCTCTGCTACATTTGTGTCTTCATGAACTAAATTAGTTCTCTTGTTACCTCCTTGAGAAGTACTATCCTTCTCTAGACACCTATAGGCAGGGTGTCCCATTTGGTTGCAATGGTAACATTTCATATTGGCAAAGTAATTGCCTCTTCCTTGTCCACCACTTCTACCTCTAAAATTTGAGTTCCTCCCTCTTTCACCTCTACTAGAACTTCCCTCTTTCTGCTCAGTGTACTTGAATTCTCCTTGTGTCCTTGACTCTAAACTTCTTCCACCATAGCCACCTCTTGTTCCTCTATTGTCCCTTCCTCTACCTCTTCCTTTGGAGGTTTTCTCTTGCTTTCTTTTGCCTTTGTCCTCTATCTTCAAGGCAATTTGATAATATTAGTGAATGATTTTGAAGTTCACAAGACTCATGTCTTCTTGAATAGACCACTTGAGTCCATTCAAGTATCTAGCTAGCTTGATGCTTTCATTTTCCACCACTTGTGACCTTAAGCACAACTTTTGGAACTCTTCGGTGTATGCTTGGACATCCAAATATTTTTTTCTAAGATTGTGTCTTCTCCTATGCAGTTGAACCTCATAATCATCAGGTAAGTAAGTCTACTTGACTTTAGTTACCATTCCCTTCCATGAGACTATAAGACTCTTTCCTTCTTTCTCTCTTTCAGTTTGAACAAACTTCCACCATGTGAGAGCTGAACCTCTCAATCTTGACTTGGAAAAATTTACTTTTTGGGCCTCTGTGATACCATCACATTCAAAATGGTTCTCTATACTATCTATCCAATCCATAACTGAATCTGGATCCATTTTTCCACTAAATAGTGGCACACCCTCCAAAGCTTTGCCACTTAAAGCCTTCAATGCCTTTAAGAAGGGTTCTTGATCACTAACAGGGTCAGGGGTTGGAACTTCCTCTTCTACATCCACTCCCTTTTCCCTTGCTTCTTCTTCTTCTTTTTGATCTATCTTATCTTTCATCTTCTCAGCTTTGTCTTGGAATTCTCCCAAGAGTTGCTCCATTTGAGACAACCTTTCTCTTAACAACTTGTTGTTTTCTTCTTGCTCATCCACCTTTTTGGCTAACTCAGGGTTAGTCACCATGGATTTGTCTTCTAGTGATCCAAATGGTTTATTCTCTCCAACTAATTCAGTAGGATGAAATATCCACCACAAGCTTGATCTTTAATCAAGCTCTAATACCAATATGATGTAAGTGTTCGAAGGCTTGCTAGCACTTCACCTAAGAGACCTTAGCTTGTCTCTTCTAGGAACCTAATCTCCTCTAGGTCTTGATTGGCTTAGATGATTAACTGAGTCCAATTCAAACTCTTCTCTAAGAGTTCTCCACTCATGTCCTTCACCTTGAAATACTAACACCTTTTGTTAGTTCAATCTTCACTTTTCCCACTACACCTAGAAGGATCTAAGTGCCAATTCCACTCTAACATTCATGATTCATTGTAGGGATATCCATCCACTTGTAAATTTCCATCTCCTTGTCATTTGAAACCATTTACTAGGATCTTCAACTTGGTCTTCACCGGGTTCAAGCATTCAATCACTTGGAAGCCTAATTGAGGCCTATTCCTTGTAGCCTTTCACAATGTGTTTTTCCCACTTCTTCTAAAACTTTCCCAAAGAAGTTGAAAAAAAAATCACACATTTAGATACCCTCTATCACTTTACAAGATATTTTGAAGGTTTTAGTTTCAGAAGTCCTTCGTACATAGGGTTCCTACAAACTAGGATCAATAGGGCTAATAGGCCTAATTTCTAGGATAGTCTGCAACACAATGAAAAACTTGCTCAAACTTTGACCAATTGGATCGATAAAAACTCAAACCTCCTAGCATGTCAAGATATGACTATGCCCTAACTAAAAATACACTTAGACTGTACAGTACTTCACTACCCTGCATAAGAATGCTCACTGTTTCACCTCCAAACCACTAACCAGACAGTGCATGCTCGCCTAGGGCTTGGAATTAAACATAGAAACTTGACTTTACCTGAATCCTAACTCTACATATGTATAGACCATTGAATCCCCTAACATTTCCATCTATCCTTAGGAAGATCCCATGGTTAGATTTCATGAGGGAGCCATGAATCGACTGACTGGTCAGGATAGGACCAGTGAACACACAAAACTCAAAACAATTTAACTAAGACTTTACAATATGTCTAAACAACTAGCTTAATGAATGAAAGATGCTTCATACTATCCTAGGAACACAAAACAATAATTAGTTTCAGTCTTTCAATCCATTACATTCGACTGTCATAAAAAAATGCTCAAGATTCCTCAATACACAGAGTTGCAGAGCTATTTCACTATTCAAATCTTGTTACAATCTATGACTAACTCTTAGATTTGAGTCCTTTGGTAACATTAGATGCCATCTCCATGATTCTAGGAATTTTTGGTTGATTCCCCACTCCTATTCATAAGGGGATCCAAAGATAACCAAGTTGCATGCAACATTTGCAATAATTGCAAATGTTGTCATAGCAACATTCTAGCAACTTTTGGCATCTTTTCCATTATGCCTTCTCCCTAAGTTTTAGGACCTCTAACCTCTTTATTTCGAGGATCCAAGGTCATTAAAGGCATCAAGGAATCTCTATGTCCTTGTTTATGTGTTTAGGACACATTCATGACTCAAATCCAACATTTAGCAACTAAGCCTAATTAATTGAAAAACTACTAACAATGGCTATTGTTGTGACCTTAGTCCTAATGACTAACTCACCTAGTCCACATTGACATGACCTTCTAAGGTCTAGAAAAAACCTAACTATCTTGACTTGGCCAATGTCATGTACAAGCCAAAAATGATAAAAACATGGAGGTTAGCCTAGGTGTGCTCTTGCACCAGGTCATCAGGGAGATGCCATGACTGTTTTATTTAGTTGTAGAAAATTAAATTGTTTGAAGCCTATTTTTACAGCTTATAGTTATTTTATACTATGAACTTTCTGACAAAATAACTAAAAGAAATTCACTAAAAAACTTTCAGATGCCAGTGAATTTGTAAATAGAGAATTACCTAAAGGTTGTGGAATTAGGTAATTCACTGGCTTTGTGTAACATTTGTAAATAGTGAATGACTTAAAGGATATGGAATTTCTTTCAAACAATCCATTTTGTCCATATCATACAATAATTGCAGTCCATAGTGTAGAAGTTGATAAATCCAACTTCACAGCTTGCCAAGAACACCTGCATGCAAAATACCTGTTGCAAAGATTGAAGCCAACAATAGAAAAAGCAGAAACCATTCTATGCTCAAAAGGTGAGAGCTCAAAATGTATTCGAAGAGTCTGAAAAAGCTGTTGGAAATATTTAGGACTAACAGAGTTACTGAGAGGGGAGGGGTGAATCAGTAACACTTAAAACTTTAAAACATTTATGCACTTTTATATTCTTTAGCCATTCATTTATCTAATCTACTGCAGACATGAAAATGTAATCATTCATAACACATAACACAAAGATTGGTAACCCAGAAACCTTCCAAATAGAAAGTAAAACTGGGGTGGGGATGGTACCCACAATACTTTGGTACTGCAGTATAAAGTTGGC